>CM018691.1:12632786-13232786 GCA_009363875.1 Mikania micrantha
ATCCATGAACAGGATCTATACATCTCGATCGGAAAAGAATCAAGAGAAAAAGAAAGAATCGGAATTGATCGATAGACAATCCCATCTATATTATCTATGGAATTCGAACCTGAACTTTATTTACGATTCAGTATTTCTATATAATCGGCTCTTCTTATTTCTATTGATTTACGTCTAGTCTGTTTTTTTTTTTTACTTTCTCATAGAAATATTCCACATATAAACGAACGGAATTTATTGCTGGTGTTCGTTCATTTATTAAACGAATGAACATAAATGAACTTCCTGCCAAACGGTTCACGAATTGTTCGCTAAACGTTCGGTTCATTTACAGCCTAGAGGAAGATAATGATAACGTACATTCATGTTGGGTTGTGATATTCAAAGCATGAGTTAACAAATATTATAAACCACACGGACTAATTGCTCGTACTAACTTTTTTTTTTGAACGACTAATTTTTGGATCATTGATGGATTATTGGAGTATCATCGTGCCACTAGCAGTACCATCCGATTATATCCACCACCGAGTCACAGGAGGAAACTCAATACATTGAAAAAACCCTCTTGTGGTATTCAAACTCAAGAACATTTGGTTCTTAGCATTATTCCGCCACTAAAATACCGCTAGGTTGTAATGTCTTGTACTAACTAAAAAGATTTGTACGCTTTCACAAAACTTAATTTATTAATTAATTTAATATTTTGGTTTCTCACTACAAACTTTCAACTTATAGTTATACCTTTTGTGCCACAAGTCGTATGATACAAATATACAATGTTAAAACTTAACCCGACAATCTTGACCTAAATCAAAGATGTTGTAACGTCAAATAATCTCTTTTTTAAAAGATCTTGTAACAAATTTCATGGATTCATTAAAGATATTGCAAGGTATATAAAAATGATAAGCTTTTCCAAAGATTAGAGTCGACATACAAAAATGGATATGCTAAACGTTAATACTTAGATATATATAGAATTTTGACAAATAAATTCCCATATAAATAGAAAGATAATAAACAATTTGACATGTTTTATACATTATAAATCACTTGCGATAACACATGAAAACAAAACAGTTTTGTTATATAAGTTATATATACTAATAAATAAATAATTGAGTAGATATATGTTACTATGTGGTGTTTTTATTTTTTCTCTCCAACTAAATGAGAAAACACATTTTACTCTCGCATTTCTACACTCATATTTTTTCATTTTTATTTCTGTCACACCTGTAAGGCTTTTGGCGACCCAGGCGCTGTGACCCGAACTGGTATGTGTTAAATGGAATGGGTAATTTTGTAGAAACATAACCAAGTTTCAATTTTGTTTCAATTAAGTCATTTAAACTTTTTTTGTTCTAATTTGATACCTTAACTTTATATTATGTTTCAATCCTAGATATTTGACCTATATAACTTGTAGCCATAATTTTTTTTAAATTTTTATTGTATGATGATGACATGGCAATAACATGGATTTTAAAAAATAATTTCAATTTTAAAAAAAAAAAGGTGCAAAAATTTGAAAAAATTAAACAACGTATAAGGGTTGAAAGGGAACAGCATAGGGAGCTTGAGGGTTCGATCGAGTGAAGAAGATGAAGATACCTATATGTGAAGAAGATGAAGCCTCCTCTCTATAGGTGAAGAAGATGACGCCTGCTTTTGTCTGGGAATAGTAACCGGCGTGAGGGTTTTTTAATTAGGTTTTTTGGATTAATTATAAGATTTGATTTTACCTGTTATATAGGTATTTTATCTATGATTAGAACATAAATTAAATTTAAGTTATCTGATTGAAACAAAAAAAGTTTAAGTGACTTAATTAAAACAAAATTGAAACTTGGTTATGTTTCTATAACATTTTCCCTAAATGGAAACGTTATTTCATGAATTCATAATTCAACGCAGCTAAAATTGTTATTTTTCAAATTTCATAAATAAATCACATGCATAAATGTGAAAACCATGTTTAATCGTTTCTAAATGATTCATATCCATATGTATGAAAAACCACAGTTCATTGCTTGTAAATAACTTTTCAAAAATAACTTTTTAGGATTTCATAAAATTTTACACGCATAGGTATGAACATCATTATTTCATATTATTGTAAACCGGATTTTTACAAACACATAATTTCAAATCATTTTATAATATCCGGTTTATACACAACTTGAAGGCATAGCTCCAATAGTCTCAGCACAAGACCTTATTCAAGGCATTATAGGCCAATAATCTCTAATCTTGCTTCTCTTTTACATTTTATTATTTCCTGGAATGTTTTTGAAAATAAAACGTTAACATAATATTGATAAATACAAATAACAGACTCGATATATAAGAATAACATGTTGGGTCCCTTTAACCATAATTAATATGGACAATACTAAATATTTAGCACGTTATTTCACTGATCGATACAACCACTGCATACCTGACTTGTACTGTCACTAGTTGAAACAACAGCGAAGTGTGTCTTACGTATATCCTTTCGGCCCATGCTACAAAAGATACTTGCATCTTACCAAAATAATCTTAAAAATGACCAACATCATATCAGAAAAACTAGAAGGAAAAAAAAACATCCAAGTACTCGACAATTTTTACATTTGAATCAAATTAGTGCACATTTGAATCAAATTAGTGAACTGTGAGCCACGTTAATACTAAATTAGGGGTAGTTCTTAATTTAGGGTAAAATGATGCAAAAGAAAAAGGAAGAAGAAATTAGGGTTGGCACCTACCGACAAGGCGAAGAAAAGTCAAACGCCAAGGTGAAGCAAAGGCTGAATCGTGAGGGCGTGAGGGCTGAATCTACAAAGGTATCTCATATTTGAGTCTAGTCTCCAACCTCTTCACCTTATGTTGACGTTTCATCTCTAACGCTTTGTTCTCGAGTTCATTTAAGGAGAGAAAAGAAATGAAATAGAAGGAAAGAAAAAACATTTTGTGTTATTGAGTTTCATTTAACGAATGAAAAGAAAGAAAAATAACACATGTCGTGTTCGCAAGTTTCATTTAAGGAGGAAAGGGAAGTGAAAGTGGAAGGAAAACTAGGCAAAATTACTTAGTTTTCCTTTTCTTCCGATTTGGAAGGAAATGGAAGGAAAGAACTGCATTCTTTTCTTTTCTTTTCTTGCATTTCCTTGCATTTTTTTCCTTTCAGTTATCTCCTTTAATAAACTCGGGAACTGAGCGTAAGCTCCGGTCATACCAGACTCCGGTTTGTTCTGTTGCCCCAATGCTCCTTAGTCCATAGCCCAATATAAATCAAATTTTAGAAAATTAAAGCCCTAATATTTTAGCCAAAACCCCAGCCTAACCAAAAAAATAAATGGGCTGGCCCTGCCCATCAAACATTCTAGCTATTGGGTCGCCATTGCATATCCTCAAAACCTCCACATCTGGCTTCACATGTTTATAGAGAAGTTGTGGACCTTCATTCATCCATATCGCATGAATAATTTGCATCACATAACCCTTTGAGTTCAACTTTCAACTCCCTCTTGAACTCAACTCTTAGCTCGTCTCGTGTTCTATATAACGTAACACTCGTCATGCTGCAAATAAATGTGGATGCCTTGGCTCTTGCATAAAACACCTCAAGACGCCAACTGCAGAGGCAATGTCAGGTCTTGTTAATGTTAGGTAGATAATGCTTCCAAATATATGTATGTACTCCGTTAGATCCTTGATCGATCTTTGCCCCTTATTCTGGATACAACCAAGTGTTCTTATCAACTAGTTTTATACCCGTCCGGTGGCCGGGTATTTTAATGTGGTAATAATATAAGTATTTTAGTTTAATTTAAAAAAACATTATTTATTAACTTATTAAATAAATAACATAAAAATATTATGTGTTTGGTGATGGCCGATGGGTACTTAAGAAGATAATAAAATAAGCAGGTTTTTTTACATTAACATATACAAATTATTTGTTAACAGGACAATAGAATTAACATAAAAACATTATGTGTTAACAAAAATATTATTGTCTGGTGATGAGATATTTAAAAGGATGATATCGTTACTTATGTGTTATTTATACACCAATATTTATAAATATAACACTTCATGTACTTGATTAATTATTAACGTTAGAATTTTTGGGCCATATATAGTGATTGGGTTTAAAAATAATAGGAATCATTAGTATATATATTAAATGGGAAAACTTAGTTTGTGTGATAAAAACACTATTCCTCTTGGTACAAACAATATATGCGTGTGTACAAGCCTAGATGCGTATATGTCGGGCCCTCACTATGCAGGCTGTACTTGCATTTTCAATCTCCCTCTCTTCACCACCTCCATCCCACACTTTCTCTCTCTAGATTTTCATCCAATAAACACCTTTCTCTCTCTCTATATATATACACACACACACACACATACATATATATATATATATACATATAATATATATATACACACAGTTATAATTGTTTTAGTCGCCCGTGGTTTTGCAATGGCTCCGGCATCCAAAGACCTCCAGCTGACGGGGGGTTGGGGGCCGTGATTCGACGGCGATCGATGTCGGAGATGATCTCGAGGACGTTAGACTACTGGATTCGTACGACGACCGGTCTGGTAGTGCTAATAAGGGTTTAGATAAAACTGCAAACGGTTTAGAGGAAGGGGGCATGAAGAGGATTCAGGTGAAAGTTACGGGTATGACATGTGCAGCGTATTCCAATTCCGTTGAAGGAGCTCTCATGAGTTTAAACGGCGTCGTCAGTGTTGTTCTGTTGTTTTTTTTACATCAGTATATCAGACCCCGCCGGAACGCGCGGGTCCTGTATACTAGTTTTGTCTTAAAATCAACATTTTTGTTTCTCAAAAAATCGATATTCAATAATAAAAATTACATAATTACATATTTAATTTGTTATGATCTTTTTCAAAATTCAGCCTAACCAGGGCAGGCTTAATAGACCAATTAGTACAGTCTAAAGTTTAGAGCCACAAAACCAATATGTGCCTCTATTTTTATAGGTTTTGAGCTTACTCTATATATATTTGAATATTTGGGTCAAAGAAAGAAAAGTAGATTTCGCTTATTAGGAGAATTATGTATGCATTAATTATAAAAACGATTGGGAGTTGGTTCCTTGGAGAATTCACTCCACTGCCCCCTCTGTCGCATGACTCAATCTGGATGAGGGCAAACGAGGAGATGAAACCCAGGAAAAAAAAAAGGCAGACACTGAATAAGAGGAAGGCAAACGAGGAGGCGGCTGCTCAAATCTCAAATATGGATGGAAATTGGAGAAAATAGGAGACGAAAGACTGGAATGATTCCCGTCTCCGATATGGCGATTTCAGACAATATGTTTGACCCTCACTCTTCGATTTGGCGTCTCTCGCTCTCCAATTTTGAAACATTTTGTTCGTTACTTCGTTGTTCTCAAACATTTGGGCTTTGGCTATTAATCTGATTTGACGATTTCGGTCTCAAACAATCTATTCATTACTACATACTTTGTTGTTCTCTGACAGTCAAGTTCGACTTTCTCGGAGTCTCAAACTCTCTCAGATTATGCTCTAACTGTGTAAGTTTCTATCTAAACTCATATTCGTGTTTGGATTCTAAGTTAGGGCTGATTATTGGATCATTTGGGTTAGTCAATTGATTATTAAATTATTTAGATTATAAGTTAGTGTTGAATTTGATTATTTTTATTCGACT
The DNA here is from genome assembly GCA_009363875.1 of Mikania micrantha. Lineage (NCBI taxonomy): Eukaryota > Viridiplantae > Streptophyta > Magnoliopsida > Asterales > Asteraceae > Mikania > Mikania micrantha. Next base: position 12,638,491 of record CM018691.1, read on the forward strand.
AATTATTGATTTATTGGATTATTTGATATTACATGTTATATGATTTGATTTAGGGTTGATTTAAAACTGATTTTGCATGTTATGTGATTTGGTGTAGATCTTTTTCACTGGTATAGGTAAAAAAAATATTTTTATTTTTTTGTTGCAAAAGGGCTCAGTTTTGTTTTCCTCTTTGGGCCTCTACAAAGTTTGAGCCGACCGTTCGACCCTAATCCTAACCAGTTTTATACATGTTCGATAATTTGATAGTATGTTTTAGTTGTACTCTTAATCTATCGTCTATCATCTTTTTGTTTTTTTTTTTTTATTTTTCATCCATATTTTTTAATTCTCTTTATTTAAATAATAATATTAAAAGGTGCATTTTTAGATATATTTATAAATTTAAGTTATATTCATAATTAATTAAATAAATTAAAATCAAAACTTTTTGTAAATTTAAGTTACAAAATAATATATTTTGTAATTTATGACATTGCTTATAAAGTTTATAATATAGATAGTTATTATAAAATCAAAACTTTTTTTATATTTTGATCAACTTCATTATTTTAGAAAACAATAACTATTCGTTTAATTTTTTTTCTATAATTTTTTGAATTCAAAATTATTTTTTCATTAATTAAATTAGTCAATAATTTTAGAATAACTGGATCATCATTAAGTATTATTTTAGTTAGCTCGTGTAATACACGAGTTTGAAAAGATTAGTTTAGTATATTTGAATAAAATTACATTAAAACCCTGTTGTAAAAATATAAGTGTGTGCATTAAAAGAATGGATAAAATGGATATTTAATTAAACGATAAACAACTAATTGTAATAACAAAAACAAATTACTTATATACACGTCTCTCTTATTAAGATATTGATCATCTTAAAATTCTTTTCACAAACAACCTTAGTTAATATTACAATACAGGAGTGACAAAATATATATATATGTGTGTGTGTAGCACATATTATTCTTCTTTTTGTTGCTCTGAATTATGGCTGGCAAAATGGACGGGTTGGGTCGGGTTGGTTAACGGGTCAAAACGAGTTCGGGTCAGGATGGGTGCGGGTCAGGATGTGCTTAAGCAAAATCAGTTCGGGTCTAAATGGATTGTTCTTAAAAATCATCAATTTAGTTTAACTTAAGATGTGTTATAAGTAAACAAATAGTTCTTTTGGATAATTTTGAGTGATTTATCATCAAATATGTTATTAATTATTATTAAATGTTTAATATATTGCATTTACATACTTTTTTGATTACTCGTCTTGACCCGTATTGTGTTTAAGTGCTACATATCTCAACCCATTCAATATTATGATGTTACTCATTTCAACCAATTATACTACAATTGTTTATCCAAACCAACAAATTTCTTTTAACATGGGTTAAAATTGCCACCTTCACTCTTGATCTTCTCGCATAATGACACGATTATCATAGAGAATAAATAAAGATCTATTAAATATATTATTTGAATTGCTTCGAGAAAAATGTGGGTGCAAAGATTGGTCAAGGGTTGGTATATGTAGAAAAACGAATCAACAATAAAAAGTCTACTTATGTATAGTTGATGTTAAGATTGATCCACGGGCATGCATTAACTATATGATTTGGTGGCAGTTTTTTGGTGTACTTATTGAACATTACACCAAGTTGTAACTTACATAAATGTTATCCCCACTATTTGTTAAGTATCATTTGACAATTTAAAGAAAATAAAAGACTAAAGTGATAACTATCTTCAAACATGGAGGAGTGTGTTGCAAATATTAGAAAGAGACATGTTTAATTTTATTTTGGTATAGCAAAACATTTTTTATTACAATTATATTTCATACATAGTTAGAACTCTTTAATGTATATTACTATACTAGCCTAGAAACCCATGTATTACATGGGTTGAACAAATATAATATGTTATAAAAAATGATTCATATAAAAATTTATATGTTACATTTATCAATCGTTGGTTAAATAAGAAATATGAATATTTGAAAATTATAAATAAAAAATAGTTATAAATGTTTAATAATTTTAAAATTATATAAACATATAAGATATAATTAAAATTTTAATATATTTTATTAATTTTTAGTAAATTGATAAATTTTTATAGCATGATTTATAATTATTAATATTTAATTGTATAATTTAATAAATAAAATTTATTAATATTTTTAGAAGAGAGAGAGACGAGAAAAACTTTTTTACATTTAATTATGAGATGATACGTGTCTCCTAAAAATACTATTTTATTAGAGTAAGTAGATTAATTCAATGTACAATTTAAACCCAAATTTTAATTTCAAGAACCCTACAACATATTAAGCAACTAATTAGTATATATATTAAAAAGGAAAGCTTTGTTTGTGAGTGAAATGTACTATTCCTTTTGGTTTAAGTCTTTATGCGTGATGTACAACCTGTCTTAGCATCGTCTTCACCTTCACCACCTATTACTCCTCTACTCCTCTTCGGGTTCTCCCAAACGCTACACCAGCAATCGCCGCCTTCCGTCACCACCCGTGCTGCTCCACCGCCATCGGTCTGCCTAACCGACGGGTATAATTTTTTTGTTTAAATGATAGATTATCTCCTTTTTACCTAAGACTGTGGTTATGTTCTTTGTTTTAAGAAATAGGCTTACCCCTTTGTTCTGGATTTTCGATTATGATCATCGGAGACAACGGTAGTTACTTTGACTCAACCCAGGTACTCTCACTTTCTCTGTTATATGTTCAATTAAGGCTTATTGTAGCTGAATATGTTACGTCCCAGTCAATTTCGTAACTCGATTTGGGCCTTTTTCATGGTTAAATAACAAGTAAATCATTCTGCAATAGCTAAACCTTAACAAAGAGTGGTAATCTTCTAGGTTGACAGTCATAATGGTTTCATGTTTTGTTGATTTCATAGGTTATTTTTATACCTCCTCCATAAATTTCATCCACGCATTTGTAGCAATTGTCATTTGTTTTGGTTCGTCTGATGACCAATTGATTATGTTTTTTACCCTTTCTCTGGATTCTAACATCATGTATTTCTCAAGCGGCTTCTCAAATCTACAAAATCTTACAAGGAGGTTTGGTTTTCATTTCATTATGTTCCTATAAACTTTAAGAAAAATGTTACCGAAAAACATTTGAAAAGTTGTAGAAACCATAATGACCGTGATTCGTCATGAACTCTGTCTTTAGATATGAATTGGGTAGTTGTTTCTTTAGTCTCTTTTATGATTTTTCTATTTTTTATTTGGTTTATATTTCTACGTTTCCATATGGGTTTTTGAGCTTGCAATGTTGGTAGTTTGTTGGATGCTAATGCTTGGTACTATCACAACATCTAGAAAACTTCATTTAAGGTTTTTTGTAATTGCAACAGATATTAGTTTATGTATCTTTACTGACCTGGTTACAGATTAGGATCACTTTTTATGTGTGAATGTGTAATAAAAAACCAATTTTTTTTTTGGGGGGGGGGGGGGGGGGGGGGGATATACGTCTCAGGTTGGTTACAGTTCTTGCTAAGATTTTCATACAAATTAACAAAAAATTGTTTTATTTTAAGAGTACTTTGATGGGTTGTTTATTGTTGATAATAGAACTGTTTGAGTGATTAGTCATTCCAGTACAGTGGTATAATGGCAACTGTAGTTTGTTTTGTTCAAGTTTGCTACACTATTACGTGTGGAATTTCAGTTATGTTTGAAGATGAATGCTTTAAAGGTTCCTTGGTGAATAGCTATAGTTCTTTTTTTTTTCTTTCGTTAAAGTTTGGTATAATTTGAAGTTGTAGGTGTAACCGACTCTTCAAAGGTTTATGTGCAATAATAAATGGAATCATAGAAAAAAGACTGTTGGTTTGAGTTTTGCAGTTTACTAATGGTACTTTAAATATTGTTTTATCTTTGCTAATACTTATTCTTAGCTTGGGTATATTAATTCAGTTTTTAATTGGTTAATTGGTCTTTGTAGTGTTTTATGACTTTCTTTAAAAGAAGTAAACATATATCTATTATTGATTATTCTCTACAGGTGAACCAATTTTATGTGATGTATAGGTAGCTTCAGTTTGGATCTTGACATTGATGTTGAAGATGAAGTGCATAAAGATTTCCTAAGAGCTGTATGTTACATACTTACATATATGATAATCATGATCGAAAACATATCTATATCTTTATTAATACACATAATTAGATTTATTTATTTGTATAACATTATAGTTTTCTAGAATTGCAGAACCACATAGTGAGATATCATGAGTTGTCTTTCAAAACTTGGTTTTATTTCTCAACAGTTGCTGCAAGGTGGGATGCTGATTTATACATCAAAGTAGATGATGATGTATAACATAGCCTAAAGATACAAAACATTGGATTCACCTTCAAATCAAATTGAATGCAGAGGCGTGAAGTATCATGAACCTGGCCACTCATATTTTAATTAATCGGTAACCATTTCATGTCAAGTTGGTGGTACTAAAACTTAAGTAACATAAAAGTTCTTGATGCAGGTAGCCATCTTTCAAAGATAGCAAAACTCTAAAGTAGCCTTATCTATGTGTTACTTAATCTATATATATGTAGATTTTAACGTATGTGTAAACTTGGTTATATAAGTTATATATGGGTTGTAATGTGTTCTTTTAATTCTTTGGTACTTCTTTATTAAGAGTTTAAACAGGTCGATTTTCGTAAGGAATTTGATATTTTAGAATAGGTCATGCCGAAATTTTGAAAAAATTCTATGACCATTCTTTCGCATTTATTTTAAATAAAGTTCGTGTTACAGCATACGAGAATAAAGGTCTACAACGAAACATCATATTAGTCTTACCACACAAACATACTAATTTTATGCTTTGTTTTACGCTACACGTCTGTATACGAGACCCCGCCGCAACGCACGGGTCCTTAACACTAGTTTTATATTATTTTAAAAAGCAGATTTATACTGAATCAACATTACCAAAATAATAATGGGTTTGAGATCTCAATTAGCCAAAAAAATGTGGCATTTAATAAAAAATGAAATTTACAATAGAGAAAACATATATTAACATAAAACAAAACGTTAACAATATAATAAATTAAAAAAAAGAACACACTTTATATTTTTAAATTTTGTTTTTGATTAATAAATATGCAAGATGTAATCACAGGGTAATATAAATATAAACAAATCTATACTTTATAAAGCAAAAATTTTTTTCTTACTTGTCATCACTACATCAATCTTCACCTTAATTTTGACATGTGTCAATCCCATATTAATTCTTAGATTAAAATTGACACTTGTCAATCACTTATTAAATCTATCTTCAATTTTAATTTTTATTATTAAATTTAAATAACAAAAAATTAATATATATCCTATTTTTTCGTTGGTAAACCGGAGTAATCTAAAATAATTTGACTAGAAAGAGAAAGTCCAAATTTGAAACATCCTTTCATCCGCATACTTTTCATTTTTCATATCGGTGTGTTCGTCTTCCGCCCAAAATGTCCCCAAATTCCATGACTTCCCGGAACCCTAACCGTCGGTTGCCGATCTCCTACGATAAGATCGAGGCGAACGCGATGAATCACGGCCGGAGTTTTGCGACGAAGAAAGTATAGGGTTTTTATTGTTGGGCATAAGAAGGAGAATAGCGTGAGTTCGGAGAAGAGTGATGATGATTATAAAATTTATTTGAAGTTGAGATTGAAGATCAGATTCAAAGTCTGGTTTGCGAAATTCCCCAAATTTACGCCCAAATTTTGCTGTGATATGATGATTCCATTGAGTTTTTAAGGTAAAGTTTATTTTTCGAAATTTGATATAACCAACTGTGATTTCGAATGGTAGATGATGATGATGATTCTTTCATAGTTTTTGTTAAATTATCTTTTGCATGTTACAATCGTCTCCTCCTTGCGTTCTTTCTTTTTATTTTTTATTTTTTTCTAATTGTTTTTATTAGTAGCTGGAGTTACTGCATCTTGGGATAATAGCAATGGTGAAAACAAGTTGGTTGTTTTGTGTTTGCCTTTCATGAATTTAGGTAACAATTTCATTTATTTGGGTATGTTATTGGTTTTGATTTGTGATTTACAAGGTGGTTTGAGACCTTTTTGTGTTTATGATGTTTATTATACATAATTTATATGTATATTCATCTTCATCATAAAAATGATTTGGATGTTTTACTTCCAAATTCGTGTCATTGGATGTTACAACTAATATGAATTTGTTTTGTATATTATCTAATGTTGGTGTTGGCATGTTTTTTAACTTCGTGTGTTTTGTGAAAAGATATTGATTTTCAATTATACGCATGCATCATGCTGTTCTTGACTAAAAGCTGAGACAACATTTGGGTTATCATTAACATTTGAACTTTAATAGGAAGATTTATATTAGTTGTAATGACCCGTGTATTACAAAAATTTAGAGTATGTAAATCAAATAATCTTCAAATATTTTTACTTATGAATGGATTATGTTTTATCTCAATTAATTATCTTTGTTTTATCCCAGATATTAAAGCTGTTACAATAGAAACTTGTGAATGGAGAGGTACATTTTTATTCTTTTTAATACAAATATTGCATCACAAACTTCACTTTAATATGAAAATTTATGTGTTATGTGGTTTCAATTTTAATTAACTGAATCAGGGGTTTATATTCTATTTTTACCTATACATATGTGACACAATAATATATAACCAACTGCTTACAGAAGGAAGTGGTAGCACCTGTACATTGAAAGAAAGTTGAGCCCCTCAAATGGATTACCAAAGCTTACGGGTTGACGTACTTAAATATGTTCTCATTTGTTCGTGAAAGAGATGATAACAATGGTGAAAGCAAGTTGGTTGTTTTCTGTTTGTCGATCATCAATTTAGGTACTATAATGAATTTATAATTATAAATGTATTCGAATATAGTAAATTATGTAATTCATCGTAAATAAATTTCAATTGTATCATGATTTTGATTTACGAGACTTTCATTTTGTAAATAGATTTTGAAATCTTGGCTTTTCCTTGCAATCAGTTTCTTAGGCAAGAGCCTGGAACAAGTGAAGAAATTCAAGAAACGGTATGCACGAGATTCAAAGCTGGACTCACTGCATCTTGGGATAGTAGCAATGGTGAAAGCAAGTTGGTTGTTTTGTGCTTGCCGTTCATGAATATAGGTAACAATTTCATTTATTTGGGTATGTTATTGGTTTTGACTTGTGATTTACAAGGTGGTTTGAGCCCTTTTTGTGTTTATGATGTTTTAATGTGACTGGATTTCACATAATTTATATGTATATTCATCTTCATCATAAAAATGATTTGGATGTTTTACTTCCACTTTTGTGTCATTGGATGTTACAGTACCCTTAAATATACAGTGTTGATAGAATTATGATTGCTTTAGTGGTTTACCTTTTTGTATTATTGCACGCAATTACCCTTTCTAAAACATATATTATCTTATTCCATTATCTGGGAATCTATTTTTATACACCTTATTTATCTAATTTACAAATCTTTGATCTATATTATTAAAAAACCAGTGTATTATTTTAGTATTTTTTTTACATAACTCATTACTTAAACCATTTCTAACATTGATTTATCATTTGTAGGAATTGTTGGCATTCCAAGCAATTAATTTATCATACTCTCATGCCATACTTGCTTGGTCTGAATACTAAAAATATTAAAGGTTTGATTTACTACTAAAGTTATCCTAATATACGGTCCTCGAACCCCGCCCCTATAATTTGAGGTTTGTTTGAAAAAGAAAACACAAGTATTTGCGTTTTGGTGTTTGGTAATTTTGGTTACTGATTTCTTAATTTGCTTCTTGATTATTAAATTCTTATTTTCATATAATTTTTATAATAATCAAAAATTACACTTAATAATATGCAATTATTTTGACCGGGAAGTTTAAAATTAGTAGTATTCAAATTTATATTCAAAAGTTTTAAATTCAAAATTTTCAACCTTATGACTTAGGTAGTTAGTTGTTACCTATTTTTACTCAATATTTATTTTATTATAAAGTATAAATTACTTGAATTCCCTATTTTTACTCAAAAACATGTTAACTATATAACCTATTAATACTATATCATTTCATCATCAACTTCTGCTCTCAATATCTCTTCTGCTTTAGCTTTTCATCTAAACCAGGTAATAGATTTTTGTTTCTTAGTTAATATCTCTTCATCTAATATTGCACATATCTTCTTTAGAAATCTTTTTCTACATTATATCATGATGTAATTATTAAAACTTTTAAGTTCAAAACATCAAATTATGTTCATCTAATATTTTATATATCTTATTTTTAAAACTCCTTTTATACGTTATATCATGGTTTAATTATTAAAACATTTAATCAAAAATTACGTAAATTTAATTTACATCATCGTATAATTATATAATTTATTTATCAAAAATCATCGAATGATGATATTGTTGAACATATCACATTTTTTAGTTGAATATACTTTATTTATATTCATCACCATAAATGGTATTTACTTACATTTGTAAATAGTTTCTAAACGGTGATGAATTGGCAAAAACACAAAAAAGAAACCCCCTATTTATGTATAATAAAAACCATGAAAAAAAACAAAGATTCGGGAAAAAATACCGGGTTAACACGGGTTAACGATATAAGGGAGGGTTAAAATTTGAACCTCTCCCTATATATATATATATACATATATATATTACTAAGAATAATATAATATTCAAAACTATAATAAATATAATAGTCACGTTTATACAAAGTAAATAAATATTGTATGTGGTTAAAAATATAAATAAAGTATATTCAACTAAAAAACGGTGATGAATTAGCAAAAACACAAAAAAGAAACCCCCTATTTATGTATAATAAAAACCATGAAAAAAAAACAAAGATTCGGGCAAAAAATGCCGGGTTAACACGGGTTAACGATACAAGGGAGGGTTAACATTTGAACCATCCCCTATATATATATATGTTTATGGATATATGTAAAAAAACCAAAAAATATTATATATTTTAGTTCACATCAGCAAGACAAATAAACATAGAAAACAGTAGTTAAAAATTGATAGTGGTTTATAAATACACTAGGTTATAAACCCATGTGTTGCTTAGATTTGGGTAAAAAAATTACTAAATTGTATCCGTATTTGATAAATTTAAATTGAATTAGGTTTTATTAAGGATAAGGTTGAGAAATTATGGACATATTAAATGATAAATAAATTTTAAAAATTTAATTTTTAAAATATCACAGTTTTTAATAAAGATAAATTTACAATCATTATCATGAATTTTCTGAAATTTTGCTAAATATTCTGTTACGCGGAAATGAATAGAAGTATTTTTGTTAAATAAAATAAAATTAATTATAGTAATATTTGTTGGATTATAAAATTATAAAATCTAATATCCGAAAAAGTATTTGAATTCGTTTTAAATGTTGTGCTAAAAAAGTAAACAACTTCGAAATATTAAATTTTAGTCGAAAAAAACCCTTGGATTTATAATGTTCGCAACTTTTTAAAGTATAGATACTAATTAAGATAAAGATACAAAATACATTGACATTTTTAATTTTATACCAAATTTTATTACTCTTTACAGGATAATGGATGATAAAAATATTATTTTTCTTAATCAACTTGATGCTTCAAAGAAGGACATTGTTATAAAAGTTCGGATTATGAAGCTTTGGAAACTTCCATCCTTTTAAGATACCTAATGCTATACATTCAATTGAGATGATTCTTATGGATGAGGAGTTTGTAAAATGTATTTGTTTATGATAGATTATGTAATTCAGGGAAGGGTTATTTTGGAAACTAGGTTGAGATAAGGAAACTTTGGAAACTAGTTTTGTACCATTGATTAGAAATTTGAATGGATGAGATTAAATATGGAAAAGATGATTAGATTGTTTTTTATTAAAAAATCTCTTGAAAGTACAACATAGTACAAAAGGGTAAAAATATAATCTTGTATTGTGTACTTTTATATATATATATATATATATATATATATGAATTGTAGTAAGTAGAATTGACTTTAACCAAAATCAGATTTAGTTTCCCAAAAAAAAAACTCACTTTTCCACATTTGTTTTTCCAAAATTGAAAAATGTCATCATCATTCACGTAACTTCAAAGCTTCGAAATTTTCAGAGAGACCGCGTTTTGAAATCCACTTGAGTTGAGGAAAACTTTGGAACATTTGAAAAAACAATGTAAACAAACCTAACTTTTTTTTTATAATTTTGTAACATCATTAGGGTCAATTTTATAAAAAAATAAAATAAAAAAAGCGCCGACAAATTTTTTTAAAAAAAATAATTTGTAGACAATGTAACACGTGCGTAACACAGCTGTACATGTCTTCGTTGATCTGTACAGCTGTGTTACGTCTGTGTTACATCGTCTACAAATTATTTTTTTTAAAAAAAATTTGTCGACGCTTTTTCATTTTTTTTATAAAATTGACCCTAACGATGTTACAAAACTATAAAAAAATAGGTTTGTTTACATTGTTTTTCTCAAAGGTTCCAAATTTTCCTAAACTCAAGTGGGTTTCCAATATATACGATGGTTATTTTGAAACCTACTTGAGTTGAGGAAACTTTGGAACCTTTGAAAAAAATAATGTAAACATACCTAATTTTTTTTTTATTTTTTTATAGTTTTGTAACATCATTAAGGTTAATTTTATATAAAAAATGAAAAAAGCGCTGACAAATTTTTTAAAAAAAATAATTTGTAGACGATGTAACACAGACGTAACACAGCTGTACAGGTCGTCGTTGATCTGTACAGCTGTGTTACGTCTGTGTTACATCGTCTACGAATTATTTTTCTAAAAAAAAAATTGTGGCGCTTTTTTCATATTTTTTATAAAATTGACCCTAATGATATTAAAAAACTATAGAAAAAATTAAAAAAAAAATAGGTTTGTTAAACATAAAAACAAACATAAACAAACAACGTGTTAGGCATGACAATACATATACACAAATATCCGAAAAAACGTAACAATAATGTAACAACGACAATAGTTGTACACATCCAGCCATCTATCATTTATTTTACTCATTTTAAAAACCTGGTGGGAAAAAATAGGTGGAAAATGTTTAAAAATTAGATATTTTGTTTTTGATTTGAATTTGAAGAGAGAGAATGTTGTTAAATAATAAAATATTTAAAGAGAGAGAATGTAGTTAAATAATAAAATATTGTGTGGAGGTAATTTTGTTGGAAAAGACTAAATTAGCCTTGTATTATATAGGATTATTGAAATGAAATGGTGATGTGGCTAAATGTAGACCAAGTATGTGGTTTCCAAAGTTTCTTCATCTCAACATGGTTTCCAAAATATACATAATCCATGTAATTCATTGTAAATATACTTTAGTTGCATTATTTTTTTTATCCAATACCGTGTAACACACGGGTTTTTAACCTAGTTATTAATAAAATAAAATGCAATAATTAATAAACATATCATCATTTATTGGAAACTACAATTGAGATTCTTTCCGTCTCAAAAGCATGCGTCTCATCATTCAAACGTCAACTCTACAACCGAGGAGTAATGATTTATTAAAAATTACTAGGGGTGTACTCGGTTCGGTTAGGTTCGGTTCATAGCCGAAAATTTTGCCAACCATTTTCAACTTGCGATCAAAGGTAACCTCTTTTGTTTAAACTTTAATATGACTTTAAGTTTAAAGTTTACATCCATTTAATCTAATAAGCTAATAGAAGAAAAAGGATGACCAAAAGAGTTTTAAGTTGGTTTCAAAGAACATATTCTTTTATAGTTGAATAATCTTGCAAATTTTTGTTCCAGTAAGCCATGTTGGATGCAAAATTTATCTTTTTTTCTATTCGAGGTAGTTTCATTAGGTAGGAGTTAGGAAATCACCATCAGCATATCAATAACTTGCGTTGAATTTCATAACATATACAATTTGCATTTGAAACGTCAGAATTCGATTCAACAAGCTAGACCAATACATCATTCAACTGTAAGAGATGCAACATAAATAGCATAATGACGATTAATTTAAAGATTTCACTAACGACTGGAAGCGTAAATTTGCGAATGTTGGTTGTCGTTTTGCCATGGGACCTGCAACTATTTTTATTGCCATCAAATTGTGGAATTTTCCTTTCCAGTAAATCAATTTTTGGAAACTACATCTAAGAAAAAGGAGGATCAAAGACGGTGATGGTGATTGGCCTTTACGTGGTGTCACCTTGTTCATCCAAGAATTGTTACACAGCCAACCAATTATATATTTTACAGATGAATGAGTTGGTTTGAAATCCCCATAACTTCTATATCTAGGACTAGAAATGGTTCACGGTTGGACAACTGTTGCAACCATTTTGTCATCCACTATTATGTTTCCTTCATTTTTATTTATAACCTCCAACTTCACCTTGTTTGACACACAAGTATAGAGTGAAACTAAGCCATATCGGTTCGGTTCGGTTATTTCGGTTATGGGGAAAACAATAACCGAAACGGAACCGAGAATGTCGGTTTCGGTTATTTTCGGTTCGGTTATTTCCGGTTTTTTATTCGGTTCGGTTATTTCGGTTCGGTTGCTTCGGTTAATTCGGTTTCGGTTCGGTTAATTCGGTTTCTTGCTCACCCCTAAATCACAGTTAGATTCAAAACCATTTTACCACCATTAACTCTTGTAACACTTCATTTTCTGTCAATGAAAGCTTCTTCACGCGTGAATCCTTGTTGACAAACTTTGAGTCTGTTTCAAGGAAACGTCGGTCGATGCATCTCTTGAAAGCCATCATAGGTTGTTTGTTCTTTCAAAGTATGTGTTATCTGTTTGAAGCAATTTTTGACGCTTCTTCAACCTCTAGACACGAAAACAATGATTGCAGCACTTTATCTCTAGAGTTGGGATTTGAGTGAGCAAGAGTCCTTCCATGGGTCGGGCGTTTTCGTAAGAATGCAGAGCAGCGATGAAGGAAGACAGACGATGTGAAGGTGGTCTGGTGGTGGCTAGAGACAGGACATAACACAGATGGTGTGGTGGTGACAACGGCTTGGTGATGGACAGAGAGACATAGCAGAAGAGGAGATTTAAGGTGTGGGAGCAACAACTGTTTTAAGGTCGTGGGACATGTGTCAATGATCCACAAGGTCGTCGGAAAACCTCCTTAACCGTCGTAAAACCGCTAAGAACCTCCACATAACCTACGTAACCGCCTAATTTGAACGGTGAGGATTCAATATTGATGATTTTGAACGGCTGAAAACGTTTCAGATGTCGGTTGTGGAGACCGGGAACCATATATATATAATTGGTGTTATTATCGGTTTAGAATCCAAAAGACCAAATCGCTATAAGATCTTGATCGTGTATGCATAATCAGCCCCCTGTTTCCATATTCTTCTTCGAGCCTAATGAAATGAACCATGTGCCAAGATTCAAACGCAACTTTAGGGATAAAAAAGCCACAAACCGAATACCATACCCAATACTTGAAACATCTTAGCCAAGCATTTGTTCAAGTATTTGGATTTTGGGTATGAAACCAGATAAGAAATTAGTTTTAAATACTTTTTTACACGGCTATGAGCAAAGTATGTGATGATTACTTAATACCTGAAACAATTACCTGAATAATATATTTGTTTACCTGAACTACTTACTCATATAATATATTTGAAATGTTTTGAAATTTTAGTTTTTTCTTGTTCATCTTTATCTAATGATATCTTATTCTTAAAGTTTTATTACGTGAAAAATTAATTTTTATTTGTGATATGTATTTGATGCTATTATTTAAATATTGTATGTTATAACACTATACAAAAATTTGAAATTTTAAGAAAAATTCCTAGAAATCCCAATTGGTATTTTTTTAATAAACTAGCAGATACACCTGATATTCATAGGCATACATGATATAAAATATATATGTCTAAAAATTTAAAGTATTATATTATATAAAATCTCTAAAATTTTCTTCGAATTATAGGGTAGAAAATAATATAAAAAGATATGAAACAATGGTTTTCTCTCACTAACTTTCTAACTATATTTCTCTATCATTCATATATGGCAAATTGGCTTTTAATAATCCAAATTTTGATCCATTGGCTGATGTCAGTCCCAACTATGAAAATCCCCAATAACAGTCCCAACTTTCGACATATTTTCCCGTGGCGGACCGCCGTCAAAAAAACCCTAACGGCGTTAACTTTTTTTCGAATTTCGAACGGATTTTTGAGGGTTTTTGTTCAGATGGAAATACGAGTCGAATGGCGTATAACTTACCTCGAAACGTTGCTCCAAATTTCTCAATTGATGATTTCTTTGACGAATTGAAAGTTTAAACACCAAAATTGGGAAATTTGAAGCAAAGTTTCAAAGTAAGTTATACGTCATTCGACTCGTATTCTCCATCTGAACAAAAGCCCTCAAAAATCCGTTCGAAACTCGAAAAAAGTTAACGCCGTTAGGGTTTTTTTGATAGCGGTCCGCCACGGGAAAATATGTCGAAAGTTGGGACCGTTATTGGGGATTTTTCATAGTTGGGACCGGCAGCGGCCAATTGATCAAAGTTTGGATTATTTAAATCCAATTTGCCTTCATACATACGTCAACTAGGTTAAAACCCATGTATTACATGGGTTTAATTTATATAATTTGTTAAAATCGTTAATATTTTTCTCCTATTACATAGAATGAATAAATATTAGTTTTTAGCTTTCTATTTATATATTTTATTATTATTTTACTTTCTTTTAATTTTTTTTACTTTCTTTTAATTTTTTTTACTTTTGATATTTTTTATTTTCACTTATTTATAGGCAGACAATTTTATTATTTTAAATGAATTATTCAATTTTCATTATTTAATAAATAAAGACATTAATGGAAGAGAGAGAGGCGGGAAATTTCATAAATTGACTTAACCAAAGATTGACAAGTGGCAAAGAAAAACTTTTATTTATTATAATACATAGATTAGTTTTTTTCATCCATTCGCTCGCTTTCACTAAGCTATGTAAAAAAATCCATTTCCTCACATTCCTAAAACACTCTCGTCAAATATTCGAATTAATTAAAAACTGAGTAAAAGTAAATTAAAAGTATTTAAATTATTAAAAATTATTATAATTAAATCAAATTATAAAAATCAATAAATAAATATCTAAATTAAAAACTAGAGTTTAAGTTCAATTGAAACTAGATATCAATAAATAAAAAAACCGCATTACATTAAAAACTATTTTAAACATATAAATAATTGAAAAAGTAATTCTAATTTCAACATTTTTTAATTCCCGACTTCATTAGATATTATTCCAACATTACTTTTGTATGTATTCATCATTTTTTTAATAAAACTAGCCAGTCACGAACACCGCATGTTGCTGCGGCAAAGACACAATCTTGAGTATAAAAACACAAATAAAAAAACGTCACAATGGTTGTCCTTTATCGAAAAACCCTAAAATGTATTCCATTGTATAAACGAGTCACTTCGCCACCTCTGTCTTAAAAGTGATCGCAACCCCATTATAAAACCTGATAGCTGGTCACATACCCATTATAAAAGAGAACGTCAAGAAATAGAAAAAGAATCTAAAATCGAGCGTCGTTCTGCCGAAAAAATCTAAAAACGCACCATGTCGTAAAAAAGAGCATCAAGAAAACGAAACACAAACATGCACAGAAAAACACACAAAAAAAAATAAAAATAAAAAAACTAAAGCATACTTCTTCATAAAATCAAGCGTCACTCTATAAAAAAATATAATCATGTCATAAATATTAATGTAAATAAAAAGAAATACGAACTTCTAAAAAAACATAAAAGCAAAACATTAAAAATACAAAAATTGAAAACTTTAAGAAAAATAAAATCAAACACAATTTATTAGCATTTTGTTTTTTTAATATATATCCAATCTTTTTAAATGTTAAATTTCTATCACGTGTTAATATATATAAAATTACATATATATTTATTGTTGAAGTTTTTAATATTTCAAGGTGTTACGTTGCTTTCACTCTTCATTAATAATTTTTATTTGAAAAGAAACAAACATTATTGAAGAATTGGAATAATATACTATATATGGATCCTACTTAGGTTAGTTGTTGGTTTAAATTAGGTTAGACTTAGACCCATGAACACACACATAACAATTGGTTTAGTTATTCACCAATACCACTTCTACCGGTGATAGATGGAGCGGTTTAACTAACACTTACTTTATATACACGAACAATAAATCTCCACTCCAAAAAAAAAAGCACCATTTATGGTTTACTCGATCGCTTCCACAAACCGTTGGTTCACAATTTAACACACCACAATGGGAAACCAAACCTCAAACGACTCGAGAAGGCTCATACTTTCCGATGGAACGGTTCATGAATACAAAGAACCGGTTACGGTGGCCGAGCTCATGTTAGAACATCCACAACAAGCGGTTGTCGAGTTCCAACCAGCCAGGAAGAAAACAAAACCGTTGCCAGCTGATTTCAAGCTCGAGAGCAACAAGGTATTAAAGAGAATATATTAGTAAAAGGAGGTTGTGTGCAACTAGTTTCCCGTTTACCTGTCCGTTTATTGTAATATTTCATCTTTGTTAATGAAAATCAATACTTAGATACTAAAAAAAAGAAAAAAAGCTCTAGCCAGAATATTATTCTTGTTAGAATGAGAAAAATTAAAATAAAAAATAATTAAATTATATTTTCTAATTAGGATAAATATTATTACAATAAATGTTAACTAAAATATTTTATCTTATAGGTTTACTTGATGGTACCAATTAGGAGGGGGAAGCCAATGGCACCCACAATATCGTCAGAAGAAGCACAACTGATTCTTTTGAGGGCTAAAACCATTTTGAAAACCGGGTCGTTTGTGATGGCTTATACGGGGTTTATTCCGGTGTTCGCTAGAATGTGTCCAGCGACGGTGATCAATACCAAAAAGAAGGAGAAGCCGGTGGAGAAGTCGCTGACAATGGACACAAAACCTGAGTTATTTGTAGGAAGGGATGATGGTTATTATATGAGTCGACAATTGTCTGGAAAAAGTTCTTGGAAACCTAGTTTGGATACCATTAAAGAGAAAAGTGTGAAAGCTAAAATTCGACATTGGTTGCTTTGAAGAGTTCTAGTTACCGAAAACAAAGATTTTACTGAATTTTTGTATTAGGTAATTTATGAAAACCATCGACATTTTTACGTGATTTGTGAAGCTAATAGTAAAAGTAGGTAAGTTGCATAAGATGCAAGCGAATTCAAGAAAAGTTGCGCGAATTTGCTTGCTCCTCATGGGACTTATGTAGCTTTATTGTTAGTTCTAGAAATCACATAGAAGTGATCTTGTTTTCCTAAACCGCCTAATAATGCAAAAAGTTCAAGAAACAAAATGTTTGTGTTTTTCCCTTTTCAAGATTATTGTTTTACGGCTTGATTGTTGTGTCAGATAACTGTGTGTTTTCAGTGATAGTTGGTACGTTTCTTATTTTTATTTTCTTGTATTAATTTGAAAAAAACATTAAAATTAAACAAGAATGATAGTGTAACAAATCGAGCTAGAATTATTATACTTGGTACAAAATCAGGTGCCAAACATATAAAAAACTGGTCAATATGATTTAGTGTTGTTTAGTGTAAAGTTTATAATTGTCCATTTGAATCGATGATGTGTCGTTTTTTTAATCGTTTTTGGTATCTATAATCTTAAACTTTTAGTACTAAAACCCTAAATTTAGCACGTTGAGTACGTCATTTGATTACAAGCACGACTAAGTAACACTATTATTTTTAACATGTAATATTGTGTTCCGTATGAGTCAACTTGCCTAAAAAATTTGATAATACACAATTAAATCAACATAAATGTTATTTTTATCCACTTAGATCATATGTAATAGGGGTGGCACCAAGACGTGATTACCCTTGGTCATGTTCAATCCCTCACTACACACCCCCAGTGATCGGGGAGCGACCAAGTCCATGTGACCATGGTTACAAGAGAATAAGGGTTTGACGGTTTTTTTTTCTAAACTAACAAAAAACACCCACAACAAACCCCATCAAGGCCTCATATTACACATGTATCAAGCTCTCATCAAGCCTCTCATGTAATATTTACACAACGCTTGTGTGACACTGTCAAACTCGTATCAAACTCCTATATCACATATAGCCTTAATGCAACAAGTTATATAATTTGGTTAAAAATATAACATATATTATGTTCTATGCCCGTTTTTTAAGGCCCTTACACCATGTCAAGAAAAAATATTATGAAAACTTTGGTCGGATTTCTACTTGGTTACACATTTTGTTTACGAAGAGCTCAAACTTTTAACCGGATTTTAACATAGCAATATATTTGAAATTACGCACTTTGTACACTTGAGTCATTATAATATTTTATGTTATTTATATTCGCTCTAAATTAAACCTTACTATAATTTAAAGACACTCTAAACTTATATATAGATAAAATATAAATATAAATTATATATAAATTTCTTCTAAATAAATCTAGTTATGTATAACTCAGGATTGCACCGTTTTATTTTGTTTTATTGTATTTTTTATTAGTAGACTTGCTAAGTTTTTTTTTGACTTTTAAGGGACACGATAATTTATTGTAGAAGAGAAGAAATAGCTATACAAACATACAAATACACGTACACGTACACATACATATATGACATACACATACATCCATGACCCATCTAAACAAAACTATACATGCCTACATAAGTACATGGGTCTTGCCTTCTTGGTATAGGCGTATAGCAACAGAAATAGGCCATTCATACTGGCCTAAAAGAATGATCCAATTAACATTTCAAAGTCATTCCTAAGCCCACATAATGACATGTTTTTAATTTTTTTAAATAAGTTTTTGGGTTTTTTTTTTATCTCCATTCTTATCTTTTTCATTTTTTTAACACTAATTTTTAAGACGACGTAACTCATCATGATTTTTGAATATATTGTCATGTCGTGGTTTTTTTTATATATCTATGCTTTCATATTTAGAAACAAGCCTTCACGACAATCCCATATATCATTGCAATGTGCTTATTTTTGACTAATGCTTATATATATTACATGATAGTTTCTTGAAGAATATGAGGAAGCCGATGTTTAAGAAGTGTGAGAAGTATTAGCGGAAATTAGAAACCTTATGTCAATTACTTCTATTTTGGATTCACATTTCAAAAAGATGTCAGCTTTTTGGATATTTGGACAAGAGCTTAATGATCGGGTTGAAAAAGTGATTAATAAGTTAAAATCTCTTCACTAAAAATACTTTAATGCATTTCGAGCAGTTGGGGTTGATAATATCAACTCAATGAAGAAACCATTTGAAGCCCCAAGAGTTCGTGCTAGACAAAAAGATGATTTTTATGTTTTTCTTAGGTCTAGACGGGTTGAAAAATCACAAAAAAATAACTAAAATTAAGGCGTATTTACAATAGCCGAATTATGTCATTTTTGAAAGCATGGGATTTAGTTTGAAGAAATGGAGTCAATGTTCCAATAAGTTCCATGCTTTTCATAAATCTTTTCATTCGAATCAGCGTCGCCTAAAAATAAAATGAAATTCCAAGCCTGAGGCAGAAAAAAATTGGACACTCTTAATTCTAATAAACATTGATACATTATAATTTCTAAATAATTTTTTTATATACAATATATAAAAAAGAAAAAAAAATAAAATTTCAGGTATCCTAAAAAATTGAATCCAGAGCAGTCACTCACTTCACCCTCCCTTGACCCGACCCATATTCGAATCACAAAGGTTTTCTTGGAATCAACATTTAGTTCCGAATAATGTATATTGAATGATTACAATAGCTCTTATTTAAATGATATGGTTGAGCTTCTTATTTGTTTGTGGTGGTGATTGAATAAATTCTACATACAAAAAGAAAAAAAAAAAATTCTAGAAGTAACTAAGTACTTATATTTCTCATTCATTTATAGTTTATAATTTGATTCCTAACATTTTTATTTTTTTTAGTGAGAAGCCTTTAATTGAGACGAAAGGTAATTAAAACACTTATTCCCTATATATTGTTGTGTAAATATGAATAATTCCAAATATTAGTTGGGAGCAGCCGACTAGTTAATTTAATTAGCTTTTATTTTATTGTTATTTACTCGGAATCATGTTTTTTTCTTTTAATAACAACAGTCGATTGACTAACACGTCTCCGAATGAAAGCTCGTCAACCATATCACCTATGTCTCGCCAATCGAGGTGGAAACCTACCATCTATAGTAATGGTTTTAAACTTGAATAATAATGATGAATATTAGTAGCTATCTTGTGATGGTTCTTATCAGTGACGGAGTTTGAAAATAAACTCTTAAAGAGCCGAATGCTTTTTAGAAAGAAAAATGAAGCAGACCAGATTTAATACCTATAAAGTTTACGAGAAAATATTACGCCACTGGGAGCCGTCCCGTGCTTCCCCACTTTTCCCCGTTGCCACATCAGCGCCACATCAGCTTTCCCCACTTTTTCCTATTTTCAAATCTTATTTTTAATTAATTATTTTAACAATAAATAATAATAATAATAATAATAATAATAAAATAAAAAAATAAAAAAAAGATTCATTAAATTTAAAATAAAAAAAAGAATACAACAAAAAAAAGGAGAATGCAACCTAAAAAATTAAATTAAAAAACCTAGAAAGGCATTTGTGGACGATACCCGTAGTAGAAGTTTGGTTGATTCGGAGATGACATTTGTGGACGATACATGGGTGTGTTGAACGGGTTCATTTGAGCCGTTTGAACATTTTTTGGTCGTGGTTTTCTAAATTTCCTGCTTGACGACCCACCACGGGATGAACCTCCTTCCATTTTACTTGAAAATTTTATAAATTTAGTGTATAGATTGTAGAAAATGAGAGAAAAATGTGAGATTTGTGGTTGTTTAGAGTTGTTTAAATAGGAAAAAAATTGGATTTTTTTTTGTTTAAACCCCAACGGCATGGATCGAATTCCCCTCTCCCCACGCTCGGCTTGATTCGGTGAGTGGTTCCCGATTTACCCCATCCCAAATCCGGGGGCGGTGTTCCCATCCTTTCCCAAATTGGTGAAAGCTTCCCCGGCTCTTCCCACCCTTCCACTGAGTGGCCTTACTAATTGATCATTTTAATAGGAAAAGGATAGGGGCTGGGTACTCGAGATATTCGCCCCTGTTTGTTATAGGTCCGTTTTGTGGTAGTTTATTATTATTTTTTCATTTTTTCATTTATATTCTGATAAGCATTGGATGCAGTATTGATTAAAATTTCAGATTAAGCAAAGATGATAGAAAAGTATTTCACCCACTTTGGACATTGTGTTGAACGACACTAATCATACTAAGCTTTGCCAAGCTGAAGTTTAGATTTAAAAAAAAAGGCATTTTTACATATATCTCATAATAAAAAAACTTTATTACGTATTTACACAACTTTTGAAATTAATTACATATTTACACAACTTTTGAAATTAATTACATATTTTTGCTCTTAAAAAGAAAAAATGTAATTAACTAGTTATATGAAAGAAATAATATATTTCAAAAATAAGAAATATATAATTGATTTTCTTAGTTGGATATATATATATATATATATATATATGATAAATTATATTAGTAAGAGAAGTATGTAAAATGTCTTTAAAAAAGTTGAGGATGGTGTTAGCGTATACTATTTGAATATATATTTTTATTGTATGATTTAGTCATTATTTTAGTATTAAAGCTTGAGATTGTGTATTAAACATTTTGTTTTATTTATAAGTTCTTAATGTATCTAATTTAGATATAATTTAGCTTACAAATGATATATTATATATGTGTTAAAGATGTTCTTTATTTATTAATATGCTAATAATGCAAAATTTATTAAAAAAACTCGTCAATCTATGAGCAAGCTGGAGCTTTTAACAAGTCGAGATCTAGCCCAACTTTTCAGCTCGTTAAAGTTCTGAGCAGAGCATAGTCGACTTGTTAATTTTCAAGCTTAAAGTCATGGCAAGTCTTGTTTAACTTGATTTGTTTACAACTCTAGTAATAACATACAATTGTGACTGGTGAGCGTGATATGTAATGACCAAGCCAGGAGATGACTCTAATACAAAATAAAACCAAATTTAACTGTGTGTAAGTTGTAATTATATTCATTATTCATTGGTTGTGATTATTGTTAAAATAACAAGTCGTATATTATGTATAAACACATGTTAGCTTGAACATTTTTTAAGGATGAACATAACTTGTTTAATCTATTTATATAAAAGATTCATACAAATTAACGGTTGTAAGCGGATGAAAAGTAAAATGTTTAAATGATGAGTGAGTATGAACGCAATAAATGAGTAACACATTTTAACAAAATGAAGTAATATAATTATCAATAACCATGAAAATAAAATTATAATCCAAATTCGTAAAAAGTAATTACAAAGTTTTTACATGAAAACGAATATACACGAAAAGTAATTGGCTAATTGCTTTATGGTAAATACAAATGAGAAAAGTTATTGAAGAGTGATTTTTAGAATCAAAGGCATAGCTGACTAGCGGGACCTCATTTGGGTCAAGTAACTTTATAATAAGAAAAGATATTGGCGAGTTCGCCCATTACTATTCCAAAGTTTATATAATGGTAAGGGTAACGGCGGTAACGGTGGTAGCGGTAACGGTAATGGTAATAATAATAATTTTGACATTGGGTTAATAGATCAACTAAAACATGACTAATTTTGAAATCGGGTTAATAGATAAACTAAAACATGACTCGTTTTCTATCAATCAACTAAAACCTAATTATTTTCCATGTTATAATAGATAAACTAAAACCTAATTAAGGGTGTAAACGAGTCAAGCATCTCATGAGCTAATCGAGATCGGATCGGTAAAAAATTGAATGAGCCAAGCGTAAACAAACTCATGTCCAGAAATATGATATGTTTAGTTATCGAGTCCAAGCTGAGCTTTAGATATCGAGCTCAAGTTGACTCGTGTGACTAAATAAGACTTTTATTTATATAAGTTTTTATCCTTTTTTATATTTATATAATTAATTATTACTATATATAAAATTAAGAAAAATATATTTTAATCGTATATTTTTGTGTTATACTTAAAAGGTATAATTATAAATATTTATTAAATTTTAATAAAAAACATATAAATTGTATAATTACAAAATAAACGAGCCGAACCGAGCTAAAGTTAGAAAATTTTCTTATAAACCGAGCTCGAACTTTGTAAATAAATATCTTAACAAACCGAACTCGAGCTTAAGCTCTACTAAGACAAAACGAGCCAGACTTGAATCTTTTACAACCTCGACTTTAACTTGGCTCTTTGTTTCTGGTTTGACATTTGCAAGACAAATGATATTATGATCATAACTTTGATAAATCTTACACGCAAAATATAAAGAAAATAATGCGTAGACATGGCATTAATTTTAATGGTTTTACCAAGCAAGCTTATTAATATGGCGACAGAGTAGTTGATTTTCATAAATTGTAATTGAGAATATTAAGTCGCTTTCTAAAAGAAGAAAACACATGCGCACCACGTGAAGAGTCATCCACAACTCTTGGTAATTTGTTTAAGTTTAATCCCCATTGGCCTATATATATATTATAAATATAGGGGATCTATAAAATGAAAACCCCATTGAGTTGAAAAAAACTTTTAAAAACCCTATGTACAAAAGTATTTTTTTTATAGTTTTGTTACATTATTAGGGTCAATTTTATAAAAAAAATAAAAAAAACGACGACTAGAATTTTTTAAAAAAATAATAAAAAAACGATATAACACAGACGTAATTCATTCTTCCAGACCTGTACAGCTGTGTTACATCGTTTTTATATAATTTTTAAAAAAAATCTAGTCAACGCTTTTTCCAATTTTTTTATAAAAATAACCTAATTATGTTACAAAACTATAAAAAAATGAAAAAAAATTACAACTGTGTTACATCGTTTTTATATAATTTTTAAAAAAAATCTAGTCAACACTTTTTCCAATTTTTTTTATAAAAATAACCTAATTATGTTACAAAACTATAAAAAAATGAAAAAAAAAATCACATGGTTTTTTTTTTCTTCCATTTTTTCAAGGTTATCTCAACTAAAGGAAGTTTCCAATATAATTATCCCATATATATATATATATATAGGGTAGTGTTCAAATCATAACCCATTAATAAATCAATAACCCAATAACTCTCATCTAATGACTAATCTAAAAGTAAAATGCATCAAATCGTGACACGTGTCATGATACAATTTTTAATAATAAAGGGTATTTAAAGCATTTAATCAAATTAATTTTTTATTCAAAGTTTACCGACTCTTTTTATAAATATTCATAACTTTTATATGCTATTTTATTTTTTTATAAAAATTGCACCATTAAACTCGTCTTATTTTTCTCTTTAATTCGGTTATAATCTCTACTGGTTTTTATAATTTTTTTCGGATCTCTGTATTTACATCAATGTAACATGACTTAAAAACATTTCAATTATATTATATGAAAGACTGTTTACATTAATGTAATAACTTGTAATAAATTTGAGTTCAAAAATCAACTAAAAATTATTATGTCTTCAATTTGTAACGAGTTGTAACACATTTTGATTACGTTGATGTAAAGTAAAATCTTGCTTACGTTGTATCATTTATTTTATTACAGTGATGTAACAAATATATTAGGATGGCCTTATATCATTTGGCTTATTACAGAGATATATTTTGAGTTCAAAGTCAACTAAAAATTTCGTTGTCTTAAATTTGTAACGAGTTGTAAAGCATTTTGCTTTACGTTGCTGTAAAGTAAAATCTTGGTTACGTTGTAAATTTTGTTTTGTTACAATGATATAACAAATGTGTTAAAAATGATCTTATATCATTTATTTAATTACAGTTATGTAAATTACTATTGTCAAAAAAAATTAAAAAAACTTGTATGTTGATTCTTGTTACATTGATGTAAATATAGGGATAAAAAAAATTATAAAAAACTAGTTAAGACTATAACCGAATTAAAGAGAAAAATGATACGAGTTTAATGGTGCAATTTTTATAAAAAATAAAATTGAGTTCAAAAATCAACTAAAAATTATTATGTCTTCAAATTGTAACGAGTTGTAACACATTTTGATTACGTTGATGTAAAGTAAAATCTTGTTTACGTTGTATCATTTATTTTATTACAGCGATGCAACAAATGTGTTAAGATGATCTTACATCATTTGGTTAATTACAGTGATGTATTTTGAGTTTAAAGTCAACTAAAAATTTCGTTGTCTTAAATTTTTAACGAGTTGTAACGCATTTTGCTTTACGTTGCTGTAAAGTAAAATCTTGGTTACGTTGTAAATTTTGTTTTGTTACAATGATATAACAAATGTGTTAAAATGATCTTATATCATTTATTTAATTACAGTGATGTAAATTACTATTGTCAATAAAATTAAAAAAACTTGTATACTGATGCTTGTTACATTGATGTAAATATATGGATCCGAAAAAAATTATAAAAAACTAGTCGAGACTATAACCGAATTAAAGAGAAAAATGAGACGAGTTTAATGGTACAATTTTTATAAAAAAATAAAATAGTATATAAAAGTTACAAATGTTTAGAAAAAGAGGGGGTAAACTTTGATTAAATGTCTTAAATACCCTTTATAATTAAAAATTGAATTATGACACGTGTCACGATATGATATTTTTTACTTTTTGATTAGCTATTAGATGAGAGTTATTGGGTTATTGCTAGGGGTGTGCATAAAACAAAAAAAAACCGACTCAAAACCCAAAAAACCGAAAAATCCAACCCGAAAAAACCGAACCCAAATAGAAACCGACGGGTTTGGTTTTAGTTTTCTAAAACCGAAAGTTTGGGTTTGGGTTTGGTTTTACCATTAAGAAACAACCGAAAAACCGAATACAAACGTATATGCGCATAAATATATATATTACCTTTGAAAATTTTCAACAATTTATAAACCGTCTATTTTTATTTTCTTAGTTCTTGATATTAAAAGTTAAATAAAAATCATATATTTTATTATTAGTTCTAGATGGGTTTAGCCCTCAAAATATTTTTTTAAAGATTTTTACATATTTCTCTTTGCTAAAATATATATTACATATTTTTCCAACCATTAATATAAATTGCATATTTTTTCCCTTACGATGGAGAAATATGTAATTGAATTTTTTATTTTGGTAATATGTAATAAATGAAATTAAAAAGTAAAAATATGTAAATGCTACAACTTTTTACGTCCAATTTAAAACATTATATTATATTAGTATAGCACAATATGTTAGAAACTCAATCATATATTGAATGAGTTGACTAAACATAACATGTTAAAATTATCAATATTTTCTGTTTTAAATGAAATGCATGTATTTGATTGAATATGTTTGTCTATCTTTTAGTATCATTTTTTTTAATTATTACAATTTCTTAAAGTTTTTATTTTTTTCGATTATTACCTTCCTACGTGTTTTTTTATTTAACTTTAGCTTGCTTTTATACATATGGTTTTTATAAATTTGGAAAAATTGTTAAAAACTTTCATTGATCTTATGAATAAAGACAAAAAATGATATTATATCACTATAATATTTATTTAATTTAATTACGTAAGAATGTTAAGTTTGAAATTTAAAAATCATATTAATATTAAGTTTTGACATTTTAAACAAATTTGCATTGAAAAAACATATTAATATATCAGCAGCAAAATAAAATAGTAAATACATACTAATAATGTATCAACACATTAGCGTTCATATTAATTTAATAATGCAAAACTAAATAAATAAATGGTTTTATTATTTTGCTTTTTATATTTGAATAGAAGGAGAAAAACCACAGGTGGAATTTACAGGAAGTTGACATGTCACATATAAACTTATTCATTTACTATAACAAGATTTATAAACATATATGACCGTGTATGTGTGTTTCGAGGATTTAGATGAGTTTTATTAACAAGTGTAAATTTAGAATTGATTCATCCCAAATTGCTATTTTTTTGATTGGTATGAGTTAATTAACGGACATTTTATCAAGAAAAGTGCATATATCAATTATACCACCTATATTTTACCAATCAGAGGGTAAATCAACAACTACGATAAAACCCTACAGAGTCATGATTAAAACTTAAGATCTCAAAAGACCTAAGCTGTATCCCTTATTATTCAAATAATTAAATCATAGAATCAGCTCTCTAATCCCAAATATATATTATTTTGTTCTACAAATCAGATTGACGCATTAATTTTGCTAATTTTGTTCATAAGTCACAATCTTTTATAATGTTTAGGAGTCGATTACTTGTTAGTTCACTAGTTTTGAGAGTTGAATCATTGCCTAATATGACTTGTTTCTTGTTTAGCTTATTATTTGTGTATTTAGGAATTTGTTGATTAGTTAGTTGAAACTCAAAATACACCTTATTAGTTCTTAGTTTTTAACAATAAAAAAGAACTATATAAAATTTAACAAAGTGACGAATCCAAAAAATTTCCTTACTTTCTTTTTTTTTATGATAAAATAGGCTCAACGGCATGGCCTTTATAGTCAAAATAAATCCCTTAAACCCAACAACTTACGCTCTGCGATCACATTTAGCTACCCGCTACCAACTCTCTGGCGTTGGAAGCCCATGTATTGGCGAGCGTTATACCCGAGCAAGTCTGCTGCCCTTTAGGAGGAAACTGCTTTGATAGAAACATTATATTAGATTCTATCAACATTGAACTTTTTAAAACCAACCAACAAAGTTGTTTTTTAAGGCATAATAATAAAACTTAATTGTTTTTTGTAACTAAGAATATAATTTGATAATTTAGGTTAATAAAAAAAAGGAATGGAATAAGAACCAAAGTTAAGTGGATAAGGTCCAACAAACACAATGTATTAGGCGCCTACGATCATTTAAGCTTCAACAAACAAGCATAATAATTCACCTACGATCATTTAAGCTTCATACTTGCAACATCTAATGGATTAAAAATATAAACACCTAAACAAATCAATTATTAAATTATCATTTGGTTATGTCAACGCAATGCCAACAAACCATATATTTTCCCACGAATGAATTCTTTTTATAAATTTACTTATAAGTTAATTCATTTTGTTAAAATGCTTTATTAAATTTTAGTTACGAACATAGTGAAAACCTTATCTGTATTATTATTAACTAGGTTAAAATCTGTGCATTACACATATTAAATGTTTATATTTTAACATTATTTTTTTAAATAACATACTATACAATTTTTATAACTTTTTATAAAAAATAATTAATTTATAACTTAATCATGTTATTTACCAAGTTTAATAAAATAATTAATATTTAATAAGAGATAGAGGGTGAAAAAAGTCAAATTTTTGTAAAAAGATGATATATAAATATTTAGTAGCCAAAGGAGCTTGTAGCTTAACTGACACTCTATGATTTTCATAAAACTTAGGTTTTGTAAGGTCATGGGTTCAAATCCTGACCAAAGCAGTCAGTATATTTTTTACCACATAGTGAGAGACAGGTGAATTTGCTCAGTTCAACGCTCGTTAACACATGGGCGTTAGATATTAGGGAATTGGTGCTGACTGTGATCAACGCGCGTGAGTTGTTGGGCCTGAAGATTCATTTGGGCTATAAAAAGACATAACGCTGAGCCATCGTTATGCGTTCAAAAAAAATAAATATATAATAGAAGAGAGACGTGAAAAAGAAATTCTAGTTGCTTAAAAAAATTAACAAACGTCCTTGTAAAACTTTTATTTATTATATAGTATAAATATAGTTATATAAATATCACTATAAACGAGCCAAAATATAACAACTTGTTCAAGTGATCAAATTCAAAATGAGGTAACTCAAGTTGTCTTAATTAATTGAGTCTTAAGGCTCTAAACAATTAATAGAAGTTTAAAGTATGGCTTGCTAATCTTGAGCTTAATATAAGGAGTTAACTTGAATTTGTATTTGAGATTTTCAAGCCTATTCTAATATATATGCATAAATATATTTACATATTACACAAGCAAGTCTACATATGTATTTGAAATAAGTAATTTTATTTTATTTTTTATTGAAGTATATTTTAACTTACAAATAAAAATTTAGGCGGACACGTCTTTTGCCGTACTCCAACATCCATATTTAACTATCAAGTTTTCAAATCAAATTTAAGTTTAACACAAGATTTTTTAATATTCCAAGCTTTAATTAAATTTAAAGCTCAATTTGGTTGTCCTGTAAAACTTACTTTTAGTTTATGTTGAGATAGAAGTCTTAAAAACACTAAAACAAAGATCACTGGTACAATTTCTTAACTAAGGAGCTTCTAGTCTAATGATATCTTTTTGATTTTTCTTATTAGAAATCTTATACTGGAGTCTCACATACAGTAAATATTGCTATAGGTTAAAATATTGGATTTTTCTAGTTGTATGTTTCCTCATGAGTAGGTGAGTTAGGTCATCACGCTCTATTCTTCAGACGGAAGGGTGATTTTTTTGCCAGGATGATTCCGAATGACTGACCGTTTGCTGTTAAAAACCAATAAAATTTCTTTAAAATTTGAACTTGTGAAACTAATTAATGTATATGCATTTAATATATCACAAAAGAAAGTGTTGAAGTAATGAGTTTTATACAAAAAATAAAAAATAAAAAGATAAAAGATTTAAATCCTACTACTATATAACGTTTGTTCAAAGAAATTAATGTCTAAGCATTTACTAGTTCACAAAAAGGAGAGTTAAAAAAAGGTGGAAGGGACATGACATTGCATGTGTCCTAAATAATAGAGGTCGGATGTTCAAACATTAAAAAAGAATAGCTTTTGTGCATTGGAATGCCACACCATTAATGAACCACCAAGTTGGAAGATTAACTATACCCTTTTACCTTTTTTTTTTTTTTTTTTGAATGTTGTTAGAGAGACACTAGGCTTGTTTCTTGAACACCATCTATATGGGCCGTATAGGGCTATACGGGTCGTATAGAAATCTGACACCCGACATTCTCTGACACATCACATCAAAGCTCTAACATGTTCGCCAGACGTCATCCATATGACCCGTATAAGGCTATAAGGCTGGTATGGAAATTTAATTTTGAAATGTGTGCCAATCATTTGGGATCTCGGTTTGCGTATAAATTATTTGACGTGATACCTATTATATAATGAACGTTGAAGTTTAAGTTTTCTTCATTTAATCTATTACTCGTTAAATATTACTTGTTTGTATTTCTTCGAAAACGTACTAAAGGTTTAAAAATGTCGATGGGAAACAACAGATTCGGAGATGAATACATGTGTGTGTATGAAACTGATCAGGTAACAAAATTATTTGTTTTATAGTCGTTAGTTTATAAAACCTTAAACATTTGTTGTTTTCATGTATTTGTTGGTCCTAATGAACTGGTTGAATGGGTCATTGTAAGAGGGCTTGAAAACAGTTATGTGTTAGTTCGTCGTCGAAGCAAAACTAATGCATCCGGAGCCGTTATAAAGGTGTGGTTGAAATGCGATCATGGTGGCGTGTACAAAGGAGAACCAAAAACTTAGACGTACTGGTTCAAAGAAGACCTGTTGCGAATTTTAGTTAATTGGAAAATACGAGAGGAGTTGCGGTGGTTGGAAGTTGCGTGTGGTTAACAGTGAACACAACCACCAAGGGGCTGAACAACTAGGTGGTCATCCTTACGCGATTAGATTGAACGAAGCTGAAACACGTCTAGTTGAGCAACTGTCAAATTAAAACATGTTGCCACGTGACATACTTGCAGCTGTTAAGGACCATAACCCCGATAATGTTTCTAACCTTAGATCTATTTACAACGCACGACGAAAGTTACGTGCTAGACAAAACACTGGAAACTCTAATGCAGGTCCTTTAACACCCTGCAAAATAATAATTTTATTTACCAAACTTTAGACAATATGTCGACGGATGTCGTGGAACAGATTTTTTTAATCCACCAGACATCCTATAATATTTGGCGCGCATTTCCTCATGTCTTGTTAAATGACACAACTTACAAAACGAACAAATACAACATGCCATTTGTTCAAATAGTTGTTGTCACGTCAACACACAAGACGTTTATCATTGCACATGCGTTTATAAGTAAGGAATGTGAAGAGAATTTCTTTTGGGTGTTACAAAACCTAAAAGATACACTTTATGTGGACAGGAGGTTCGTATGTCCCTGATTTAGTGGGGGATTGCTACAAGATTTTATACACGGGAGTAGGTTACTACACCTTTATTCCTTGGTGCTGTAGTAGATGAGGACGAGGCAGCCCTCATAGACTGGTGGCCGGTGATTGGTGACGAGCCTTTCGTTAATAAGACTCGGGTCAGCCGCATTCGTGATCCGTTGCACCGATACTTACATCGGTGCATCGCCTGCACCATCACCGGCCGTCGTTTGAGCCCGGAGTGAGTCACACAGAAGGACCTATTCTTCATGTATTGCCTTATTAGCGGGTGCAGCTGCAACCTAGCATGGTTGCTAGCTGATAATTTTTCTAGCTTTGTTAGTCGTAAGGCTATTGGAGCTATTACGTGTGGCTCTTTTATCACACGTATAACTCGACGTATCGGTCGTTTTTTGGCCGATATTAGAGATAGCATGACCGTGACATACGCCTCGACACTCCTGGCGCGTAATACGATCATGCTCATGGGTATAGCGGCCGAGATCCCCGGCGTGGGTCTGCGATGATCACTGGATCGGCGCACAGAGTGAGTGCCGCCAGTTCCTGCTCCACAGCAGTAGCCACAGCCGGGGGCACAGCCGCACGTACAGCAGCCACCGCCACCACCACCACATCATGTCGTTATTCGTCAGCCACGACTGCATCCGGCTGACGCGGAGATCTTACGCGATCTTTCTTCACGCGTTGATCGATTAGAGTGTATGATGCGGTGGATGATGGAGGATATGGCTGCTACTGCTGGTATTGATGTTCCTGTCTATCCAGGACCGGGACATGATCAGGATCCGTAGGATCCTAGAGGTCATGCTTGGTTATTTTTATTGTATTTTCTCTTCTTTTTTTTTTTTTTGTATTTTGATGTATGGACACTACTTATTATTCGGATGTATGTATTTAAATTTCGTATGTATGCTGTGTATGATGTGATTGTTTGTTTTATCTTTTATTATATAATTAAAAAATGTTCGTGTCTGTGAAATAAAAAATAGATAGTTAACAATTTTTCTTAAAACCGTTCAAATTTATTTACATTCTGATAACTATTGTTTTAAAATAAACGTTTTAAAAACGATTACGTTAAAATAATTTTCAAATAAAACATTTAAACGATATCACATGTATATCTCTTTGATAAAAGCAATTATATATACCTATTATAACAATAAAATTACGAAAATCATAACTGCCTATGTTAAAAAAATTGTTATTTAAATTTAAACGTTTAAACATCACGATGTTAAAATATTTGTCAAACAAAACAAGTAGACAATATAATTAAATAATTACATTAAAATACTTACTATTTTGCAACAAAACAATTAAAATGGTTACGTTTTTCTTTCGAACAATTAGACGATATTATAAATTATTTAAACACGTACGTGTTGCGTTTATGAATACCGGATTTTGAAACAAAGTACGATTAGACGATATTATAAATAGATATTACTTATTGTTTCGGGTAAAAATTAACAAGTATAATTTTTAGCAAAACCGAATTAGTTTAGTGGGGAATTGTGTTTTATAATCAAGAAAACAGTTTATAATTGAAATTCACTAAAAATATCCCTGAGGATCCTTAGGGATATTTCAGAATATAAAATGAAATGAACAGCTTGCACACGAGATTTATACGAGGAAAACCCCTTAATCCCTTAGAATTGCCGGCATAAAAACCTCGGGAGGTGACAATCGTCACTCTGCCTTGTTCTTATTAACACAAAAATATGAAATTACAATACAAGAGCGCAATTGATCGATCACTAAGTGTGCTTGAACTATGAATGCTGCGAATAAAAAATGATCAGAAGTAAACTCAGTGAGTTGTGTGTGTTTCCTAGATCGATATTGCCTCATTTTATAGTCAAAACGATACAATGATAGTCAAAACTCGTTCCTCATAACTCGGACCAGTTTCCAATCATGTGTCGAGCTACTTCCAGTGAACGTTATTAGCTTGACCATGTAGTCCATGTTCTTCTCCACGTTCCGGATAAATAGGCATAGTTGTTGCATACAATCTGTTGACTCAATTCAAATATTAGTAGCACGTGTTGAATAACAAAGTAACAATAATAAATTATATACTATCATTATTTATTATTCAAGTCATCAGATCACATAAATTTATATACGCAAATATTCCTAATTATCCCGAAATATTCCATATCCTGAAATATCCCATATCCCGAATTATTCCGAATTATAAGGATAATTTTTACAGGTATAACACTTATAACTTAAAGATTACACAATTAGACGATATGATATAAGTAAATTAACGTTAAACATGTACGTATACCAGATTTCAAACAAAGCACGATTTTATACCATAATTACGTTACGGCCCTTACAACTTATATATTAAACATGATTACGTTAAAAGATATCTTTTAACCATTTAAAACACTTAGACAATTACAATGTCACAAATGAGTTAAACATGTACGTATATTGGGCGAAAAAACAAATTGTAACACCCCGACCGATGGCGGAAACGTCGGGATGCCACGAGGGATGTGTAGATTGTTCATAAGCTCATGGGAATCTAATTAAATCATCACATAAAAATTAATCAACCAAATTAATTACACAAAAATCATGTTCATCATGAATTAGTTACATCAATTACACAAAAGATTTAGCTAAACTAACTAAAATCTATTCGCCATAATTTCAGTTATTTTAGCTAAGTCTAAGAATCGTATGTGATGATGTCCAAAATATGAGAGATCATCCTCCTCAACCTACTTGTCTTCATTCCCTGAAACATGTCAAAATCAAGTGTCAACTACGAAGTAGTTGGTGAGTAATCATAAGTTTTTATAGTTAAAAACGTGTACAAACTGATTGTAAAAGTTTATAGTTTTATGAGAAAATTCCACATGAGTACCTGCGAGATAATCCAACACATAACCCATCACACAATAATAAACATAAAGT
The DNA here is from genome assembly GCA_009363875.1 of Mikania micrantha. NCBI lineage: Eukaryota > Viridiplantae > Streptophyta > Magnoliopsida > Asterales > Asteraceae > Mikania > Mikania micrantha. Next base: position 12,672,785 of record CM018691.1, read on the forward strand.
CACATATTTTCAAATAATCATAGATAATCATAGATAATCCATCACATAAATATTCAACCAATCTCAATCATCAATATTCTCAAATAGTATAAGTGTCCATACATGAAATCGATGTGATTAACCGGAGTTAAAAACAATGATTTCATGGAGTGGTGGCAAACCACGTGACCATACATGCAATCGTTTCAGATAACCGAAGCCATCAGTAACGACTCATGGAATAGTGACAATACATGCAATCGTTGCGGATGACTAATGTCAACCGTGATGACTCATGGAGTTTTGATAATCCAAGTGGCAATACGTGTAATCTTTGTCGATGACCGAAGTCAACAACAATGTCACACGGAGTTATAATAATCAGTGATAATCCATAAACAATGATAATCCCATAATGTGAATATCATATTGATAAGCAGGTATCACCCATGTGATATCAAAATAATGTTTAAGATTGGTATACATGTTCCACCTCCGAGTTTAAAGCAAAACAGTTTAAAAGGAGGTTATGAGAACTCACATGCGTCCTTATAATCAGTATTTTAGTAGAATGCGCGCTCGCGTATACAAAATCAGATGCAACTCAACAATCTGCAATTTGCGTGTGTTCGTGTTTATAAGTATACGTGCTTTATTTACATTAATTGTCCATAAGTGTTTACTTTCAATCATTAAATATTTCTTTAACTTAGTTTCTTTAATCTAAGTTAAAATTGTAATACTTTGATTTCATTATCGGTCATTACTAAATGAGATTCATACTTGTTAGTTTATAATTATCCATTAATGATAATAAATTGTGAATCCTTGTGTATATTTCTCACAGATATATGTGTTAGAGAGTATTACCCTTATTCATACACCCATCCACACATACACGCATGATTTATCTATTCAATCTCCATGGTTTAAGTTATATAAACTTACTTTAAGTTTTGAAGGAATTTGTTTATAGGTTATTCTCATAAGATATTTATATTAGGCTAAATCTCATACTTCAAAACTTATGTCATTAAGGAAGAAAATGATGATCCAATAATCATATTCATGCATGCATGTTATCCTTAATCTCACTTTCTTTTGCTTGCCCGTAACCCATAGGTTCGCTGCCCAATCTAAGGAATTTAGGAGTCCTAAGGTTCGGCCCAAATTAATGAGTGGCAGTGCAAGGTTCGGCAAGGCAATTGAGTTCCGTAGCTTGTAAGTTCGCTGCCTATCTTATGGATCGGTCATAAGGGTAGGTTCGGCCCATCTGAGACCAGGATTTCATGAGGTTCGGCCCCCATAGAGGTTCGGCTACCTTAGCCCAGCTCTGAGGGTTTTGCTGCCATGCCACAGGTTCGCCTAGCTCACTGAAGGTTCGTGAGACTAGGGTTCGGTATGGTTATGTTTGTAGGCCATAGGTTCGTTCGATGACAAGGGTTCGGCCGGTGGGAGAGGGTTCGTGGGACCATGGTTCGGCCAGGAGAGGTTCGGTGGCCTTAACCTAGGTTCGCTGCCCTAGTGAGGTTTGCCTAAGTGTGAGAAACAAGGTTCGGCCATGGATAGCTTGGCTGAGATGGGTTCGCAGGATGGCACTCCAACTCGCACAAAAGTTCGGCCCACCCAAATGGTTCGCTGCTGGAAGTTAGCAGCTGGTTAGGTTCGGCCGACCTGGGTGCCTTCGAACAAGCCCGTGGGTCATCATCATCCATGCGCGGTTAATGAAGAGGTTCGGCCAACTAGGGTTGGGGTGAGGATACCAGCTTAGCCGCCATAAGGGTTCGACTCTTCATCCTCTGTAGTCGAATTCAGTTCATCATCATCATCTACTTCGATCTGTACAAACTCAAATAGGGTTTTCCCACTATCATCCTAGTTGGTTTTAATGTTATCAAGTGTTTAGGTCGTTCAACACCTCATTATTATATAGAATTTGTTATCTACAACCAAAACCGAAATGCAACTATAGATTTACCTCGAAATGTAGATCAAACGTAGGATTTCTTCGTATCTTCTTGTTCCTCTCGATCACGCGGTCGCTTAGGCTCCAAGATCTCGCGAATCCGTCGGGTAATGAAGGAGAAAATCAAGAGAGAAGTTGGGGAGAGATGTGGGTGACGAAATTGGAGGTTAGAGAGAGAAAGGGTTCTTGTAAAATGAAGAAGAAGAAGAGGTTAATCCCTCTTATACCCCGTATCTTTCCCGGTTGCTCGGTCTCGTTTATTTTGCGTTAATAGTTATGAAAGGCTCGGTTTTTCTCGTAAACGTATTGTAAAATATAAAACATTCAAATAATTAATGTTTTGTTTTTAATAGAACAATTTCTTTAAATAGAGTTATTTCGTAAATAATTTCGTTAAATTATTTATTTAAATCAATAATTTATTCGTATTTGTTTTAGGATGTGATTCCTAACAAATATTTTTATTTTTAATTTATTAATTTAACATCGTTAGATATTATTCCGTTATCTCGTCAAAACGCGTTACTTACGTACATATTCGTAAAGATCGTCACCTTTCCGAATCCGATGCTCGTAACGTATTTCGATTCGATTTAGGATTTATGGAATATCGTTTCAGAATATTATTCCTAATAATTATATTCGTGTGAATCGTCACCCACGCGAATACATGATCTAGTTAATATTTTTGAATTAATATTCGCGTTCAAGTTATGTTTGTAACCTCACCATTGCGTAATCAATTCCAATTATTCTACCATTATTTTATTATCTTTAATATTTTAAATCCCAATCCAAAACCCACTAAACCATATCACTGACACATCCATGATAGACCGAAATATGCATATGTATAGGGCATATGCAGGGGTAGATCACAACCTCCCCAACACCGTCCCACCGCTATTTCGATAAACCATGACCATGTGTCCTTGACCATGTTTAGCAATCAAACAATAACAAACTCCTAATTCCTTTCCATTCCAAACCAATAATCCATAACTGTGAATTCAACTGCGATAAACTCTCTGGTTCTGTTTAGTTGGATTTCAACTAAACTTCCCATGGTTTATGCATACAATAATATGTTCTCAATATGTAAACCAATTATCAATAATATCATCCAATAATTCATCGTCATTAATAATTATTATATCAGGTCGTAACAGTACAGTCGTACATATGTACGGACAACCTGAAGTACAGTGATGTTACACAAATGTTGTAAATTTTCAGCTTTTCATTCGAATCGTATAGGCCAATACTATTCGTATGTGGTTTGAGCCGCTAGACATCTGACTGACATATTCTGACACACTCTGACACCTATACGGCCTGTATAGGGCTATATGGCTCGTATAGAGTCAGATGGTGTTAACTGATCTGCAGGTGGTGTCCAAATAACCGAACCCTTTTTTTCATCAAATTGACCTATTTTAATAAATAATATTTCTTAAGAACATATATTATGTTTATAGAACGTATTAAAATTAATATAACTAACTTTATATTAAAAAAAAATCACATTAAACACACATCAAATGAAATTTCCCAATAGAAAACAACAAAACATTCTACCATGACGTTTTCTCAAAATGTCAACTCCTTATTCCCTTAATCCCTTTCTAAGTTATAGGTGCTTCATCTATTTTAATCCGTTGAAAAGTTTGAACTTTGATTTCTTTGACCACTTTATTGACATTACTATGGATCTTGTTGAAAGCACGATTATTTCTTGCCTTTCAAATGAGCCACAAAGTCGATATGATAATTTTCTAATATAACTTATTCACTGTCAAGACGACATTTATTTTCATTGTTATTTGAAGAAGTTTCATAATTGATGCTTTTGAGTCAACTTAAATGTTACACCATCTACTTGCTCCTTCTCTAGAATAAATCTTTTTATGACTATGAGAACCTACCTAGGATACAACCATTGATTGGCTTAATGCTGACTATTCAAGGAAACGAGAAAAGCGTGAATGTCAGCAATCAGGCGTGAGGTTTGATATTGAGATGCATAAATTGTATCTCCACTACTTAAATTGTCACATAACATTCTTAAATTATCACAACACATTGGAGACAATCATTATTTGTTAGAATTTATTAGTATTAATAACTGGACTCATATATTTCTGGTATTGGTCCTATGCGAGACGTATATGATAATAATTATTGTCGAATCAGTGAGTGTTAGAGTGGATTATATGACCCCTTACATAAACCTATACAAAACCTATAATATCTACCCTCGTAAGTTACAGCCATAAAACCTCAACGTATCTCAATTAGCTTGGACCATTGGTCCCTAACCTACTTCAATATGGTCAACCTAGTGTTAACCCTTCATCCACTTAAACATAGCCTTCATAAATAATATTCTCATGCTAAGCGATCTAGCATTCTCTCCTACAAAAGCAGAAACTTTTTGTTGAAACAAAAATTCATTAAGTTAGAATTCAAAATCCTCTTGATTAAATAAATAAATAAATAATTTCTTATATAATATTTGGTTAGTATCTTATTTATTTCACCGGGTTGATAAAAAAAATTATAATAAATAATCATAATAAAAATTTAAATAATATAGTTTGTTCAAAAAAACTTAATTTTTCAAAGTTTGTTCATTTAAATATTTTATTTTATAAAACTGTTTTTGAAAATTTTATATTTTTTAATATTTGATCATTAAAAAATTATGTTTTTTAATATGACATATGAAATCAAAGTTGAGGTTCTTATTGAATATGACATGTGTAACTAAAAATTTTAATTTATTAAAACACGTAAATTTCACAAAAGTTAGTAAAGTAAGTAGAATTATTCCTAAACTGCATTGAAAGCTTAAATTAAGCTTGAGCTTAAACGAACTAATAACTATTTTTTTTAATGACTAAATTATATAATAACTAAATTATAATTAAGCTTGAGCTTAAACGAGCTAATAACTAAATTATATATATCGTCGAGTTTTACTATACAGCTAAACGAGTTATCATGTTTATAAGTATACTATTTGTATTTTATATAATAAATATATATAATAAATGACATATATTTTTATATATAACTATGAAAAAACAACTAAATAATATATGTTACATAATTACATCATATATACGGGAGAGATCCTTTGTTAACTTACCTTTACTGCGGTATCCGTATAAATCCAACAAGACTCATCCAAATCTTTTGTTTTTTCCTTAATTATCAATAGTTGCATTCGAGGCTACCCTTTGGATCTCGCCAACCAAGGCTTGGTTAGTCTCATCGTGCTTAGCAACGTCACTATGACTTCTCTGGCCACTTGTTTGGCCATCGGTGCCACTGTAGCTGACAAGGACTAGTTTCTATTTAAGAGAACTCTATCAGCGTCTCCATGGGTCCTTTCGCTAACATACGTACCAACCTTGTTAAATATACCAAAGTATGGTTTCATAGTCACGCCTCCATGCATGTCTCCTAGCAGGGTTATTATATGATCTTTCCCACACACATATATATATATATATATATATATATAGGGCATGGAATTTTTGATAACCCTCATCTTTTGTTACAACCCATTAACCATCATCCAATGGTTACTTGAAAAAGGTAAATGTATAGGATCGTGCCACGTGTCAATTCCTTTGTCTTTAGTATGAAGGGCATTTAGGACATTTGTTATTTATATAAAGTTTACCCTTTTTTTTTAAAATATTCATAACTTTTTTATACTATATTATTTTTTTAAAAAAATTGCACCATTATACTCGTCTCATTTTTCTCTTTAATTTCGTTATAGTCTCGACTATTTTTTTTTTTGATGTCATGTATTTACATAATTGTAACGAGCTTAACGATAGCAAATTAATTAGAAATTTTTTCTAACAATGGTAAATTACAGTAATGTAACACAAAATGAAGTAATATAACACAAAATAAATTAATTTACAATGACATAATTAACGGTGACGTAACGCATTATTTACAGTGATGTAATTTTCTCTTTAATTCCCGTTATAATGTTGACTAGCTTTTTTAATTTTTTTTCTCATTGTCCATTATTAACATCGATATAACGAGCATAAATATAACACATTATTTTGAATTTTTTTCTAACAATGATAAATTACAGTGATGTAATTAATATAACACATTATTTTACTTTTTCTCTAACAATGATAATTACAATGATAAATTACAGTGATGTAATATAACACATTATTTTGATTTTTTTTCTCTAACAATGATAATTATAGTGATGTAATTTATCATTGTTCGAAAACAATTCAAACTAATTTGTTGTATTTAGGCTCGTTACAAATTAGGGATGAGCAAAAAGCCAAAAAAAAAACCGAACCGAAACCGAATTAACCGAAAAAACCGAACCGGAACCAAATTAACCGAAAAAACCGAAACCAAATTTTACGTCAATGTAAATTACATCACGATAAATTACGTCAATGTAAATTACATCACTGTAATTTATCATTTTTAAAAAAGTTTCAAATAAATTTGTTATATTTAAGCTTGTTACAATGATGTAAATATAGGGCATCTAAAAAAAGTAAAAAAAATTAGTCGAGACTATAACGGAATTAAAGAGAAAAATGAGACGAATATAATGGTGCAATTTTTTTTAAAAAATAATATATTATAAAAAAGTTATTAATGTTTAAAAAAGATGTGGGAAAAAACTTATAAAGGTAAAATGACTAGGATGCCCTTTTTAATATTTTAATGAAAAGCTTATGTGTAAGTTTATAATTGGTTGAAATGGGTTATGTAGTTGTAGCAAAAGATGAGGGTTATTTTTTATACCCTTCCCTATATATATATATATATATATATATATATATATATATATATATATATATATATATATATATATATATATATAGGGCATGGAATTTTTGATAACCCTCATCTTTTGTTACAACCCATTAACCATCATCCAATGGTTACTTTAAAAATGTAAGTGTATAGGATGGTGACACGTGTCAGATGCCTTTTTTTTTCTTTTTTTTAATATAAAGGGCATTTAAGACATTTGTTATTTAAGTAAAGTTTACCCCATTTTTTTAAACATTCATAACTTTTTTATACTCTATTATTTTTTAAAAAAAATTGCACCATTATACTCGTCTCATTTTTCTCTTTAATTTCGTTATAGTCTCGACTAGTTTTTTTTTTTTTTTATGTCATGTATTTACATCATTGTAACGAGCTTAAAGATAGCAAATTAATTAGAAATTTTTTCTAACAATGGTAAATTATAGTAATGTAACAAAAAATGAAGTAATGTAACACAAAATGAAGTAATTTACAATGACATAATTAAGGGTGACGTAACACATTATTTTATTTTTTTTTCTCTAACAATGATAATTAAAATGATAAATTACAGTGATGTAAATAGAACACATTATTTTGATTTTTTTCTCTCGCAATGATAATTATAGTGATGTAATTTATCATTGTTCGAAAAAAATTTAAACTAATTTGTTGTCAATGTAAATTACATCACTGTAATTTAAACCAAATTCACCGAAAAAAAACCGAAACCGAATTTTACGTCAATGATAATTACAATGATAAATTACAGTGATGTAATAGAACACATTATTTTGATTTTTTTCTCTCACAATGATAATTATAGTGATGTAATTTATCATTGTTCGAAAAAAATTTAAACTAATTTGTTGTCAATGTAAATTACATCACTGTAATTTAAACCAAATTCACCGAAAAAAACCGAAACCGAATTTTACGTCAATGTAAATTACATCACGATAAATTACGTCAATGTAAATTACATCACTGTAATTTATCATTTTTAAAAAATTTCAAATAAATTTGTTATATTTAACCTCGTTACAATGATGTAAATATAGGGTATTTAAAAAAGTAAAAAAATTAGTCGAGACTATAACGGAATTAAAAAGAAAAATGAGACGAATATAATGGTGCAATTTTTTTAAAAAAATAATATATTATAAAAAAGTTATTAATGTTTAAAAAAGAGGGAGGGAAAACTTATAAGGGGTAAAATGACTATGATGCCCTTTTTAATATTTTAATGTAATGCTTATGTGTAAGTTTATGATTGGTTTAAATGAGTTATGTAGTTGTAGCAAAAAAAGAGGGTTATTTTTTATACCCTTCCCTATATATATATATATATATATATATATATATATATATATATATATATATAATGCACTTAAATGAATTAAATATAAACAAGTCAAGCTCGAGTTTAGGTGTGTTTATGCTAATATCGCAGCTCGATCACACCCCTGGTTTTCACTTTATTTATGTAACAACTAAAATAAAATCAAAATAAATAGAAAAACCAAAAACGTTGAGCTCAAAGTCCTAATTAAAATACTTTAAACTCGAAAATATAAATTACATTGTTGTCGACAAGATCATGTATATACATACATATACAACTGTGTCAAGTTATGTGCATATGGTGTTCAATGTTATGTGTCGCCTATGCAAAATCAGTTTTGAGTTGCTTTCATAGAATTGAATTTGAGGTTGACATGGTTGTTTGATTGGTAATCATACAATAGCTATACTGCATCTTTATGTTGTACGTTGTGCATTCATGGTTGTACCGCCAACCATGGGTCAGCTACAATATAAATTGTGTCATCTTTTGTCCCTATTTGTTTTGTGATATTGATTTTATGCAAAAGTATGTGGATCTACATGGAAGATTAATGAGACGATCAAGCGAAATGACGTGGACTACATTAATTGACGTGGCATGATGACTAGGGTGCGCAAGCATGAACTAATCGTCCCACAATTCAGAGTTTTAAAATTCAGTCTTAATAGATTTGACAAACATTTACGGGCTGTTTGGTAGAATCTGTAACATTAAGTGCTGAACCAGTAAAAGGTCTGAACAAATAAAAGGTTCTGAACCAGTTAAGTGTTGAATTGTTAATACTGTTTGGTTGGAGCTCTTAATGAATATAACCCAAAAACCCTTTTCACCTTTTTTTTTGAACGGAAAAAACTCTTTTCACCTAATCACTGATCAATTTCCCGTGCAACCCCGCCGGTGTTGTTAAGCAGTAAGCCGGACCCTACGCGGTAAGCCGAACCCTACGCGACGGTGTTAAGCGGCAACGGGGGTGCAGGAGACGGTGGTGTTTATGGCGGCAGTAAGTCACGCAGCGGCCGGGGGTTGAAGGAGACGGTGGTGTTAAGCAGCAGCAGGGGTGAAGGAGACGGTGGTTGAAGGAGATGGCGAGGGTTAAGTTCGTCGATCACAGCGGTGGTTGAAGGAGCAGCATGGGTGAAGGAGACATCCTGAACCATTCAGACTCTATTTTGTGCTTAACCATTCAAACATATGCTGAATCATTCAGAGGAGAAAAAATGTTGAAACAAACACCCTAATGTCTGACCGGTTCAGATGCAAGCCATTAATGGAATCATTAAGAGGCAAACAAACACCCTCTTAATCTTAAAGAAGATCTGCTAAACCGATTGGTCTTTAATTAAAATTATTAATTTTTTATATTTGAAACTCGCATGTTCTAATGTAAATGTATACCACTAATGAACCATCTTCATTTAAAATTTTAATATAAACTAAAAATTAAAAAAAAAAAAACATAGAACATAACAGGTTCAAACACGTCGGACTTGCCAACATGCCTAACCCACATGACAATCTTCCACTAATTTGGAAATAGGTTTGGAATTGAAGTCTAATCTAATCATTTTAATCCCAAAAATATATAAAAATAAATAAACTGAGTTAATTGTAAGTGATACAATTAGTAAAGTGATATATTGACAATTAAAGATCTCAAGTTCAAACTCTATTAAAGTTGATTTTTCTTGAAGGTAATTAACTTGCTTGCTTGCACTTATACTTTGCGTATTAGAAGAACTAGGGAATTTTTCACGTAAGCAAGTTCCCTCGTTGATTAAAAAAACTTTTAGGTAGCCCTAAACCAACTAATCCAAACCTCATTAAACACTCACTATGTATGGTGGATGCAATTGGACGCTCAAAATGGTGCATGTGACACGAAAAACCATCATAAGATAGTCTAACGGTAATATTAAGTTTGAGCTTGATGTCTAAAGTAGCTCATGTTCAAGCCTCATTTGAATTCATTTGTAGATACTAGGTATCTTGTGATGACCAGACATGAAAAAGTCAAGGGACAAGATGTTGAGTATAACATGGGCAAAGATAGTAGTTTGAAAATCAGCGTCGATCCTGACCTAAGTCGCATCTGTGAGCCAGTTGACTCTTGCAACATTTTTTAGTGAGGGAGTCACAGGTTGGTTATCGAGTCCGATGTCACTCTTTATTTTATATGAAACGACAAGTTTGGCCTTGTTATTTTATATGAATTTGGGAAATTACCCATCATATGAAAACGATATATGTATGTTGTTGGAAGTTGTTAATATTTAAACAATATCAACACAATGACAACTAATGATACCTTTCATTTTTCTTAAATTATTTCAATACATCTTGGTGTAACCTTTTGGTATTATATTTGATTGGTAATAGCTTAGGTAGGGCTTATACTTAAATAAATAAATAAAAAAAAGCATATGCCAATCAACCATGATTGTATAAAGCATGTGTTTGACTTTGAATAAAAAAACGTTTTATAGCAACTATAAGAGACCTTTCACGGTGAAGGATGGACATTTTGGCAAATGAGAAAAGCATGAGATAATATGGTTCTAGTTTAGGTTTAAATACATTAATAATTTAAATTATTTTGTAAAGTTACTTAAAAAAATAAAAAATTATGATGTATGCAGGGCAAATGATAATAATATAAACAATTGTATACGTGTGCATATCATAAATTCTTTGATCATCAATGAATATATATGTGAAAAGATCAAACTTATGAAAAACATCAAGAAATTTTTGATGTGTGAAATAATAATCGAGTCAGAATTGTCTACGGGATGTATCAAATTAAATGAGATACACGTTGACGAATTTGATGATAAAAGAGTCATGATCAAAGGATGGATCGTTCATGCCAAGATCCGAGCAAAAGTTGAAGTTAATGGTTAGAAAGACAGAAGATCATGGTCGATGAACGACTCATTATTGGATTGAAAGTGTCATGCACTAGGTATAAATATTAAGTTTAATTGTGTTCACTCAATTTAACAAAAAGTCTACACATTCTTGGGAGTGAACTCCTCAACGCAAAGGAAGTGTGTTCCCACATCTATCAAGAAAAAAAAACACTTTTATGTAAAGCTAATAAAACATATATTTTATAAACTAGATCTAAGATTTATAAAATTAATTCAACTTTTAAAAAAGATTGATTGACGATGTTCAGCCAACGAAATACAAGGTTAAGGTAAAACAAGTTTTTGTTAATTTCAACTTCAACATCCATTTGACTAGAGGTGTCAATTTTTACCCATGTTAAAGAAAATGGGTTGGTTTGGGTAAACTATTCTAGTATAATGGGTTAAAATGACTAATATCATAATATTGAATGGGTTGGGATATGTAGTACTTAAACACAATGCGGGTCAAGACTGGTAACCAAAAAAATATGTAAATGCAATGGATTCCAACATTTAAGAATGATTAATAACATATTTGATGAGAAAATCACTAAAAATTGTCCAAATAGACTATTTGTTTACTTATAATACATATTAAGTTAAACTAAATTAATGTTTTTTAAGAACAATTCATTTAGACCAGAACTTATTTTGCTTACAACTAGTTCTGACATGCACCCATCTTGACCCGAACCCGTTCTGACCCGTTACCCAACCCGCCTATTTTGCCATGCATACATTTGACCTGTTTGAGAGAGTAATTTTGCAGGATGTAGAAATTTTCATAAATACCAAAGGAACTTTGCCCTAGCGGTACCCCATGGCTTTCCAAATGAAAGGTCATGTGTTCAAATCCATTCCAAGGCTAAATAAGGGTCCTTGAGAGGTCAGAGGGTTTTCCGGTGCGGTTTCCTCATGGGGTGGTGGTGGGGTCTCAACGGAGGTTATGGTAACTAGACCTTAGTGATATAGCCGGAAAATCAGTGGTTCACAAGTTAAGATCAAATGTCTTTAAAAAAAAAAGAAAGAAATTGTCATAAATTTTGTCTTGCGAAATTTATTCTGATTTCGTCTTATGCATTAACAAGCCATAACCGATTGTCTTTAGTGTTGGTTATATTAATACATGCAACAAATTGCAATAACTATCTCTGCAAGTCCATTAAGGTAGTCAGGTTATGTTCCATTGCTACTTTAAAATGGATGAATCTGATTTTTTTTAATAAACCGAAAACAAAAATATAAATGTTAATTTTTGTATTGCCTAAAACAACTAAGATTTACCATACTTGGTTAGTTGGTATTGCCAAATAAATGAACTTTTTTTAATGGTATTTTATCGACTAAATTTTTTAAAAATAATTGATTAGTTGGTATTTTTTAGAAATTTATCTTTTTTATTATGGTATTTATTTATGACATCAATTTATATTATAAGAAAAAGATAGACATGATTATTACAATTGAGTACTTTTTTAAAACGAACGAATATAGAAGATTTGCTAAGTGGAGTAAATTTCCAATATGATTCTTTTAATTTGCTATTACTTTACTCTTGGTTATATGTTTTATAAATTACTCATATAATCTCAAATTTTAAACATTTGTAACAAATGTAGCCCTCAGGTCACAAAATCACATTCACATAATTTGACCAAACTACTGTCACATAAGGACTCTATATGTTATAAATGTTTAAAGTTTGAGACCATATGTGTAATTTATAGAATATAGGAGCCAAAAGTGAAATAATAGCAAAGTATATGAACCATCTCGATAATTTACTATTTTAAGTATATTTAATAACTTAAAAAAGTCGTTGTCTACTTAGTGAAGAGATCTTCAATTCGAATTCAGACAATATAAAATTTATTTACGAAGAGGTTCTGAATTTGAATTCAGACAAAATAAATTTTTAGTGTAGTTTAAGTAAATATAAAATGATCCGTCATTAATCTATATTAGACTTAAGATAAAATTAATGTAAAGTTGTCCATTTAAAAAATACCCAAGCAACAATGATGTTTTTTCCTAGTGGTAAGATATATGTATGAGAAAATGATATGAGACCCAAGTCCTGTGTTCGATCCTTGGTTGCACCCGGTTTTACCGGCCTTCCACCATCGTGTCTTTGGGCGGTGTCTTGGGTCGAGTTTTCCTAGGGAATTGGTGACTGCTGGGCTAGAGAATCCGTCCGTCTGAACTAGTGGTCAGCTTGAGCATCGCTTATCTATTGAAGACCACGTATGAAGTAAATGACAATTTATTAGTTGGCGAAAAAAAGCAAGTTTTGAGCGGGACCGCAAATACCCAAACCCGACCCGGAAAATAGGCATCCCTAATGACAGCAATGAAACAGTAGGATGAAAGCCTTGTGTGAAGTCAAAGCTGACACTTGTTCTGCATTTAAATCCTCTCTCTCTATATCACACACACACACACACACTTTCATCTTCTCTGCAAATGGTGGAATTTATCGGCTCATGATCTTCACCTTCATCACATCTTATCAGCATCAATAACAATGGATTCATCTCCATCTCACGGATGTATTGAAAAGAAGCACTGGTGGCTCACAAACAAAAAGGTATAATTTCAATTTCAAATTTTCGTTTCATCACAAAATCACGATTTTCATCCAAATGCATTCGATAAACGTCCTGTTTACGCGTTTCCAGATCGTTGATATGTACGTAAAAGACGCTAGATCCTTAATTGCATCTCAAGAACACAGCAACATTGCATCCGCCATCAATCTTCTCGATGCTGCACTTGCTTTATCCCCGAGCTTTGAAATCGCTATGGAATTGAAAGCTGTGTCTCTTCTTCGTCTCCGAAGGTTTAAAGAAGTTGCAGATATGCTTCAGGATTACATTCCTAGCCTTAAAATCGCGTCCGAATACTCATCGTCGTTGTCTGATAACCACTCCAGAGAAAGAGTAAAGCTTCTGTCCGCCGGCGGCGATCCGCCTAATCGATCGGAGGAGTCCGTCAAGTGTTTTTCCGTCTTCAATTTGAAGAAGAAAGTCATGGCCAGTATCATCGGAAATCGCAACAAAGAACATCAATGGAGGTATGTGTTTGTTCATATTCACTTTCCAGTAATTTCTAGGGCTCAATTGTTACAAAATTAGCTTACATTTCAACAATTTTATTCTCAGCACTCAAATCTGAAATCTGTTCCTTGTGAATTTTAACGGATGTTTCTAGAACCAGACACTCAATTGGAAGGATGTGTCAATACGTAATCTAATTTTAATAAAAAATTAAAATCCTGTATGTTTTGTCTTGTGTAAATTTGTAATTCTAATATATACAAAAACTTAATTTTTTTGGCAAATTGGATTTAAATAATCCAAACTTTGACCCATTGGCCGCTGCCGGTCCCAACTACGAAAGTCCCCGATAATGGTCCGAACTTTCGACATATTTTCCCGGGGCCGACCGCCGTCAAATAAACCCTAACGGCGTTAACTTTTTTTCGAATTTCGAAAAAAATTTTGAAGGTTTTTGTTCAGATGGAGAATACTAGTCGAATGACGTATAACTTACCTCGAAAAGTTGCTTCAAATTTCCCAATTTTGGTGTTTAAACTTTCAATCCGTCAAAGAAATCATCAAATTGAGAAATTTGGAGCAACGTTTCGAGGTAAGTTATACGCCATTCGACTAGTATTTTCCATCTGAACAAAAACACTCAAAAATCCGTTCGAAATTCGAAAAAAAGTTGACGCCGTTAAGGTTTATTTGACGGCGGTCCGCCACGGGAAAATATGTCGAAAGTTCGGACCGTTATCGGAGATTTTCGTAGTTGGGACCGGCGGCGGCTAATGGGTCAAAGTTTGGATTATTTAAATCCAATTTGCCAATTTTTTTTAACAACAATCTTTTTAACCAAAATATCACGTCATCCAGACTTGCGTCAATGTTTTTATAACCTTGTCTTATTAATAAAAAAACCTTATTTTATAATTAATGATGATTATATTTAATAAGTATGAAAAAACCCTAACCTATATTTATAAGAATTTAACAATTTTAAACCCGGTCAAAAGGGCACAAACATAATGTTAAAAAAAATAAATAAAAAAGAAAATAACACATTTATCCTATGAATAATCGAGAAAAAAAAAGTAAAATTTTCAAAATCTGGTCCCATTATCTGGTCTGGTTCACCTCGATCACCGGTCTAAATGTAACAAGCTAGCTCAATTTGAACGGTCCAAATAAGCAAAATTGTGAAAATACGGGCAACGCCTTTGATGAGAAAAAGTTAAATTACATTAATTTTATTAATTTTACGTTAAAATCATTGGGTTAGTTGTTTTTACCCTTATCAGACCCTATCTTTAATTTGATAACGTTGAGATAGAGTGAGTACGACGATCAAACAAGCATAATTGTGGTCTGATTATGAAAAACAAGACTTTGATCAAGTTTCTACAATTCAGGTATCTGGTTCTAGGCCAAGCGTGTTGCCATCTTGGATTGATGGAGGACGCAATGGTTCTTCTACAAACCGGAAAACGCCTCGCCTCGGCCGCAATCCGCCGCGAAAGCGTCTGCTGGTCCGACGACAGTTTTACCTCCCCTGTGAAATCATTCAACTACTCAAAAACGCCTCTACATTCAGAATCCAAGAGCATCATTCACCTGCTAACTCACATCAAACTCCTCCTGCGTCGCAAAACCGCCGCGATCGCAGCCGCAGAAGCCGGTCTACACGCTGAATCAATCCGACATTTCTCCAAAATCATAGATAGTCGGCGCGGTGCACCAGCCAGCTTCCTCGCGGAATGCTACATGAACCGCGCCTCGAGTTACCGATCCTTGGGTCGGGTAACCGATGCTATTGGTGATTGTAACAGTACATTAGCATTAAATCCTTCATGCATTGAAGCCTTAACAACCCGAGCTTCACTTTTCGAATCAATCAACTGTCTCACTGATTCACTTCACGACCTAGAACACCTTAAACTCCTCTACAACTCCATCCTCCGTGACCGGAAACTCCCCGGTCCGGTATGGAAACGACAAAACATCGGATACCAAGAGATTCCATGCAAACTCTCATTGATTTCAAACAAAATTCAAAAACTAAAACAACGGGTTGCATCCGGAGAGATTGGGAACGTGGATTATTATGCTGTAATGGGGTTAAAAAGAGGTTGTTCACGGTCCGAATTGGAAAGATCATATCTATTGCTAACTCTCCGTCACAAGCCTGATACATCAATGGCGGCCAGTTTGATTGATCGGTGTGAGTTTTCTGATGAATGTGATGTGGATTCGGTTAAAGATCGAGCAAGAATGTCGGGTTTGTTGTTGTACAGATTGATTCAAAGGGGGTATACGAATTTGATGAGGATTGTTTTGGATGAAGAGAAAGAACGAAAGAAGATTAAACATGTTGAACATCAACAGCAATCATCGAAATCCGTTCAGAAGAAACATGCATTTCAAGGGGTGTTTTGTAGAGATCTTGCGGTTGTTGGGAGTTTGCTGTCGCAAACTGGGTTTAATCGTCCGATTCAGGTGAAATATGAAGCTTTAAGTTGTTAGATTATAGATTTTTGGTTAATGTTTGATGTACAAGATGGTGTTCGTCGGAAAATCATAATTATGTACAAATGGGTGGTGGTGGCGGTGACGGGATGGTGGCGGTGGTGGGTAGTGGTGGGGAAATTTCCAGTTTTGTCAGCATTTTCTTTTCTACGTTATTCTTTATTTTACTACTATATATGTATTTTTTTTTTAATTTTATTCGGTATTGTACGTGTACAAAATTATATATTTTGGAAGCAGAAATTTACCATCACCCCCATCAAATCAATCAAATGGCTAGGAAAAAAATCTTAATTGAGTTTTCCCATGCAAATTTTTATTTAATTTATTTATATTTTAATTAAATTTGGCGTAAGTTGAACGTAACAGATTGAATTCAATAACACAAGGATACACAATTTTTTTCAAAAAAAGGTCTTGAGTCTGTTGTTTAGAGTAAAATGATTTAGTTTGAGACTCTGAGTTAGTGAGTATTCTTAAGTTATGAGTTTTTTCTTAAATGGTGTGAGCATCAATCTCTTTAGTTGGGATGAGTTGTTTGTCATGGACTCATGGTAAGCTAATGTCTGAGTCTTAGTCGTAAAAAAAAAAAAAGATTTGA
The DNA here is from genome assembly GCA_009363875.1 of Mikania micrantha. Taxonomy (NCBI): domain Eukaryota; kingdom Viridiplantae; phylum Streptophyta; class Magnoliopsida; order Asterales; family Asteraceae; genus Mikania; species Mikania micrantha. The sequence goes on from CM018691.1 coordinate 12,689,979, forward strand.
ATTTAATATAATGATTTTGAAAGTAAAAATATCAAAAAAAAAATAAAAAATGATTGTGTTCGCTTATACAAGTTTGAATAGATCAAAACACATACAATCTTAAAAACATGGGAACACGTAGGCATCTTGCTAATTCATTAAGCAAGAGACGAACGCATATTCAACATGTATCTAATTACATAATACTTTTATATAATATAAGTTTCTGTTACCACAAACCTAAGATCTTTATATGAATAACCTATAGATTTTATTTAACATGCAAAACTTATGTTTACATCCTATATAAACTATATATACGCATCACGTGCATCTCATGTACCCTGTTAGCTCACGAGTGCCTCATATTTGCATGTGGCCTCGCACGTAGCACTTATCGCCTCAAGTGGTTGGAAGCAATGAACTCTGCCTGATGGCGGCTCGTGCCTAGCATAAGAGGCCATGAATAGATCCGATCGTAACTTCGAATATGGAATTTAAAGGGATCAAATAAGAAAGGATACTCTGAATCATAGAACTCTAATGAAATATACGATCAACCAACATTTATCGAATTTGAAAAAGAGTCAGAAGAGATGGTTCGATCCTCTTATTTTTTTTCTCGAACCGAAAGATCCATGAATCGGGATCCTGATGCATATAAATACAAATGGTCCACTGGGAGCAATAATTTCCAGAAACATTTGGAACATTTCGTTTCTGAGCAGAAGAGCCGTTTTCAATACCTCTCTCTCTAGAGCTAATTTCTTACAAGAGCACAAAAATTCTAAAATATTTTTATATATTATATATATTTACTTATATTTAAAAATATAAAACCAAAAATTAAAAATTTATAATTAATTAGGAGACTTTTTAGAGCACTTAAATTTTCAAAACCACCCCTAATGCCTAACTATGTCTCAGGCATGCGGTCTAAGCTAAGGTTACAAGCGACAACTTTGTCAAAAACCTGATTGTCGGCTTATGTAACATGTCACACAAGAAATAGAAAGCATAAAACTTGTTTTAAGTATAAAATCTAATTATTGATCCATAATCTATTCAGGACTAGGAGTTAATATATTGTTAACTAATAAAACTAACATAATATTATAATATTTTTATGATATTTGTATTTTGTAGCTCTATATTTATGATATTTGGGTGGTCAAAATTGTCAATACTAATATAAAAAGAAAATAAAATAATGAAGAAAATAAAGAAATGAAGAATTGGTGTAGGTGAGATGAATTGAATGCCATCACCCCGAAAAACGTGTGACTGTGCGTGGATGCTTTTGTTGTGAGGTGTGTGTCTTGATGTGGTACGAATGAATGATTTCCTGTTTTCAGCCTTATCCACTTTTTACTTTTATTTCTACAATCTTTTTTACACAATTATTATTGTTGTACGTATTTATACCAGAAAGGAGAAACACCAACCATCATGTCTTTGAATGACTATACATGTAAATTTGTTCCAAAAAAACTATACTTTTTATACTTTTCCTAGTTACTTTTAAGGTCTTGTAACATTCTTGTTGTTTCTAATATTCTCACACTCAGCTACTACCCTATACATCTTTTATACGTCTCGTATACGTATGAGAGACTAATTATTGGTTGTCAGAATTTGTCAGTATCAAAGATTGGACTCTTGTATGCCTCATATAAGCTTATACGCGCCGTATATGTCCTCCACACGTCGTATAGATCCTATACATATACGTGACCATCATCAGTGGCGGATCCAGAAAATTTTTTAATGGGGGTCGAAAATTTTTTATGACCATTTGAGGATAACTATATAATAAATTTTTTTCTCTCTTTTATCGGGTTAGGTTGAATCGTGTCGGACCATGTTAAAAAAAGACAGACAAACTTAATTTTATATATGAAAACATAATAAAATACAATATCTAAAGTTGCTATTATGCCTGACAAAATAGAAGAGTTTGGTTGTGTTAGGTAGCGGATCAGAACGGGTGCGGGTCATGATGAGTGCATGTTAGGATGAGTTTTAAGGAAAATTAGTTTGTATTTAAAATGATCATTTTAAAAAACTTCAATTTTGTTCAAGTTAAAGTGAATTGTAACTAAACAAATAGTTTAATTAAATAATTTTTAGTGATTTTCTAATCAAATATAATACTGATCATTCTTATCCGTTTAAATCCATTATATTCATATAATTTATAAGTTATACATCTTAACATGCGTTGTGTTAAGGGGCAAGTCATCTCAACCCATTTAATATTATGATTTTATATTATAATATTACCCATTTTAACCCAAAATACAATACTTGTTTACCCAATCTTCACATTTATCATGTTATGAGTTAATATTGTCAGGCATAGTTGTTTCCTACTGAGTTTTATTTTTAAATTATATGCAAAACATCTATGGAGAATTTTTTTAAATATTTATTTCTCCAAAAAAACAAATATAACTATCACTTAAATTATCAACATAAGTCCAATTATTCAAAGTTAAGGGGGCAATTGCAAAATATTAAGAGAGTTAATCAAGATTTTAATATATATATACTACTGGAAAAAAAAATTCAGAGAGGGCGGCTGCTCCTCCCCCCTCCCCCAAAGCAAGGGGTGGGTGCGCCACTGACCATCATTGTCGACTCATTAGGTGTTAAATGGGTTATACGCCTCGTATAGGACCAAGGTTGCAAAAGTCGTTAGACGCTTCTAGGTCGGAATAGCTCTTTGGAGCGAGTAATCGGGCAGTATTCGGCACTACGGGAGTAGTCGGGTAATACTCAGAAATTACTCGGCCTCGGGACAACTCCTTGGAGCGAGTACTCGACCTTGGAAGCCGACTTTTGCAACAGTGTATAGGACTATACGAGACATATGTGACAACACGAGGCATATCTGGTCGGTGTGGTGTTGGGAGTAGTCGGGTAATACTCAGAAATTACTCGGCCTCGGGACAACTCCTTGGAGCGAGTACTCGACCTTGGAAGCCGACTTTTGCAACAGTGTATAGGACTATACGAGACATATGTGACAACACGAGGCATATCTGGTTGGTGTGGTGTTGGGAGTAGTCGGGTAATACTCAGAAATTACTCGGCCTCGGGACAACTCCTTGGAGCGAGTACTCGACCTTGGAAGCCGACTTTTACAACAGTGTATAGAACTATACGAGACATATGTGACAACACGAGGCATATCTGGTCAGTGTGGTGTTAAAATAAAAAAAAAAGTTTGATATACAAGTAACCAATCCCTCAACTTAAACAAGAAGGGATTGGTTCTTTACTCATCCAACTTCATTATAATCAAATTCAATATATCTCATCCTTAACAAAACTAAGTTAAGGTCATAGTATCATTCTTGTTATGTCCATATATTGTTTAAGTTTACAAGACACTTGTTAAATCCACATTATGTATTTTGAGTGTAAAGATAATTTCGGCATTTAAGGCATTATCAAGTCAATCGCATGTTTTTATTTAATATAATATAAACTGTTAAGCTTGTGATGTGTTTAAGTGTAACATCCTGTTTTGAGAAAATAAATAAAATACTCTCGTTTATAATTAAAATATTATTAGTCAAAAATAAAAATAAAAAGGATAAATTAAAACGTAAGTTTCGCCTAATAAAATAAAATAGTTTATTTTATGATTAGTTGATAATAAAAGAGTAAAAATAAACGTTCAAGATTTTTAACGTTCGTTTAAGCGAATAAGTAAGATGAAACAATTATTAGAAATAATTGTTCTTTGAACGATAAGTTAATATAATAGGAGACCACCTAAAATTAATAAATTATATTATAATTAAACTTTCTCCGTTTTTAACGAAACTTAGGTCGAAATGTAGAGAAAAATGAGCAGGTCCAACCCATATATTTATAATTTTATAAAACACAATATTTTAAAAGTTATAAGAGTAAAATAAAATTTGTGCTTAATTAATAATAATAATAATAATAATAATTATTATTATATTTGTGTACTGCGATTTGTACTCCAACGAATATATATATATATAATTAAAATAAATAAATAATCCTAAAATCTAATAGAAGTGTCCACGTGTGCTGTGTTCAAAAAAAAAAAAAAAAATATCAAACATACACGTACAATATGTGCTGGCAAGAGAATAAAGAGATAAACAATCTCTTATCCACACATATCAGTCGAAGTTCACAAAAGTAAAACAACATCTTCGAAGCTCAAAAATCTCATACTAAGCTTCTACAAGTTTTTTTTTTAAAAAAAGAATTTTCTTCAGACTAACAAGCTGTACTGAGTTAGGTATGTATTTTATTTTTAGATTGAATTTCAAATTAAGTTTTTATTTATACTTAACTTACAGGGTTAGGGTTAAGATTTGATCATATATATATATATATACAAATATTATGTTAAACGTATGATATACCTTAGGAGTAGAAAAATAAACATCAGAAGTCATCCTTTCAAGATGGTTATAAAGATATATTAAGCAGAGACGCTGTCAAAATTATATTAAGAGATTTTAAGTTGTCATCCAGCCAAACAAAAATTAAGGTGAATACATCTAACTTGTTTTTAAATTTATAAATGAATTTTTATGAGCATGGTATGTTTAAACTTTGACGCATAAAGGGATACTATTAGACCAGCATTTAGGCTATTAGTATACGTATGATTTGCAAATCGTATCCGCATATGGGTGAAATTCCCATACGTGGCTGGTACAGGTGGGCTGGAAGGTTAAACGGAAGACGCACTGCGCAGGCAACCTAACCAGTGACCAGCTGTGGGCTGGAGGGAACAAAACGTAAGACGCGCTGCGCTGTAGTTCCTAACCAGTGACAGTTATAAACCAGTGTATGCAGTAGTTGTATCGATCAGTGAAATAACCTGCTAAATGTGTAGTATTGCCACTACTAATTATGGTTAAAGGACCCAACATGCTATGCTTACATATCGAGTCTGTTACTTGTATTCACCAACTTTATGTTGACGTTTTAATTTCAAAAACTTTTCAGGTGATAATGAATGACAAATCAGAAACAAGATTAAAGGTTTAGGGCCTATGACGCCTTAAATAAAATCTTGTGGCGAAACCGAAGAGCGATTGGAGTTATACCTCCAAGTCCCATGTAAACCAATATATGTAAATATATGTTTGTAAAACTCGGTTTAAAATGAAATAAAATGTTATGTTCATATCTATGCATATGAAATTTTATAAAACCCTGAAAAGTTATTTACAGGCAATGAAAATTTGGTTTTTCATACCTATACGTATGAATTATTTAGAAATGATGAAAAGACGGTTTTCACATCCATGCATGTGAATTATTATAAAATTACAAATTCATGAAACAACGCTTCCACTGAAACATATTATAATGAATAATAAACTCTGACCGAGACTGTAATTATCAATGAAACCAATCGGGTCGCAGCGCCTGGGTCGCCGAGAGCCCGGGGTGTGACAGGTTGGTATCAGAGCTCCTGGTTTTAGCGAAATAGGTACTAATGATTGTATCTAAGCTTTAACCAAACTGAGATAAGTGCCTATCAAAGGAATAGGTAGAGTAGAATACTTGAAATACTAAGAATGATTATTATGATGAATTCTGATGACAGCTTATAAGCTAAATTACGATGAATTATTTTAAGACCTTGTCAAATGTCATATTTTGTAGACAATGTCTCGAAACCATAATTCTGGCGGACCATCTACAAACACTCGTGGGCGAAAGAGAACGCACACAGATGCTAATGAACCTGTGATTCAAAAGGCTGAACTTCAGGAAATAATAGCAAAAGAAATTAAAGACGCAATACCTACGATTATTGCGGCTATGAAAGACAATGAAAATTCAAATCCAGAAAATACAATGACAAAAGCAAAAGAGGTGTCGGGTTCGAACAATGAGAATACCAAAGCTTCTAGTGCAAAAAGATTTAGAACTGAAGGATGTTCATACAAAACATTCCAATCTTGTAAACCTCCTGAGTTCGCTGGAACAGAAGGAGCTGTGGTAGCGTTAAGATGGCTCGAAAAGATTGAAGCGGTAATTGCTATCAGCAAATGTGCCGAAGAAGACATGGTTCTGTATGCTTCAAATTCCTTTAAAGACGGAGCATTGGAATGGTGGAACTCCATTATTCAAACCAAAGGTAGAACCAATGCGTATGCTATGACTTGGGAAAGTTTTCGAGATCTCGTAACTCGAAAGTTTTGCCCAATGAATGAGAAGGAACAAATCGAGCGAAAATTCCTGACTCACCGCATGGTCGGTGCTGGGCATCGTGAGTACACTTCTAAGTACTTTGAGTATGCTCGATTGGTGCCACATCTTGTGACACCAGAATCAAATCTGATTAGTCGCTATATTTGGGGACTTGTAAGTGAAATTAGGGATATGGTCAAGGCGACGATGCCTCAGACCATTGATTCAGCTGTTGAGCTTGCAGGGTTGCTTACTGATGGGATGGTAAGAACCCAGGAAGAAAAGAAAAGTCTAGAAACGATCCAAAAGGTTAATCAAAGTTCAAAGAAACCTGTAAGAAAGTTTGAAAGGAAAGAAGGAGGTGGCAGTATAATCCCACGATGCAAAATGTGTGGGAAAAATCATTTGGGAAAATGTCTTCGACCAAAATTTTGCAGTCATTGCAAATTGACGGGTCATACAGTGGATGAATGCCGAAGAAAGAAAATGGTGACGTGCTTCAACTGCAATGAACAGGGACACTATCGAAATGAATGTCCTAAGTTGATCAAGGCAAGTGGAGTTAGCGGGGCTGGTGGTTTAGGAATAAAAGCTGAACCAAATGCAAAGAAGACAACTAGAGCTTTTGTCCTTAATGCAAAAGAAGCTGCGGACATGCCGGATGTCATTACCGGTACGTTTCTTATCAATAATGTTTACGCTAAGGTTTTGTTTGATTCGGGAGCAAATCAAAGCTTTATTGATTATGATTTCTGTAAGCTTCTAAATGAACCATTAGTGAAAGTAGATAAACCTTATCTGGTAGAAACCGCTAATGGTGATGTAGTCAAAATAAATGAAGCGTTAGTAAATGGTAAGATCACACTCTTTAAGCATAACATACCTGTGAAATTCTTACCAATGAAGTTGGCTGGTTTTGATGTGGTAATCGGAATGGATTGGTTAGCTATAAACCAAGCTTGTATCTTATGCGACACCAAATCCATTGAAGTTCGTGTTCCAACGGGAGAAAAATTGATCATCAAGGGTGATAAGTCAACAAATAATGTTGGAATTATTTCTATGATCAAAGCTACTAAGTATTTAAACAAAGGTTGTTTAGCTTACCTAGTCTCAGTCATAACTGAAGATCAAGAAAAGAAGAAACTGAAAGACGTACCCGTTGTAGCTGATTTTCCCGACGTGTTTCAGATGAATTGCCTGGTTTACCACCAGAAAGAGAAGTAGAATTCAATATCAATCTGGTACCTGGTACAGCTCCAATTGCTAAATCTCCTTATAGATTGGCACCGACTGAGATGAAAGAGCTCAAGAAACAATTAGACGAGCTATTGGAAAAAGGTTTTATTCGTCCGAGCTCATCACCTTGGGGAGCTCCAATTCTTTTCGTCAAGAAGAAAGATGGGTCGATGCGGATGTGCATTGACTATAGGGAGCTAAATAAGGTGACCATCAAGAACAAGTATCCACTTCCAAGAATTGACGATTTATTCGATCAACTTCAAGGAGCTTGTCATTTTTCTAAAATCGATCTTCGATCAGGATATCATCAACTGAAAGTACAGGAAGAAGATATTCCTAAAACTGCTTTCCGTACGAGGTATGGGCATTATGAGTTCACTGTTATGCCATTTGGACTTACTAATGCTCCAGCTGCCTTTATGGACATGATGAATCGGATATGCAAACCTTATCTGGACAAATTCATCATTGTATTCATTGATGATATTCTTATTTATTCAAAAACACCGGAGGATCATGCTAAACATCTTAGAACCCTACTTGAATTACTAAGACATGAGAAATTGTACGCTAAATTCTCTAAATGTGATTTCTGGCTCACAGAAGTACAATTTCTAGGGCATGTTATTAATGCTCAAGGTATTCAAGTGGATCCATCTAAGATAGAGGCTATTACGAAATGGGAAAACCCAAAGTCACCGACAGAGGTGCGTAGCTTCTTAGGCTTGGCGGGTTATTATCGCCGATTTATTCAAAATTTCTCCCGAATAGCCGTTCCTCTCACCTCATTGACTCGAAAAGCTGAAAAGTTTGAATGGGGTCCCAAGCAAATTGAAGCCTTTCAAATTCTTAAAGATAAGTTGACTCACGCTCCAATCCTAGCATTACCTGAAGGAGTTGAAGACTTTGTTGTCTATTGTGATGCTTCTCATACAGGATTAGGATGCGTATTGATGCAACGAAACAAAGTTATTGCTTATGCATCACGCCAGTTGAAGACTAATGAGAAGAATTATGTGACTCATGATCTGGAGTTAGGCGCTATAATATTTGCATTAAAGTTATGGAGACACTATCTGTACGGAGTTCATTTCACAGTTTATACTGATCACAAGAGTTTAAAGTATATCTTTGATCAGAAGGAATTGAATATGCGACAACGAAGATGGATGGAAACATTGAATGACTATGACTGTGAAATTATCTATCATGAAGGAAAGGCAAATGTGGTTGCAGATGCCTTAAGTCGAAAGGAGATAGAGAAACCGAGAAAAGTACGTGCTTTACGGCTCGAACTACAAGTTGATTTGTTTAATCAAATTAAAGAGGCACAGAAAGAAGCCCAAAAGGATGAAAACAAGGAACAAGAAGGAATGAAGGGCATGACTGAACAATTGGTCAAAGGAGACGATGAAATTCTTCGTATGAGTACAAGAATCTGGGTGCCAGTCACTGGCGGCTTAAGAGAAAGAATATTGGAAGAAGCACATAAATCTAAATACACGATGCACCCAGGAGGCGATAAAATGTATTAGAATCTGAAAGAGAACTATTGGTGGATTGGCATGAAGAAAGATATTGCCGCATATGTTGCAAGATGTTTAACTTGTTCACAAGTTAAAGCTGAACACTAGAAACCTTCTGGTATGTTGCAACAATTGGAACTACCTGTTTGGAAATGGGAAATGATAACCATGGACTTTATAACTAAACTTCCCAGAACCAGTCGTGGGAATGATACGATTTGGGTTATTGTTGATAGATTGACCAAGTCTGCTCATTTCCTATCAATGAAAGAAACTTACTCTATGGATAAACTAGCACAGTTGTATGTAAATGAGATTGTATCATTACACGGTGTGCCATTATCCATTGTGTCAGATAGGGATAGTCGTTTTACATCTCGATTCTGGCAAAGTTTTCAAAAAGCTCTCGGAACACGTTTGAACTTCAGCACTGCTTATCATCCACAAACTGATGGGCAAAGCGAACGAACAATCCAAACATTAGAAGACATGCTTCGAGCTTGTGTGATAGACTTTGGAGGAAGTTGGGATGACCACTTACCTCTAATGGAATTCTCTTATAATAATAGTTATCACTCAAGTATTCAGACTGCACCGTTTGAAGCTCTTTACGGTAGAAAATGTCGAACACCAGTTTGTTGGTCAGAAATTGGTGAAAATCAATTGTCTGGTCCAGAAATCGTGCAAGAAACAACTGACAAAGTCTTTCAAATTAGAGAAAGATTGAAAGCGGCCAGAGATCGTCAAAAGAGCTATGCAGACCGAAGAAGAAAGCCATTAGAATTCAATGTTGATGATAAAGTGCTACTCAAAGTTTCACCATGGAAAGGAGTAGTACGATTCAGTAAAAAGGGAAAGTTAAGTCCACGTTATGTCGGACCTTTTAAAATTCTTAAACGAATCGGACCGGTGGCTTATCAGCTTGAACTACCTGAAGAAATGGCCGGAGTACACGATGTGTTTCACGTTTCTAATCTTTGAAAATGTTTGGTGGATGAATCATTATTAATGCCACTTCAAGATGTTGAAGTGAATGAAAAATTAAAATTCATCGAACAACCGATTCAAATTGAAGACCGTCGAGAAAAGAGACTCAAGCGTAATAAGTTAGTGTTAGTTAAGGTTAAATGGAACTCCAGACGTGGTCCTGAATACACATGGGAACTGGAATCAGAAATGAGAAAGAAATATCCACACCTATTTCAATAATCTCGGGGACGAGATTAAAACAAAGGTGGGGAGGATGTAACATCCTGTTTTGAGAAAATAAATAAAATACTCTCGTTTATAATTAAAATATTATTAGTCAAAAATAAAAATAAAAACGATAAATTAAAACGTAAGTTTCGCCTAATAAAATAAAATAGTTTATTTTATGATTAGTTGAGAATAAAAGAGTAAAAATAAACGTTCAAGATTTTTAACGTTCGTTTAAGCGAATAAGTAAGATGAAACAATTATTAGAAATAATTGTTCTTTGAACGATAAGTTAATATAATAGGAGACCACCTAAAATTAATAAATTATATTATAATTAAACTTTCTCCGTTTTTAACGAAACTTAGGTCGAAATGTAGAGAAAAATGAGCAGGTCCAACCCATATATTTATAATTTTATAAAACACAATATTTTAAAAGTTATAAGAGTAAAATAAAATTTGTGCTTAATTAATAATAATAATAATAATAATAATAATAATAATAATTATTATTATTATTATTATATTTGTGTACTGCGATTTGTACTCCAACGAATATATATATATATAATTAAAATAAATAAATAATCCTAAAATCTAATAGAAGTGTCCACGTGTGCTGTGTTCAAAAAAAAAAAAAAAATATCAAACATACACGTACAATATGTGCTGGCAAGAGAATAAAGAGATAAACAATCTCTTATCCACACATATCAGTCGAAGTTCACAAAAGTAAAACAACATCTTCGAAGCTCAAAAATCTCATACTAAGCTTCTACAAGTTTTTTTTTTAAAAAAAGAATTTTCTTCAGACTAACAAGCTGTACTGAGTTAGGTATGTATTTTATTTTTAGATTGAATTTCAAATTAAGTTTTTATTTATACTTAACTTACAGGGTTAGGGTTAAGATTTGATCATATATATATATATATATACAAATATTATGTTAAACGTATGATATACCTTAGGAGTAGAAAAATAAACATCAGAAGTCATCCTTTCAAGATGGTTATAAAGATATATTAAGCAGAGACGCTGTCAAAATTATATTAAGAGATTTTAAGTTGTCATCCAGCCAAACAAAAATTAAGGTGAATACATCTAACTTGTTTTTAAATTTATAAATGAATTTTTATGAGCATGGTATGTTTAAACTTTGACGCATAAAGGGATACTATTAGACCAGCATTTAGGCTATTAGTATACGTATGATTTGCAAATCGTATCCGCATATGGGTGAAATTCCCATACGTGGCTGGTACAGGTGGGCTGGAAGGTTAAACGGAAGACGCACTGCGCAGGCAACCTAACCAGTGACCAGCTGTGGGCTGGAGGGAACAAAACGTAAGACGCGCTGCGCTGTAGTTCCTAACCAGTGACAGTTATAAACCAGTGTATGCAGTAGTTGTATCGATCAGTGAAATAACCTGCTAAATGTGTAGTATTGCCACTACTAATTATGGTTAAAGGACCCAACATGCTATGCTTACATATCGAGTCTGTTACTTGTATTCACCAACTTTATGTTGACGTTTTAATTTCAAAAACTTTTCAGGTGATAATGAATGACAAATCAGAAACAAGATTAAAGGTTTAGGGCCTATGACGCCTTAAATAAAATCTTGTGGCGAAACCGAAGAGCGATTGGAGTTATACCTCCAAGTCCCATGTAAACCAATATATGTAAATATATGTTTGTAAAACTCGGTTTAAAATGAAATAAAATGTTATGTTCATATCTATGCATATGAAATTTTATAAAACCCTGAAAAGTTATTTACAGGCAATGAAAATTTGGTTTTTCATACCTATACGTATGAATTATTTAGAAATGATGAAAAGACGGTTTTCACATCCATGCATGTGAATTATTATAAAATTACAAATTCATGAAACAACGCTTCCACTGAAACATATTATAATGAATAATAAACTCTGACCGAGACTGTAATTATCAATGAAACCAATCGGGTCGCAGCGCCTGGGTCGCCGAGAGCCCAGGGTGTGACATTAAGAGTCATTTATATGATAGTTTATGCGACACAAAATGTCTCGTGTGATAAACATGTCATTTGTGATAGAAACACAAAATGAGCGTAACTTTAGAAAAAAATAGTCAAATTTATAAATTTAAACAAGTTGTCGGTATAATAGAACTTACGGAATAAAACATAATAATTAAACTTTATAAGGATCAAATATATAAATTTTGATATTACATAGATTGAAATTTTTATATATAGTCAAGACTTAAATAGATCTTTTTATGTGATTTCAAGTAACTATTCATCATACTATAACCAATCAACACCAACCGATCCAAAAGAAAATCCTTAATCATGATTAATAATCATATTACCATGTGAGAAACTTTCAATTACTTTTCCCATTATTATATTTTATAACACCCGTGCATTGGTTTTTACTTTTTACATTCTTTTATTTATTGTACATATGGAAAATACTCACAAACAATTGAATAATTTAATAGTTGTTATTTGAATATCATTTTACAAGCATGCCCATTTTTTTACTTCATCCAATAAATATAAAAAGAGAAAATTAGAAATAGTTTTACACTAAAAATCACAAAATACATAAAAAAAATTATGTGTTCATTAACATAAAGATATTACGTACAAATCATTCTTGATTCTTTTAATGTTGTAAGGTTACAAAATTAAACGGACCCTATATTTCAAAAATTTCGATTACTTGAATTTGATGAATCATATATTATATTTTTTAATAGAACATGTCGATTCATAAATATAATTATTTAGTAGTTGTGAAAACTTAAATAACTTGTAATAAAAACTAAAACAATTTCATAAAAGGGGTATTCTATTGTGAAATAATATGATATCCACTATTGTAAAAATCAGTATAGGCGGCCATCTACTGTGTTGATTATTTATATATTTCTCAATTTAAAATCCTTAATATGTTTCTGAAACATCGAATTTAGCCACTTAACATCGAAATTTATCTCTAAACTATGAACTCAGTGTTTAAGTTTGAACTTTAAAGTATTTGACTCAGTATGTTTAAGTTTAATTTTTAAATTATTTGAAGTATTATATTAAATTATTGATATTGATGTGTGTATATAATATATATTTATATATATTTGTAAAATTACATATAAAAATTCCAATCCGCCTAACGCCTGTTAATATTTAGGCGGTACCTCACCGTCCGACTAGCGACTTTTACAACAACCATGATGATATCATATAATAATATTTTAGATATATGTTATGTAACTGTGCGGGCATTAAGATATTTAATATTTGAGATAAAACATGATATTTTGGGGATTATATTGTTTGTTAAATCTAGGGGAGTACAAATATTCCTTTAGCGGTGTCGTTTTGTGTCGTGGGAACACTAAATACGGTGAAACTGAAACAACATAAAATTAAATATTGAAAGTTTTAGCTTCTAGAAAAACTCGCTTTGATACGTCTCATATGACAATTCGATAACACGGTTTAAATCACATCTTAATGTCTTTACTACAAGCTAAAAAAATTCTTTAAAATGTAGTTACTCGATCAACTGATCACTATTTCAAACTTACTTGTAAATATATGTTTAGGGTATATATATATATATATATATATATATATATATATATATATATATATATATGTCCTTATATATGAAAGTTGTAAGGAAGAAAAAACAAAAATGATCATAAAAGTAATACATATATCCCTCAAAAATCTATTGCCTTAGCATTAACTTAGTCTGATTTACTTCTTAATTGTTAAGTCTAACAGTGCCGGCCTCGAGAATCAAAAAAAGTTCCAGGGCCTGGACGAGAAAAAAAACCGGGTCCTTCCAAAAAAAAATAACTTTGTAATTTATATATAAAAACTTAATAATAAGAATATCATTGTTAAACAATTAACAAAATCAAGGTATTTTAGCATAATAATATATATTTTAAATAACTAAGCAAACCGTGAGGTTCTCCAAGCATTTTTTGAAGCAAAAGTTTCGATCATCTCTTCGGTATCTACATTGTCCAAAATGACGTTCTCAATAAAAATCATTGCCAATCCGTTAAGTCGGTTTTGTGACATTGACAATCATAAATAAGACTTAAACAACTTCAAATTAGAAAAGCGTTTTCTGTCGATGACACAGTTACCAGTATAGTCAACAAAACTCTATATGTAATTAATCCATTAGGAAAAAACCCAAGCTGGTTCAACTTGTTTATAACATAAAAAATGGTAATAATTTTATTACACAAAATGTCTTAAACAACTTTAACTCCAAATCTTGAATTAAGAGAAGCAATAGGTTTTTTAGTATAATTGTCAAAGATAGCATAAAACCGTTGTATTACTCTCAAAAAATCTCTAGACTTAGCACAATTATTAGCCATGTCACACAATCCAATATTTAAAACTATGGAAACTTGTTGGGTAGAGTAAAACCAATTTGAAAGAAAGTAAACAGAAACTTAATATATTTTTTAATATGTGGGACTTTTATGGGTAATCCATTACCAATTAGGCCCTACATTTTATAAAAAAAGTTAACGTATAAAAAAATTAAAGTTTTGGGCCCCTAAAAAGTCGGGCCCGAGACAGTCGCCCACCTCGTCCTCCTCCAAGGCCATCTCTGAAACCTAAATTAGGATTACATGGATCAGTATGTGTGAGTGGTATCATACTTTTATATAGGAAATATAAACAAGATGCATCAGATAATTAAAAGATATATCATGCACATATCAGTTAAATATAAATGGTCATAGCTACTAGCTAGCCAATATACTCTTAAAGAAAATTCACTTTCTAACTAAATTATAATTTAAATTACTAAAAATCATACCTAAATAAGGACTTATTTAAAAACCATCATTTTGCATGATGCAGTTGTGATTTAGACGCATATAGTTAACTAATTAAGTAACCAATTAACTCAACTCACACTAAAACCAATATTTGTATTTTTTATAACTAATATATTGCGTCCAATGGTGGAACTTAAACGCTTTGAAAGGAGGGAAAAATTTACGAGATTTAAAATACATGTTATTTTTTGAAATGGGTGGAGGGAAGCATTATTTTTAATTAAAATAAGATTTCGACCGAAAAATTCACACTACTAATTGAGAAAAAGAGGGGTGTTTGCCCCCGGACCCTCTAAAGTTTGTCAAATGGTTGTGTAAAAATATTTTTATGATAACTTTTTACATATAACATATTAATTACCCTCAAACTATTGATAATTTATTTGCAGGGTAAAACACCGTGTCACCTCTCACACTTATTTTATCATAGATGCCTATGATAGATAATAACACGAACTTCTTCCTTCATGTGATTAAAAGTATTTCTAGCATCTTATTTTTTAATTAGATTTTTAATTAAAAAAAAAGTTTTACGCTCTGTTCTCAAGTTCATTTAAGGAGAAAAAAAGGGAATGGAAATAAATGAGAAACATTTTGTGTTTATGAGTTTCATTTAATGAGGAAAAAAAAAGAAAAATAGCACATGTCTTATTCCCGAGTTTTATTTAAGCAGGGAAAGAAAGGAAAATGGAAGAAAAACTAGATAAAATTACTTAGTTTTCCTTTCCTTCTCCGATTTGGAAGGAAATGGAAGGAAGGAAATCTGTTCTTTTCATTTCCTTTTATCTCATTTCTTTTCTTTTCGTTTCGTTTCCTTTCTGTTCTTTTTTTTAATAAACTCGGAAACTAAGCGTTAATGCACTCATATCTAAAGCCAAGAAGTTCACCGATTTAATGCAACCGACTTTCAATTATTTGAAATGCATTAATATATATTTTTTGAACAGCTAAACGAGTCCTCGGACCCAACAACCCACGCGCTGCGAACACAGACCGCTACCAACCCCCGGAAACATTTAAAGCCGGGCGTTGGCGAGTGCCGAATCGAGGAACCGCCACACCATATAGGAGGAAACTCACACTGAGAAAACCCCCTAGCTCTATATGTTGTGATTTACCCTATAACCAAAACGTACTATCCTTCTTCAATTAAATTATTATAATATTTAGAACAGAGCCGGTCATGAGAATAAAAAAAATCCGATGCATAACAGAAAAAAGTTTGGTTCTCTTAATTTTATAAACATTAATGTTTTATACTTTTTATATAACTTTTTTATACATTATATTAAAAAAATTAAAATTTCGGACGCCTAAAAAATAAGGCCCGTGACGGTTGCCCACTTCGCTCCTCCCACGAATCGACCGGACTCGATTAAGAAGTTCTATGTGTTGATACGTGTTTAACCTTTTTTTATTTTTTTGTATTTTTATATTTTTTTTTTTGTTTTTGTTTGTGGGACACATACCTCTATTTGTAATGTGAAAACCAGCCCGCTAATTAAGCCAACAGCCTTGATATTAATTTTAATGATGATGTGTTATGATTTGAGATTCGTAGTCAATTTCGCAACAAATATCCAACAAATTGAGAATCATAATCAAATCTTAACATTTGGAAATCTTATTTCAAAAATCAATACCTTAGCTCATACACATAAGATTAAATCTACCAAAAATATTTAATTATTTAACATAAAAAAATGAAATCGATATTTTATGTCAAAAATTAGTAACTTAGCTCATATATACGTAAGATTAAATCTACTAAACACAAAATTTAGGCCACACTATAAAGCATATAACCTTTTATTGTATGACATGACCGTTTTTTTTTAAATTAAACCACAAAGTCGAAGTGTTGTATAAATCAACTTTCTAAGTTTTGTATAAATTGCATGATCATCCGTGTTTTTTTTTTTTTTTAACTCAACTTTCTTTAAAAAATGCTTCTAAGTGTTGTATAAATTGCATGATCACCCTTATAACATTAATGATTAGCTATAACTTGTGCAATTATTATAAGTTACATGAGTATCGTTGTATATTATAATTTGTGTGATTTATCATTTTAACTTGGGTGATTTATTATTATTACTTGTGTGATTTTTTTCTTGCATAATTATTATTAAATTTGTGTGATTATATGGTCAAAATTACTCAACTGTAATATTAGTTTGAGAGCTAAAAAAACAATTATAGTCACAAATTTTTTAAATAAAGCAAAGCAAATTTACTTTTTTATTTTTATACTTTTAACTTATTGATTCTTATTTGAAAGGAAAAAACTGACAACCAACTCATAAAATATGTATCTAAAGATTCAAATCGTGTTACTTGACACAAACTAATAACCGATGGTTAGGTTTTGTTGTCTGGACATAGAAAATTATGGTTCGGTTTTGATTATATCTCGTCCCTTCCTTAAGTTAACTTGACAAATAAATCATTCCGAACCACTGAATCGATCGTGGTCTTTAAATTGAACTACAAAAATTTGGTAAGTAACAACTTAAAGCCTGAATTCATGATTTTAGAATCAAAACTCAAATTTATAAAATTATTTCTTTTTTTCCAATTTTTTGTGTTAGGCCCAGACATTTTCAGGCCCAATATAAAACCAGAAATTGATCCATAACCGAATCTAATTCATAACACCAAAAAAGTGAAATCGGTCGGCTTCTTTAATTGAAAACCAAAATTTCGAATCAGGTTTGGTTTAAGCCCTGCACACTAGAAGTGGGTAAAAAACCCAAAACTGGCAATCTGAATCGGAACCAGTCATACTTGAACCAATGATGCAGGTAATTTCAGATTTGAAAGAAATCGGAACCAGAATTGAAAAAAGCGGAACCGGTTTCACCTTTACCTAGTAAAACCCGTACCTGAACAGACCAAAAAACGGTTAGAACCGGAACTGGTTATTGACTTTGTTGGCCGGAACCAGAATTGGTCCTAAAAAACCCGGTTTGCCCACCTCTACTGCACAGTGCACACACTAAATATAAGCCATGGTATATTACTTATATCACTTGCAATGCACCCAACCAGCTCCAAGGTGCCAAAACCAAACGTGTATGGAAGCTTTGGAGATGGGGAGTGGCGTCTGTTCGGTTAAATGCGCAGTCGCGCAGAATTCCGGATGCTCTTAAACGAAGAACCTATGTTTTCCCCTTTCGCATCACACGCATAAAATAAAAAAAAAATAGCGTTTGAATATGAGGTATTGTTAAAGTAAACATAAAAGTTTTAAAAGAAAAAATACAAATTTGATATTACAACTAATGTAACATTGGGTTTTAGCATGCATCATTGTGAATGCTCTTTCTTATTTTCGAGACATTTCTCTCTAAAATATTTGTATTAGATAAAAAAAATTGAAATGACTAAAATAAATTAATAAATGGTGACAAAAAACTAAAAAAGTGAAAGTAGCTACATAAGACGAGAATGAAGCTACCCGCTAAGGCAATGTGTAGTAATGTAGTATGGTACCCTGTTTAGCAAATCACGTAATTGTGCTTATTTCATTCCAAAATTACTAATAAGTTTCTGGTATCCTGTTTGCTGGTGTTTTATTTTTAACGACAACTTTTATTAAACTATCAAAACGTCACAAGAGCCAGCAAGATGTTAAACTCATACAACATCAAATACAAACTAAAATTTGAAACAAAGAACAACAAAACAAGAATAGAACGAAAAGGAACACCACTTCTCCTAATCCAAAACCCTCCACTTTGTTCTATGTTTAACCCAAAGAAAACTTAGAGTGTTAACCTCCTCAAATATAGGATGATACAGACACCTCCTCCTTTTGAAGACTACATCGATTCTATCTTTCCAGATGCACCAAATAGCTGTTTAAACAATTGCATGAATTGCCATCCTTCTTCGACGGCTGCCATTAGTATGCTTAGCCACCTCCAGCAGATCATTAACGAAGAAAGCGAAAATGGGTTGGAGATTACACCATACGGATATACCATACCATAACATTGAGGCCACATAACACTAGTAGAACATGTGGGTCACTGATTCATTACAATCATCACATATGGGACAAAACTCCCCTCCAGATTAAGGCTTCTTTAGTTGGTAAACGATCCAGCATTGCTTTATAAGCCAGTATGTGAACTTTGATCCAACTGTCTGCTGGCATCTTATTTACTTGTTTTATGATAAATCTTAGGTTTGAATCTCTCTTGTAAGTTATAACAGTTGTTTGTAAATAAGTAGGAGGTTTTCTCAGTATATGTTTCCTCTTGAATGATGAGGTCAAGTTGCCTATTTGTCGAGTAGTTTTTGATTTAGTGGTTCAATAAAAAAATTATTTCAAAAATTTAACATAAATACGAAGTGCGTAAAGGTAATCCACTTGTAAATGTTTTACAATCGGCAGACAAATATTTATAACTTATTGCCTAAATATGTGATTTGTAACCGATTAAGTATTATTTATTTATTTATTTTTTGATGACTGAGAAACCCACTTGTGTGGTAAACCCCACCCCACCCCACCCCCCCAATACCCGACTAACTGGGGGAACGGGTTAATTGTGGACGCAAACACCCGGGTCGGTGGCCTTGCGGAGAAAATGTCACCCCTATGACTATAACTCACGACCTTAAAGTTGAGGCTCCAACACCCTTATCACTAGGCTATCTCCACAAAGTTAAGTATTTAATCTAAGGCATTCAGGAGGAAAATGCAGCGTATTTACACGCAATTTAGTATTGGGTTAGTTGCGTAAAGAAGTTTCACAGAATATATATATATATATATATAGGAGACGGATCAAATACAAAGGGAGTTTAACGTGAGAAGGATAGGAGGTATTTCTAGCACTTGATCAAATTAATCAACGGTTAAGATCTAGTGGTCCCCACTTTTCATTTAAAACCTGCGTGAATTAAAGCTTGAAGGGCAAAAAAGTAATAGCCTACATTTGTTGACTTTTTTTTGTGGGTAAATCAAGTTCCACCATTTTTTTATAAATCGAATAAGTTTAAACTGGTTAATCGTTTTTTAAAAAAAATTGCACCATAAAATACAGAATTTTATTATCCTTAATTTGAGTATAATATTGCTACGGTTTTCTTTCGTTTTTTTACGTGGTCCGTGATTATTGATCCGTAATTATCAGTTGGTCCGTGATTTTTACATTATTACGTGATAATTGGTCCGTGATTATTCAGTTTGCCCTTAATTATTTTGATTTTTTTATACGTGGTCCGTGATTTGCTACACATGGTATGTAATTAGTAGTCCATGATTATTCAGTTGGTCCTTGATTATGCTTGTTAAACGATGGTTCGTGATTTTATATAACGCGGTCCGTGATTTTACACGGACCATTATACCCCTTACCCAGATTACACGTGACGTATTCTGGTGGCTTCCTACGCTTCTCACGTTAATTTTCTTTGTACAATAACAGGCCCTATATATATATTGTAACAGCAAGTACCAGATCGTCCGGCAAGTCCGTACGGTACGTGTACTTTCTACAGTAACTATGTGTACTTATATGATTGTGAACAGTATTTGTATTAACAGAATCCTAAGTACAAGAAATTGTTGTACGTATTTTCGTATAAACTTAAATACATTAAGTACAACGTACATTTGAAACATTAGTTGCGTTTATTAAGTGCAAACTTAATTACAGTTAACACAACAAATCATGAGAAACAACTGAACTCAAACAATATTCAGAAACATATCGGTTGCGATCTGATGTCCACAAATGACAGGAATCAGATGACCGACAAGTCAGTACAAGAACAATGTGAAAACAGGAGGTTTAGTTGAGTCCGACAGTGAGGAAACACAATTCAAACACAATTACAGTACTATTTCAGAATAACGAACTGACAGTGTGTTTGCGTGGGTGACGATTCACACAAACATATCTGTGAGTTTAGAATTCTGAAATAATGACTGAAAAGTAGAAAACAAAAGTCAGAAAGCAAAACCCTCGTCGTATTCGTTCGGGTGACGATTCGAACGAATTACGCGCGAAGGTGACGCGATCTGACGAAACGAAAACGAAAACGACACGAACGAAAGTAATTTAATAAAATAAAATAAATAACATTTTACAATTTTGAAACTCATCAAAATAATTAATTTAAACTCTTTTTATTTAAATCCATTTAAATTACGCGTAATTTTCCGGAAACGTAACGAAAACGCGAACCGAGCAACGAAAACGAACCCGAACACCCTCGGGGTATAAATACCTTGAATGAACTCCCTTTTACTCATTTCATCTTCTTCTTCTTTCTCACAAACACAAAATCCCGGTTTTGAAAACCCTCACCATATTCAAACTTCAAATCATCATAACTTTCTCATTTCTCAACGAAATTGAGTGATTCTTTCGCCTAAACGAAGCTCTTGATGCCCTCTACACAAAAGTACAACAGATCTAAGCCAAGCTTCACTGAATCGCGAGGTAAGAGGCTGTGAAAGTGGGCGATTTTAGGGTTTTCTACCCTTTTTGTAAACCTTGTTCAAAACCGAATTTCAGCCCTCATCCTTGAACTCTAGTCGTCTAAAACAGTACCTGGAGTACATCAACACCCCAAACCATCAAGGGCCAGGGCTAGAAGCTGAGTCGCACCACCATGGCCGACCACGACCTTCATTAGGCCGAATGACCCTATTCGGCCGAATGGCCAAGGGCTCATTCGACCACCACCACCCTCGAGACATTCGACACTTAGCTCATTCGCCAGCCATCCCATTCGAGCAAAACCCTAGTCGAATAGCTCTCATTCGCCACCCTCATTCTGGTTAAACATTGCTTCATTCGGCCAGTGACCTCCATTCGACAGCCACCTTCGGTTTGGCATGGTTCCATTCGACCAACACCCATACTCCCTACATTCAGCCACCCCTTTTCTGGTTCAGCCTTCATTTGGCTTGTACACACCCTCACAAAACGGCTGGAAACCCTAGTGGTCAAGGAACATCAATAGAACAAATCCATTTGGCCCAACAGTAGGCCCAATTGCATTTCGGTTGGCCCAGGATGGGCCCAACAGCCTACTGTCAAGGCCCAAGTGTATTTTGGCCCAGAAAATCTGTTCCAGCCCAGTAGCCCTAGTAGGCCCCAAATAATTAACCAAAAACCTTGTTTTGGCCCATATCCATTAGGTAACCCAAGGACAAATAGGCCCACGATCGATTTCAGCCCAAAGGAACCAGGCCCAGGTTGGCCCAAGACCTATTTTACTTCAGGCCTTGATGGAACCCAAGGGGCCCAGCCAAATCAGCTCAAGGCCCACTGCTTTTGGCCCAAGGCCATGAGTCTAGCCAACAGCCCAAATTTTTAGGCCCACAGTTGTTCAGCCCATGTAAGCAAGGCCCAGCTTGGTCTATGGACTATTTTGGTGAAGGCCCGAGACAAAACTCATTGGGCCCAGCAAAATCAGCCCGAGGCCCACAGAAACTGATTCAAGGCCTATTTTGAGGCCCTTGTCCTCATTTTCGAGCCACTTTGCTATTAACTTGGCCAACAGCCTACTTCTGGCCCATTTCTGAATCTTAAAGCTCATTCTAACTATAGGCCCAACAAATCTTGACTGGGCCCACCTTTGGCCCAACAATTTCCCTTGAGGCCCAATAGAGGCCCATAAGAACACTTTAATTCTAGGCCTTGCAACATTTGGGCGGGCCTTTGTATTCAAATAGTCCAAATCATTGTCCCATACTTTCAAATAAGCCACACAACCCTCAATTGTTCAAGAACTATTCCAAGGCCCATAGATTTGGGCCCAAGGCCCAACTTGTTACACAAAGGCCCAACAAGTAACTTGGTCACATTGTTCGGTCCATATGCCATGATTAGGCCCACATGGGTTCACTACATTTCATAAGATCAAAATAAGATATGTCAAAAGAATGTTTGCTTAATTAATAAATAATTATGCAATAAATGTTCAAAACGTACAAGATCAACAAAGACGAGTTGGAAACTAAGCACTAAGTCTTTCATCAAAGCAAATGGCTTATAACTAATGACAAGATGATAACTTATAATGTCATTGACTTGAATCAAACATATGGGACCGAACAGGGATCATGACCAAGTCTTACGCGTATTAGCCAACTTTAGGGCTAACACCTACATCTACACACACAAAACTCTACAAATTTATACTTATAAGTCTTAACCACGTGAAATCAATACAGGAACGTGAAAAACAAACTAAATTACAATACAGAGCGCGTGCAGTCTTTCGTTTAAGCTAAGTCAACTCAACAGCTACAAGGTGAGTTCATTGCCCCTTTTCTAAACATTTTTGTTTTAAAACGCGGGGCTGAGAAGCATGCGTAAACTGTTTTATGTAAATTGTTTACTTGAATGCTTTTATATGTTTTACATGTATAAATGATATCCTAGACTCAGGTTTAGGTAACTGTTACGTACTAAAGAACTATTTCAAAGAACTATTTTCAAAGAACTAAAGATCTCAACAAAGAACTATTTTCAAAGGACTAATTTCAAAGGTCTATTTCAAAGAACTAACGGTCTATTCTCAAAGAACTAACGATCTATTTTCAAAGAAATATTTCAAGAGTGGGATGTCAAAGGACTAACGATCTATTTCAAAGAACTAAGTACAAAGAACTATTTTAAGGGGAAATCTGGGAAATGCTCAAAGATAACATGTGCCAAAGAACTAAAGAACTAAAGAACTATGGACGGTCTAAAGAACTATGAAAGCCTATATATCAAAAGATGTCCTAGCTAGACTGATTGATTATAGGTCACATGTTTGATGAGATTTACAGCTCTCCTTCACTACTAAGTACCTTGATTGACAGACTAGTCTACTCGAGTTGACCAAAGGCCCCAATCATTAGGACTTAGATTTTATTAAATGTTTATTTATTTATTTACTTAAACATTTGTAACTGCTTATACAATTACTATGGTTGATCATGTTGTGTGATGAACTTGTGAAATCAACATGGATTTCAATTGATTGTAAACACAGGGACAACAACAGAAGAACTTATGGAATGGTGTTAAGGGTAAAAACGCCTAATTATCATTAACAACAATGTCCTATGCGGATTAGTATGTGGTGGGACGTCGTCTGGGCGGGGTTGTAGCCTTGACCCAGGGGTATGCCCTATATATAAGCATACCGATCTGGATGATACATGTGGTGTTAATGAGGTCAGGGTCTTTACCAAAAGAAGGGTTCAAAACATTTTCAAATTTACAAAACTATATGAACTCACCAACCATGTGTTGACTTGATCTTTTTGCATGACTTCTCAGGTGATGAACAGGTCAATTAGGAAGTCATTACTTCTGGGCTAGGACTTCAATTAGAAGACTTAGTATTTTGGACCTGCATACTTTTGAAGACATCATACACATACCATTTTGTATATCTTGTGTAAATACAAGATAGAAACTTATGATGTTAATAGTAGATTTACATTGTTAAATTATAAACAATACTGATGTAATTTAACTTTGTAATTCTATCATATTTAGCATTTCTCATTTATGTATCATGTGCCATATAACAATCTGATCAATCCGATTATCACTCACGATATCGCGCCCCGAGAACCTTCCGCCCGACGGGACAACCGATCCTATCCCGCCGGCTCGGGGTGTGACATATATATATAGGGGAAAGATCAAATAAAAAGTTTATTTTGCCTAAGAAGGCTAAAAAGGAATTTCAAAACCTTGAAAACCGACCCAAACGAATTCCGATTGAACTCATTTCGATGGCATTGGAACCGTCTCATCGAACCCTACAATATTAGCTTTTAAATTTTAGATTTAACAATTAGTTTAAGAATTTAGATTTTAGGGTTTGATTTTTAACTTTTAACTTTTATCTTTAGGTTTAGAGTTTGTATTTAAAGTTTTGGTTTTAGTATTAGGGTTTATTTTTTATAATTTAGGGTTCGGGTTTTAGGGTTCGACAAGACGGTTCCAATGATGCAAAAATGAATTTAATCGGAGTTTGTTTGGGTCGGTTTTTGAGTTTTTAGAAATCCTTCTTAGCCTTCTTAGGCAAAATAGACTTTTTAGGGGAACCCTCCCCTATATATATATATATATATATATAGGAGGCGGATCAAATATAAAGGATATTTAACGTGAGAAGGATAAGAATGATTCCAGACATTTGATCAAATAAATCAATTGTTAAGATCTAATGGTCCACACTTTTTGTTTAAAACTTCCGTGAATTAAAGATAAAATGACAAAAAAGGATTTGCCTACATTTGTTGACTTTTTTTTGTGGGTAAATCAAGTTCCACCATCTTCCTGTAAATCGAATAACTTTTAAACTTTTAATTATTTTTAAAAAAAACTGCACCATAAAATCGAGAATTTTATTATCTTTAATTTGAGTATAGTATTGTTATAGTTTATTAAAAAAATTTTACGTGGTCCGTGATTTTTATGCTTGGTACGTAATTGTTGGCCGTGATTATCCATTCGGTCTTAGATTATATGTATTAAATTAAATGACGGTCCGTGATTTGATATAACGCATTGGTCCGTGATTATGCTTGTTAAACGTTGGTTCGTGATTATATATAAAGTGGTCCGTGATTTTACACGGACCATTATACCCCTTAACCAGATTACACGTGGCGCATTCTGGTGGCTTCCTACGCCTCTCACGTTAATTTCCTTTGTACAATAACCGACCCCTATATGTATGTATGTATGTATGTATGTATGTATGTATGTATGTATGTATGTATGTATGTATGTATGTATGTATGTATGTATGTAGGAGACGGATCCAATACAAAGGATATTTAACGTGAGAAGGATAGGAAGGATTGTGGATCTTTGATCAAATAAATCAATGGTTAATATCTAGTGGTCCCCACTTTTTGTTTAAAACTTCCGAAAATTAAAGATAAAAGGGCAAAAAAGGAATTGCCTGCATTTGTTGACTTTTTTTGTGGGTAAATCAAGTTCCACCATCTTCTTGTAAATCAAATAACTTTAAAACGTTTTATTATTTTTTTTAAAAAAATTGCACCATAAAATCGAGAATTTTATTATCTTTAATTTGAGTATAATATTGTTATAGTTTTTATAAAAAAAATTTACGTGGTCCGTGATTTTTATGTTTTGGTACGTAATTGTTGGTCCGTAATTATCCATTTTGTCCTGATTATATGTATTAAATGACGGTCCGTGATTTTGATATAACGCACTGGTCCGTGATTATGCTTGTTAAACGATGGTCCGTGAATATATATAACGTGGTCCGTGATTTTACACGGACCATTGTACCCTTTACCCAGATTACACGTGGCGCGTTCTGGAGGTTTCCTACGCTTCTCACGTTAATTTGCTTTGTATAATAACCGGCCCCATGTATGTATGTATATATATGTATATATGTATATATATATGTGTGTGTATATATATATGTATATATATAGGGGGAGGTTCCATAGAAAACCTTCATATTTGAGAAAACTTAAAAAACCAATCACAATTATTATTAATCAATTTCGTTTTTCGTTTTTTATTTTACATTTTGTTTAATTATAAGGTTATATTTGTTAACAAAAAGAAAAAAAGAAAAGAATATATGTAATTCATGTTATTACATATATGTAACTCGTTGATTATATATATGTAACTTGTAAACTACATATATGAGTTACATATATGTAACTTTTTTGGTTAGATATACGTAACTTCGTAATTTACATATTTTTATTAAAAAAATTTCTTTGTTTATACCATTTCTAAGCTAAATATAAAAAATAATGAATTTTTTTTTAAAAATTGATTGTTTAGTACGAGTTTGCTTAGTTTTCTCCAAAGTAATGAGTTTTTATGTAACCATATATATTGCATGTATATATGGGAAGGGATCATATAATAACACACCTTAATTGAGGTAACCTATTAACTCTGACAAAAAACGCTCAAACCTTCGAAATTTTTTATTTCATGGTCTTTTTTATACAAAAATAGAGGGCTCCTTTTTTAAGTTTTCGCTAATTCACAAACGTTTAAAAGTTAAACGAAGTGTAAGTTTGCGTTACACTGCGAAGCTTAAATATATCTTCGCAATGTACGCAAATGAATCAGCAAAAACTTAAAAAAGGAGACCCTTATTTTTGTATAAAAAAAGACCATGAAATTTTTTTTTCATAAATTTGAGTGTTTTTTGTCAAGGTTAATGGGTTACGTCAGTTAAGGTGGATTAACAACGGATCCTTACACATACATACATACATACGTAGATACGTACATGATTTGGTTCGAATAAGAACCCTGCTTAATTGTGGTAACCCAAATAACCCTGCATATCGGTGTAAAAGTTTTGCACTTTTTTAAATCGAATTTACACCGATGCAAATTCGATTTGCCTTGCGAAGCAGCCAAAACACAAAAAAGAAACCCCTTAAATATATATAATAAAGACCATGAAAAAATCAAAGATACGGTCATTTTTTGTAGGGTTATTTGGGTTACCACAATTACAGTGGGTTAACAATAGAACATTCCCCTATATATATATACACACACATACTCTAATAAAGGAGTATTTCTAGGAGAAACGTGGCGCGTCCTGGTTAAATCTGAAAATGTTTTTCCTGCATCTATCTCCTACTAAATCATTTTAATTTTTAGTAATTAGATTATATAATTAAATATTTAAAAATATATTTTTTCTTATTTCAATAATTACTAATTTATTAAAATTTAATAAACAATAAGAATTATTCGATTATATCTTATTTTAAATATAATTTTATAATTATTAAATATTTTTTATTATTTAATATAAATAAAATATATTTTTTATTATTCAACCCGTGTAATACACGGGTTTTATTGGCTAGTATATATATATATATTTCGGGTACGACCGGTTCTATTATCGGTTCCGAGTTTTTTCTCGACCTCTAACTCGTATTAACCAATTTATTTAGCCTATTATTTCATGGCTAGCCCAGCATCTGATGTTGCCCAAGAAAGTATACGGACCATTGGACCCCTATCAACATTTTATCCACTAAAGTCTAAACCATACCCAAATACTCATGTTTTACGTAACTTTTCTATGTTTCACTTGTTATTTCGTTTTACTCATCGAGGAGGACCTTTAAGAGTTTAAAGAATGGCAGGGACGGCCCTGAGAAATTGGGTGCCCAGGACGAGTCGGGGAAAAAGGCCCCTAACGCATTCAAAGCTCCTGACCAAGCGGGGGTCAAGGGGGCCGGGCCCCCTTGCGGGGTCCTAGGGGCAGAGCCCCTGGTGGCGGTCCCGCTGGCAAGTCAGCGGGCGGGGGTCAAGGGGGCAGCGCCCTCTTGTGGGGTTCGGGGCAACGCCCCGAAACCTAAACGAAATGTCATAAGTTAATACGTTCGGGATTAACTTCCGTATTTTACCTAAATCAGTCATTCAATAATCAGTAAACTGTAAATCCATGGGCCCAATTTCTTGGGATTTTGAAT
This sequence comes from Mikania micrantha, assembly GCA_009363875.1. Lineage (NCBI taxonomy): Eukaryota > Viridiplantae > Streptophyta > Magnoliopsida > Asterales > Asteraceae > Mikania > Mikania micrantha. The sequence continues at coordinate 12,718,495 of CM018691.1, forward strand.
TTCAATTTCTTCTTGAACGTGAGCGTCCATGGAGCCGGTTAGGATAAAGGGCTTTTGAGAAACGAAATGAGCCCATAAATATATTTAACTGAGTTATTTGTTGCTCAAACCCGTGTAATACTCGGGTTTATAACCTAATATATATATATAAATACATATATAAAAATGTGCCCCTCGAAAAATTGGGCCCGGGACGGAGGTTGGGTCCCCCCCCCCCGGGGCACCCCTGAAGAATGGCATGGTCTCAAGATAGAATTTTAACTTACACTACTTCTCGTCATGAAACCTATAAGATACGTTTAACACAAATTTTGATTTGCTTGGTTTTGTTGGTTAATCAAGTAAATGTTTTTTTTAATTTATTTTTATGTGTAACTAGTATCGTTAAATGTTAATCGCAGTTTAAAGCTCATAAAGAAATCTTAAAAGCCAAAACTTAAGCATATTTTTCATCTCTATTTCAGTTTTATTACCAATACTAGATTAGAAACCTATGTATTACATGAATTGAATATATATAACATACTGAAAACAATTTTTTTTTATAAAGGTTGCTGTGTTTGATATCATTAATTGTATATATAAATAATGAATATCTAAAAATAATGAATTACAAATAACGAAAATTTAAGAATTATAAAATTATATTTTAAGATATTATATAACTGAATTTTCTAATGATTTATTAAGTTTTAAAAATTTTTATAACAAGAAAAACTACATATTTGATTTTTAATTGTATAGTTTAATTATTTAAAATCATTAACCACTAATATTTAACATAAAAGATAATTACTATTTAATAAAAGAGGGATCAGAAAAAAGTTTCAAGAATTCATCAGAAGATAACAAGTGTTCAAACTTGCTACTCTTTTATTATAGTAAAGATGTTTCATCATATTCCAATTTTTTTACCCTTGTGCTAAACAAAGTGATCCTTAAACAACCTCTCTGACTTTAGTCTTATTACCCACATTGGGTCTATTTATAAAGTCCTCGCAAAAATGCTTGCTAATCGTTTGAAGGGTGTTCCATGGCCTGCGTTGGGCATGTGCATGGTGGAGGACCGCACAAGGCCAGGTATGTGCTTGTATGTGTTAGGGCTGTCAATTTCAGGTACGAACACGTTTTACACGACACGACTTTAACATGTTTCATTTTTACCCTTAACATGTTTTGTGTCTAAAACAAGTCGACACGTTAAGGCCTGTTTATTTTTCGTATCTAAACAGGTAAAACCCGATAAGACTCATTAAGACCCGTTAAGTTCTGTTAAGATTTGTTAATGTCTGTTAAGATCCGTTAAGACCTGTTAAGACCTGTTTAAAATTTAAAATTTATAATAAATAATATAATAAAATATGTAGTTAACCGTTTAGTTTTAAACAATTTTTAATTATTTAACCCTAGTTCTTAACGGGTTCCTTAACATGTTCTTTAACGGGTTTTAACATGTCATTTATAGTGTTAACTGCTAACAGGTTACTTAACGGGTCTTTTCGTGTTCACGTGTTTTTAACGGGTCGTGTTCGTGTCTAACCAGTTCGTTTATCGTGTCTTAAAGGGTCATGTCTAACCCGTTATGGCAACCCTAAATTATGTAATTAGAGGTGGCCAACGGACACGGAACCGAAAACCAGAACCGGAACCGATCATACCCGAACCGATGGATTCAGGTAGTTCCGGGTGGAGAAACTGGAACCGAAACCGGTTCCACCCTTAAACCAGACAAACCCAAACTGGAACCGGTTCCACCCTTAAACCTGTCAAACCCGAACCGGCAAAAAACCAGTTGGAACCGGTCAAAAACTGGAACCGAAACCGGCTCTTGACTTTGTTGACCGGAACCGAAACTGTTTGAAACCGGAACCAGTTCCGGTTCCCAAAAAAGAACCTGGTTTGGCCACCTCTATATGTAATAAAACCCTATGATTTAGTTTTAAAATCAAAGTTAGTTTATTAAACCTACAACCCACTAACATTTGTTTTTCTTCTAGGCCCATTAAACATTTAAAGACACTATTATTAAAATATAAATTAACTATGTATCCGGTTACCGATAAAGCCCACTTAAAAGTTAAACCTAATTACAAATTAAACCCAATAAAAAAATAGAATGGCGAAAACTTATGAATTGAGATCGTCCATAATCAAAAATGAAGTGGCCAAGGGCATGCTCACTGTCGAATTTACGATAATTACTAGATTTGTCAACCTTGACATATATCGAGATAAATGAGTAGATTTGGGTGATAATTATTGTATTTTAGGTTGAAATGTGTAACATTATATAAACCTTATTTGGTGTTGTACTTCCGTTAAAATCTCCGTCACTTCTACCTCCGTCACTTCTATTCCGTAATTTCCATACTCCCTAGTAAAATCATTTCCCTCAAGTAAATTTGTTTTTATTTAACATATATCTTCTATTCCATAATTTTGTTTTTCGCCGTCATTTCATATCCCTCAATCTAAACTTCATTTCCGTCAACATATATCTTTTCTTCTGTCATTTTTTTATTAACCGTCATTCTACCGTGTTCATCATCTTCCCATCAACCCTAATTTCAAAATCCGTTCGTATGTTTTTGTGTTTCAAAACCAGAAGATTATACATCGCCTTATTCCTTCACCATTGTACTCTATTTCGCAGGTTATTATTTACTAAATAGTTTCGTTTATATTATTATTTTTTTAATATTCATTCGTGATGTATTAGAACACTTCGTATTCCCTTAATTTATGTTGATTTCACTAATTTCTTCTTATCATTACAATTTGGGTTATATGACAGATACCACTAATCGTCTTCTTCCTTCCACTCCTTCCTCTGTTACGCTGGTTTTTATTCCTCTTCCTACCATTGGTGTTTCCTTTTTTGTTACTATTTCTTTATGATTTTGGGTGTTATATGATTTTTTGTGTTATTCTGATTATAACTTTGTCACATCGATAACAAAAAAAGTATTTAGACACTTCAATGAAACACATACCTTAAGGGAATATTTAGACTCTTCAATGAAACACATAAAATAAGGGGCCATCATGTATTTGATGTTTTGTATGTTTACAGTAAACATTTTATTTTTCTAATTACTTGGTATAAGAACCAATTTGCACGGCAAGAACCAAAAAAGATGACAATAATCCATTTAGCACAAATGCGTTGAGAAATGATAATAGGAAAAAAAAATCTCAAACTGAGCAAAAACATTATGCAACAAATACATATAAAATGCTGAAACACAATGAATGAGTGATATTGTGATATTTTAAATATCCCACCAATCAAACACCATCCTTGATGAAATGAAAAAAAGCAAAATGGTTAATCCATTAATAAAAATCTTTTCATGTTCTAAGATGATAAATTCTGCGGGGGGATTTTAATGCATGCAGAACATAGAAACAAAATACAAATATAACAAGATATATGTGTTTATCGTGACCAAGACAGATTAGTGAGACCAAAAGTTTGAATGTATAAAACCTTCTGTGCCAATCCCTTTAAAGCTTCTTGATGTATTTCATTCCCTTCTCTCTAAAATAACTCATCTATTGATCTGCATAGCTCTGCATTTTTACTGACTTGAATATACATATATATAATTTTGGTCATTCAATAATTCATCAATTAACATTTAGGAAGTTTTTACCAATTTAATAACATACACAAACAGCAAATAACATACATAAACAGCAAAAATTCTCTGGTTTTGTTGTATCTCTATCACATTCCTTACAATATAAGTAATGACAATACTCTTTTCACTAATCAATCTATTCAGATCCTTCAATTAACAATAATCTCTTCTTAAAAAAATAAAACCGAATTGAATATTTAGACTCTTCAATGAAACACATACAGTAAGGACCATCATGTATTTGATGTTTTATATGTTTAAGTAAACATTGTATGTTTGCAGAATGTATCCCTGGTTAAATTCTTTATACACATGTTCAAATTAAATGATATTCAAACATTAATCCATTGACCCAAAAAATTCAACATCTATTCCTTTAATTAATGAACACATAAGCATAATTAACTATAAACTAAATCTTCCTGCTTCCAAATCCAACATTTAGGAAGTTTTTACCAATTTAATAACATACACAAACAACAAATAACATACATAAACAGCAAAAATTCTCTGGTTGTGTTGTATCTCTATCACATTCCTTACAATCTAAGTAATGACAATACTCTTTTCACTAATCAATCTATTCAGATCCTTCAATTAACAATAATCTCTTCTTAAAAAACATAAAATCGAATTGAATATTTAGACTCTTCAATGAAACACATACAGTAAGGGACCATCATGTATTTGATGTTTTATATGTTTAAGTAAACATTGTATGTTTGCAGAATGTATCCCGGGTTAAATTCTTTATACACATGTTCAAATTAAATGATATTCAAACATTAATCCATTGACCCAAAAAAAATCAACATCTACTCCTTTAATTAATGAACACATAAGCATAATTAACTATAAACTAAATCTTCCTGCTTCCAAATCCAACACATAATATTAGTGACTGATTATTAGTCTCTAACATAAGTCCATCAGTCCCTAATATTCAGTGTTGTAAAAATCGCGATTAGGCGGCCGATTAATCAGGATTAATCGGTAATCGGCCATTAACTGATTAAATTTAGGCTAGTCGGTCCAAAAATCGCTAGGCGGTCAAAGTCGGTCAAAATCGGACCTAATCGGTCAAAAATTGGGATAATCGGACTAATCGGCCAAAAAAAATTAGGTCTAATTCGTCTGATTTTTGATGATTCGCGTACCTGATTGATGAAATTCGCGGTCCTGGTTGATGGAAATCGTGTACCAGGCGACGAAAGATGAAGATTCAACGTCCGAATGAACTTCGCTCTTCCGATTGAACTTTGCCCATCGCTCTTCCGACTTCGGAATTCCGATTGAACATCGGCCATCGCTCTTCCGACTTCGGAATTCTGATTGAACATGGCCTTTCGCTCTTCCGATTGAACTTCGCTCTTCGCTCTTCTGATTCCCTCGCTGCGTCGCCTTAGGGTTTTCTTTGTTATTGGGTTTTAACTTTTAACAAATGGACTTAATTTAAGCATATGGACTGAATTTAAAAATATGGATTGGATTTTAACAAATGGGCTTTTAAAAGATAAAAATAAATAAAATAGATATTAATTAGCATATAAATTATCAAGTAAATGGTTAAAATCTTTAAATATTTGAAATTTCTGTATAAAATTTTGTATATATGTATATAATTTTGAAAAAATACATATAAAATCCCAATCCGATTAATCCCGATTAACCCCTAGTCCTTACCTCGCCGATCGACTAGCGACTAGCGATTTTTACAACAATGCTAATATTATTAGAAACGAAAAATAGTCCTATATATTTCGTACTCAAAACTTATGTTTTCAGTTCCTACTACTTTCGTCTCAATTGTTTTTTTTTTTTTTTTTTTTTGTAGTGCATACGAACAACTAAGTCAATTTCGTTAATTCTTTATACACATGTTCAAATTAAATGATATTCAAACATTAACCCATTGACCCAAAAAATTCAACATCCATTTCCTTTAATTAATGAACACATAAGCATAATTAACTATAAACTAAATCTTCTTGCTTCCAAATCCAACACATAATATTAGTGACTGATTATTAGTCTCTAACATAAGTCCCATAAAAATCAGTCCCTAATATTATTAGAAACAAAAAATAGTCCTATATATTTCGTACACAAAACTTATGTTTCAGTTCCTACTACTTTCGTCTCAAATGTTTACATTTTTTGTAGTGCATACGAACAACTAAGTCAATTTCGTTCAAAAGAATAACAACATGACACGAAGACACTCAAGTAATGAAATTGCAAAGGAAAACACATTAGTCAATATAAAATTGTATTTAATAAGTAAAACCTAATATGCAAACACTACATGTATAGATAGCATTAAAAATCTATCAACAAACTAATAATAAATAAAGAGATTACAATTATATGACAAAAATCACCATCACTCTTTATGAAGAGAAATTTTAATGTGACTTTAATATTTTGTTTTTAATGTGCTTTTATCGTATACCATGTTCACATGTTCAATTAGTTCTGAACAATTATTAGTTTCAGTTGATTGAAATAGATAAAGAAATTTTCATTTTGCATCAATACCCGTAATAATGAGTCTGTACATTACTCAATAATATGCTACTTGCATATATTTGTTGATTCCATAAGAAGAACTCATATTATATTTGTTGCCAACACATAAAAAGATTTAAAATTACAATCAAAAATGTGTATGACTACACAATACCAAATAACTTTAGTTATAATCTAAAACACGTTAACCATCGAAACGTCTGAACATCAAAAAGTAACATAACATTTAATCAAAGGAAATTACCTAGAATGGTAGGTAGATGTTTAGCAATTGATTCTCTGTGTCTCCCTCTAAGTCACTAAATAAAATGAAAGCAAAAATTAATCATAAAACAAAAGATTTAAATTAATACATATGTACATGAATTACACTGCAAGTATATAAAAATTGAAGACGATACAATTGTACATCAAAAAATAATATAACATTTAATCAAAGGAAATTACCTAGAATGGTAGGTAGATGTTTAGCAATTGATTCTCTGTGTCTCCCTCTAAGTCACTAAATAAAATGAAAGTAAAAATTAATCATAAAACAAAAGATTTAAATTAATACAATATATCTAAATTACACTGCAAGTATATAAAAATTGAAGACGATTGTTTAATAAGAATTTTACCTTAATGAATGATCTAATAGGTTATGTAGCAAATTCAAAGTTTAAACATTCGAGAAAATAAAGGAAACCTGAATGTTGGGTGGCTGATGATGAAAAGAGGCTATGTTGTGATGGAATGGATAGGGATGGTAATGGAGTGAGTGTGGTTGGATTCTTATAGTTGAACATCATACTAATTATAAAACCACACACAAACACCCTGAAAATCCAAATTTAGTCCAACTTTATGATTAAAGCACAATTGATTCCAACACTAATTAGTCCAAATTCAAGTAATAAGAGGGTAAAATTTGTCCTTAATACCACGAACAACAACAAAGTAAACACCATAAAAGGAATGCATAAATAGCAACAATTAACAAAGTGTAAATATAGCCCAACGAAAAAAAGAATTTGTAAAGGAATTATGTTTCTGTGGAATTCACCTGCAAGAGACACAAAATTAACACTATAAAGTGTTGTAGCCAATTTTTACATTTTTAAATTCCCCCATAAGACTGGGACTCACACTATAAAAATGCGATATATTTAACACCAATAAGAGTAGGACCTTGCATAGTTGTGGCTACATCATTGAAATAGACCTTAATTCCGGAAAGATCATAAAAGAAAAAACTCCAGGAAGCAATGTTGCGAACTTTCAAACCCTTATAATGTTCTGTCACATAAAACTGTAGGATACAAATTTAATATATTTTAGTAGACAAAACCTGACTTAAACAAATTCCTTCTATAAAAGTCCATCATGTACCTGATTTGACATAATAACATCGCCTCTAAGAGGAGTGTACACAGTTGTCACCACCTGCAAATTATACAAGTATAGTATTATATCAAATAAAACAAAATTTTACCAATTATATAAAAATCACTTATATTTGATTTTTTAATATTATGATTAACATAAACTCAAACATAAATCAACATACAAATCTATCTGTTTAGAATTAAAAAAAGTTCAAGTTATGTTTTAAAATTGTTTTGTAAGCTGCACTAGATGATTCATTAATGATTTGTTGAATATATAAAACAAAAATGTAAGTAACTAAACATAATCAGTCTATACAGGTTCAAAATTTAACCATTTTAACACACTATTATCAAATCATGTTGCTTACAATATGGGTTTAGTACTATACAATAATTATCAATGTCGTAACTTTGTATTAATTTTTGCACATTTCTTATTCAACACACACTTTACAATCCTTTAAATTTAGAATATTGTATTAGATCATATAATGTGCCCTTGCTTTAAATGATTTTTCATGGTAACCTAAACAAACACGATATGTTGTACTTTAGGAATTTGAATATCATATATGAAAATATTGGTGGCTTATTTTAGATTTATAGTAAGAAGAAATATGATTCTCACAAAAAAAAAATTACCACTCTATAATTTCCTGCAATCTTTGTTGTGAAGTGATTAAGAATAAGTGTGGATATTTTTTTTAATTGTAGAATCATCCGATGAAACGAAAAAAGCAGTCAAATAACAATTCTTCTTTGCATTGCCGGTCACCCTATGAATTGATATATTTAGATAATGGTGACTGCGCTATGTATGTGAATACTGCAAGGCTTTCTTCTGGTTTGATGAACGTACCATCAGATCATCTACAGCTAGGCATCCAAGATATAACCAGTGTTGTAAAGGAGGTCGTGTTAAATTTCAAATTCCAACAACTCCTTATCCAACAATAGTACAATTATTTGAACAATCTACCTTCCTTTCAGACATACGTGCATACAATAGTATGCTTTCTATGACATCATTTGGTGCAAAAATTGACAATACTATTAATAATGCTTCGGCTCCATATGTTTTTAAGATTGAGGGACAAGTTCACCATTGGTTAGGTTCATTATGTCCTCCTCTTGACAAAGAACCTCGCTTCATGCAAATGTATATCTATGATACTGAACATGAAGTGTCTAACAGGCTACGATTTTTCAATGATGAAACACGTTCTAGACTTAGCCCTGAAACTATCACAATTATTCTTAGCATACTAGATAAATGTAATGAATTAGTTAAGATTTTCCGTACAGCTAGAGATTTATGTCTTTTAACAAATGTTGAAGATTTTACAGTTCATCTATATAACTCTCAGAACACATTACGCTATGATGGACCATCTCCTGGCTCCATCGGTGCAATTGTGTACGGGGATGATCCTATTGCTAATGACTACGACATAATAATTCGTAAAAAAATGGTTCTCCACAGTGTATAAACAAAATGCATCCATTATATATGACATTACAATATCCATTGTTTTTCATATATGGAGAAAGTGGATGGTCACGCAATTTACGTTTGCAAGATGATCAAAGAACTCAAGAAAAAAAATTAACCATGAATATGTTTTATAGTTACCAATTGTATGATCGGTTAAATATTTACACGTTACTACTACGAGGAGGTCGCCTTTTTCAACAATATCTGGTTGACGCTTATGTGTGTATAGAGCAAAATCGCCTAGACTATATAAGATCGAATCAAAATGTATTCAGAACAAAATTTCTTCAAGGTGTTCATGACGCAGTTTTGCGTGGTGATACTGAGGGTCGTGAGATTGGCAAACGTACCATCTTACCATCATCTTTTAGTGGAAGCCCTTGATATATGTACAAGCACTACCAAGATGCTCTAGATATATGTAGAGTACATGGAAATCCACAATACTTCATTACCTTCACTTGTAATGTTAAATGGCCAGAAATTGAAAGATATGTAGCACAATCTCCTTCACTTAAAGCTCAAGATCGTCCAGATATCATTGCTAGAGTATTTCAAATTAAAGTTAATTCACTAATTAGCTTTCTCAAAAATCAATAGCCATTTGGTCAAGTCACAGCAGGTTTTATGTTCTTATCAATTATATTCTTTTCTATTCTATTTTTTATGTTAGTATCTAAACTATTAAATAACCTTCAATGTAGATTTATATACAATAGAGTTTCAAAAAAGAGGCCTTCCCCATTGTCACTTGCTTTTATGGGTAACTCCTAAATATAAGATAAAAAGTGCTGAACAAATTGACAACTACATTTCAGCTGAAATTTCTAACCCTGTTTTAGAACATGTACTTTATAAGGTTGTTACTGAACTTATGATGCATGGACCCTGTTGTTTTGTAAAACCTTCAGCACCATGCATGACTTCAGGATCTTGCTCAAAGAAATCCCCAAAAGAATATGAACCAATGACCATGTTTGACAACAATGGTTATGCACATTACAAGAGACGATCAACAGGGTATTGTGTTAAAAAAATGGAATTGAACTAGATAATTCCTATGTGGTACCATACAATCGACTTTTATGTTTACATTATCAAGCACATATAAATGTCGAATATTGTGGATGGAGCAGACCGCATCTGTTTTGCAATTAGTAGAATGCCGGCGTTATACGATCAACAAAACGTCCCTCCTAGCCAAGTTGATGAGATTAAGAATTTTGTGGATGGACGTTTCATTTGCCCACATGAGGCAGCTTTGAGAATATTCGATTTTGTTATTCATAAAAGAACTCTTGCAGTACAAGTTTTATCTGTTCATTTGGAGAACATGCAAAGCATACGTTTTAAGGATGGTGAACAATTAGGGAACATAATATCAAATCCTTTAACAAGGCGAACTATATTGACAGAATGGCTTCATAATAACCAAATTGACAAAAACGGCCATAATCTTACATATCTCGAGTACATTTCACAATATAGATGGAATAATATATCAAAGTGCTGGAGCAGAAGATCAACAAGTAAAATAAAAACAATCAGAAGACTAATTTACATACATCCAAGGTGTGGCGAAACTTTCTATTTACGAATGTTATTAGCTCACCAAGTTGTCAATCATTTGAAGATATTTGAAAAGTATTAGGCGAAATATCTCCTACGTATCGAAGTGCATGTGAGAAACTTGGTCTGCTTGGTGATGATAGAGAATGGTATAATACGTTTGAGGAAGCTGCCATTTGGGCTTCTGCCTCTGAGTTAAGATCTTTATTCACTCACATGCTTATGTATTGTGACATATCAGATCCACAACAGTTATGGGATAATCAGTGGAGAAAAATGAATGATGATGCTTCTAAAAAATATGGCGTTGTAAATGAAGAAGATTTGAAACAATATGTTCTATATGAAATTGAATTCATGTTACGTTCTGGACCTGCAAGTTCATCATTAGCAGATTATGGATTACCTATGCCAAAAGAAGATCTTTACAACTTTGAAAAATAAACTCCTTATGGAGGAAAGAAATTACGACATAAATCAATTGGATTTCGATCATGATACACTTCGTAAGCTTCTTCATCCACAACAAAGGACAATCTGTGAATTCGTCATTACAACATTGGCATGCAATACACATGTTTTATTTTTTGTTTATGGTCATGGTGGAATTGGAAAAACATTCATTTGGAAAACAATCATTTCTGCATTACGTTCAAAAGGAAATATTGTGTTAACAGTCACTGCTTCTGGTATTGCTTCTTTGTTGCTACCTTCTGGCAGAACAGCACATTCATGTTTTAAAATTCCTTTCGAATTGAATGATGAAACGATTTGCAACATAAAAAAGGCACCCATCTTGCGTAACTATTAACTGAAACTTCCCTTATTATTTGGGATGAAGCTCCCATGAATGATCGTATATGTTTTGAATCATTAGACAAAACTTTGAAAGACCAATTTAACAACCCTAATCAACCTTTTGGTGGTAAGTCTGTTTTACTAGGCGGGGATTTTAGACAAACATTGCCAATTAAACTTAAAGCCTCAAGTGAATCTATCATAGCATCTTCTCCACCAAGATCATATTTATGGAGATTTTTTAAGGTTTTTGAGTTAACAGAAAACATGCGCCTTCAAAGACCGGATCTAAGTCTAGAACAAAAACTAGAAATTGAAAACTTCTCATCGTGGCTTCTTAATATTGGTGATGGTACAATTGGAGACATTGATAAAGACAAACAAGAGAACACAAAGACCATCCAAATACCATCACATTATTTAATACCTTCTCATGAGAATGCATTATTAGATCTTATCCATTTCATCTATGACACAAATACTTTAGAAAATCCATCAGCAACAGAATTCTCTAAAATGGTAATAGTTTGCCCTAAGAATGATACAGTAGATGAGATAAATGATATGGTACTCAAATTGACGAAAGAATCAATTATAAACTATTATAGCACCGACTCTATAATACCTCATGTTGGAAACAATGAAGATGTAGAACTTCTTTATCCAACAGAGTATTTGAATATGCTCAACTTTAATGGCCTACCAACTCATCAATTACAAATTAAAGTTAAGTCTCCAGTTATACTCTTACGCAATCTAAATCAAATGGCTGGTTTATGTAATGGTACAAGATTAATAGTTACCCAACTGCTGCCAAGAATTATTGAAGCGAGAATAATAACTGGAACATCAAATGGGGCATCGTGTATACATTCCGAGGATTACCCTTACACACACGGATAAAGAAATACGTTTTATGTTTAAGAGAAAGCAATTCCCATTAAAATTATGTTACACAATGACAATTAACAAAAGTCAGGGACAATCACTTAACAAAATAGTTGTTTACTTACCACAACCAGTGTTTAGTCATGGACAATTATATGTCGCCTTATCAAGAGCAACCTTACCCCAAGGACTAAAAGTTCTTATTACACCACAAGATAAAGACGAAGCAAACTCAAGAAAAAATATTGTGTATTCTGACTTTCTAAATGAGATTAAAGTAATTTAAAGGTTTGTGTTTTTACTATTATTTCTTTTATCTTATATATTTTTTGTTACCTTTTATTAACATTCTATACATTTGCAAGAATAAATTGTTTATTATTATGTTCTACACTTTGGCAGTGAACCACCAAAAAAATGCATCTTAAACGGATAATTGATATTAAACCTGGTGACACCTCTATATCACTTAAAGTTAAAGTAATAAAAAAATGGAGGCCACACAACAAAAACCAAGATATATGTTACCTATTTGTGGATATCCATGTGAGTAATTAACATTTATTTAATTTTGATACTTATAATCATATACTAAATACATTATTAAATTTGTAGGGTGATGCAATTGAGGCTATTGTTGACTCAAAAGAGGAAAACTACTTTGACACCATCATCACAGTTCAATCATGTTATACAATTACTAAATACTTATGTGTTCCTTCCAGGACATATATGGCAGTTGTTCCGCATCAGACATCTCTCAAAATTGGAAAAAGAGCATCTTTTGAGGATCTACTTGACAATGATATCCCTACATATTGTTACAATTTCACTTCTTATAATGATTTGGGAAGTCGTTTGAAAAATCACAAACTTCTAACTGGTAACAAATACATTATTTACTCCATATTGGTATGATTTCTCAATGACTCACAATATTACCCATTAACAGATTATATGAGCCGTGTGGAAAAAATTAGAACTGTGACAACCAAATCTGGAAAACAGTTGACAAAAATATTGCTTCAAGATGACAAGTAACACCAAACTACATAACAACTCTTTCATTACAATCTTAATATAATTTTTATTCATATTATTTCAGAGAGCATTTAATAGAGATAACATTGTGGGGTAAAACAATATTCCAACATGACTCGGTGACAACAAATGGTCAAATAATGGCAATAACATCAACAATGGTAACCGAATTCAAAGGTTAGTAATAACCTCTTTAACCTAATATATCATCATGTAATGACAAAGATATATATTCTATGGCAGGGACCCTTCAACTCGAGTCTACAACAGTGTGACACCTCGCAAATTCCAGGTCAGCATTTATCTATTTTTAATAATAATATGCATTATTAATTCATACATGGCACTAGAATAATTGTATTTAGTGTGACACGTGGCACAACAGTTGTTATAATACATCGATAATTCGAGGAATTATCGCACAACACTCGCACGTGTCTTGAATGACGAACGTTGGTGAACGGATCAAACCACGGCACAATAACACTGCACTTAGGTTCGGGGGAACCTAATTTAGTTAGAACAATGATTATGTGTCAAGAAACGATGATCTTATTCGAGAAATACGAGAAATTCGGTTCAAAACAATAAAATTGGGCTTATTGGGCCTGAAAAATGGGCCAGGCGGTACGCCTGACCCGTCACCCTGACCCTTGGCGATGCACGCGGATGGGGAAAGGACGCCCCTTAGCCGGTCGACTCGCGCGTAACGCCTGGATGTCAGAGCAACTCGACAGGCGATACGCCTGGAAGCTAAACACGCAAAATCTTGATAAAATCAAGATTAATCATTTCATAGCCACCCTATTTCTCAATACTCGGGCTCCAGATCATCTTGCTCGCCATTTTCACCTGCAACTTCATCCTAGAACCTCTGGAAGCCATTAACAACCTTAAAGAAACCCCATTGAAGGCTTGGAAGGCTAGAAGAGAAGCTAGAAACACCATCCATCATCACCCGCACCTTGTAACTGCTGTATCCACAACCTCAGCCCCTTCTAGAGCTGCTCCAGACATGTTCTTGCTTCATCTCGACGATCCAAGACGTTGTAAGGTAGAATCTATGTTCAATCTAGCTTAAAATCACCTCTAAGCACACATGCAAGCCATTTTGGCCACATGCAACACCATCACCACCTTGATCTCAAAATTTTGTGAGTTTAGATCTGTTAGTTGATGTTATTATCACTGATTTGATGATTCTATAACGATCCATGATGATTTTGATTGATTGTGATGTTGACTTGTTGATTTTGTGATGAAATGGCTACTTTAATCTACATGCATGTATGATCTACAATGGTTTATGTAATTTTCAGTGTTGAAAAGTTATTGAAAGTATTATTGATGATGTCCCATGTTATTAGAATGTTTGATTATGATCAAGAAGTGTCATAGATGTGAATATTACTAAAAATAGTAAATTTAAAGTTACTAGGTATGTGTTTTTGATGAAATGACCACATGGGTATGTTTAGATCTAAAATATATGTTTCAAATGATGTTTAAGAGTTAATATGATAGTTATTTGATGCATAGAAATGTTTAGAATGGTCATAGTCATGGTTTTTATAAATGTTACTATAAATAGTAACTTTTTGTCACAAGATTTCAAATGGATGATATGTATGATAATGTCTTGAGTCTAACATGCTTATTTAGTGATTACATGATGATATTGTAAGGATTATGTTGTTGGGAGACTTGATTTTGGTTATTATCACAAGTTACTAAATATAGTAACTTTATTTTGCTAAGTCAATGATTTGTCACATGTTAGTCGTAACGATCATGATTAAAGGGTTATTTAGGACTAATATAATGATATTAGATGATATTGGTTGTTAAACTTGATGAAATATGCTTAATTTAGAAACTTTTACGTGCAAACTTTACTAAACCAGCTATGTGTAACGATGTGCTATGTGATAACATGCTCATTTAGGATAATTATACATGTTAGAATAACCGGAATGTGATTTACTTCATGACTTGCCTAATGTGGAAACTTTCCTAAAATAGAAACTTACTATAAATAGTAAGTTTCCTCATAGGAATGACTATTGGTATCCGTGCACAACACACGACACTAAACCGCACATTACACGAGCACTTGACCCAAAACCGTCACCAAGGGGTCGTTAGGTCAAACACGGTCAAACGCGGTCAACACGACCCACTTAACAACTTGGTGTTGTTGAACACGAACACGGTCCTGTGAGGCCCACATGTACGCAAACACGAACTCATAGTACCTATGTGATATAGGTGACTACTATCCGGCGAGCTACACTATTTGTTGAGCAAACGCATTTCACGAACATAGGTGAGTTTACGGCCCCGCTTTTACTCTTTAACTGATTTGCTAAACTATTGGGGTGAGAATACTATGCAACTGTTTTAGACGTATGACTGGTATGTTGTGAAAACCATTTTCGAGTGTAACTTTTATCGCTTAAAGTCCTCACTTATCCTTACCGTTAGTTGTGTATCAAACGAGTCGTAATTACGTAGTACTACTGGGCTTGACTAACCCCACTTGGCACCAATGTTGACTGGAGGTCATAACGAGTGTAATTTCCATGTGAATGCGGGTTCAGCGATGACCTGCGGAGGCAAACGGAAACAGTCTAGTTTCGGTAAGATGAACTGACACACTCCACGGATCGTAGTATCCAACAATAAAACTTAACATACCCAGTATATGTCTGTTTACTTTTCAGTCTGTCTAAACCTGTGAACTCACCAACTTTTTAGTTGACACTTTTCGCATGTATTCTCAGGTAACTGATGGAGCACACGCAAGGACACGCACAAGGACACACTAAGGAGTCTGGCCTTCATATAGACTCATGTCTTAGGCGTTGTGTGCATTTAATGTTTTCAAAACATTTTAACCATGTAGTGTCTTGAATAATTTACATTCCGCTGTAACTTTATTTACTTATGATATCTAATTATTTCCGCTGCTTTAATTATAAACATTCCGCTGCTTTATTTGAAAACATGTTTATCTTGCAAATCTGTGTGATTGTGTAACTCATATAGAGTCATTCTATATGACCATGAGCTGTGATCCTGGCCACGTCACAACCACGTGGACTGACACCACGAGTGGGAATTTGGGGGTGTGACAAACAACCACTTCTATCTCTATAAATTCACCGATTCCTGATCTAAATGTGTTTGCAAACAAGTATGAAACTAAACAGAAAATTTATTCATTTCACACAAACTCATTGTACATTTGTGTCACACCCCGAGCCGGCGGGGTTGGATCGGAGTCCCCGTCGGGCGGAAGGTTCCCGGGGCGTGATATCGCGGGTGATAATCATGATGATCAGATTGTTTACATAGCATCAACGTTTAAGAATAACTAAAGCACAATCAAATGATATATAGGATTACAAAGTTAAATTACATATAGCAATGTTCTGCAATTTAACTAAGTAAACCTAACCCAAAAGAATAATGTTTATATCTTGTATATGTACAAGATATCAAAAGTAGTATGTATCATCAACAAAAGATGTGCTTCCCAAAAGTCTACTAGGTCCTCTATCTGGCAGCCTAGTATGCAAATCCAAGAGCTTAAGTTTAAACCTGTTCTTCACCTGAGAAAGCATGTAAAAAGGTCAAGTCAACACAACGGTTGGTGAGTTCATAAAGTTTATAAGTTTAAAATAGTTTCACAAACCTCTTTCGGTAAAACCTTAACCTCATTAACTCCACCTGTAATATCCAAGTCGGTATGCTTATATATAGGGCATATGTAAGGGAACAAGCCCTAGCCAACATCCCACCACATACTAACCCGGATATGACATTGTTGTTAACAATAATTAAGCATTTTACCTACCAATCAATTCAATCCTCATCAAAGCTTTCGTTATCTGTTTCAAAGTTTTTCACGACTATTGTATTCATAAGTGTTAGTTTCTTACCACGTTTATCAAGCATCATGGATTCACACACACATAGTTTAGCAATTATATATCTCCTATAAGCAGACAAAAGCTCTGGAATACCAGAAGTTTAGCAATTATATGTATCTTATATAGATAACAGCTTAGCATTCATTTGGTTCATGTTTAGCATTTACATACCTCATATAAGCCGACAAAAGCTCTGGAATACCAGAAGTTTAGCAATTACATGTCCCTTATAACCAGGTAATAGCCCCGTAACGTTACGTTTATGTTTAGCATTTACATACCTCATATAAGCCGACACAAGCTCTGGAATACCAGAAGTTTAGCAATTACGTGTCCCTTATAACCAGGTAATAGCCTAGAATCGATACTTTCATGTTTAGCCTTTACATACCTCATATAAGCCGACAAAAGCTCTGGAATACCAAAAGTTTAGCAATTACATGTCCCTTATAACCAGGTAATAGCTGAGTATCATTATGTTTATGTTTTTACATGTATCTCACCCCATAGGTACAAGCTCTGGAATACCAGAAGTTCAGCAATTACGTAGACTATGGTTAGATACATGTACAATGTTTCATGCGCAAGTAATAGTTTCCAAGCATAAAGTTTCAAGTATTCAATCATTGATTCATCATGTATATCATATGTTTATTTCAAGTCTCATATAATAGCATCACGTCTCATGTAATAGCATCAAGTCTCATGTAATAGCATCAAGTCTCATGTAATAGCATCAAGTCTCATGTAATAGCATCAAGTCTCATGTAATTGTATCAAGTCTCATGTAATTGTATCAAGTCACATGTAATCGTATCAAGTCTCATGGAATAGCATTAAATCTCACAAGGATTCAACAATTGCTTTTAAGCCTCAAGCTTAAAGTATAAGTTTCAACATAAGAATTATGTTTATGTTTAAAGCAATAAGTAACATTTCAACAATTTATGAAAATGTTTAACATGCTTCTCAGTCCTGTAGTAAAACAAATAAATTTGAAAGGGGACAATGAACTCACCTTAGGTCCAATGTGATTGACTAAATAGAATAAGAATACGCTCGCTCTTTGTTTGCCCTTTGTTGTAATGTTCACAATCCTGTATTGATTTCATAACATTGTAGTTTATAAGTATAAGTTTATAAGGGTTTGTTGTGCGTGTAGGTGTTAGTCATAAGGTTGACTAACACTTACTAATCTTGTTTGTTATCCGGCTCAAATCCTTCTTGGTTAAAGTTGTCCCCCACGTTCATTAATCACAAGTTGTCATTTATTTAAGACTTTTAGACCTTCATGTAACTTGTCTAAAACTTGTTATCGTTTTATTGTAAACGAAATGTTTATTTCACCAATGAGTTGGTTCTTTTGTTTTCATTATTTTCAACATTCATTCAAATGTTTACAAATTACTTAACACCCGTTGAGCCGGATAATCTTGTAAGCCATTAGTGTTATCATTGGCTTAAATAATCCTTGGGCCTTAATTGTTAGTGGGCCGATTATGGATTGACCCAAGTGTTGGGTTATTCAAGTGAGTCGAGATGGGAGTTGGGCCACCGGTTGAGACTCGTGTAAACGATGTGGGCCAAACAAGAAAATGGGTCATGGCACCATAGTTGGGCCGAGATTGGGCTATGCCTATGCATGGGCCAAATGGCCACGGCAAAGGAATAAATTGGGCCGATTTATAAGGTGGGCCAACAGTCCATTGCGTGGGTTTTTATTTGGGCCGAAGGCTGATTTCAATTGGGTTGTTGGAATTTAAATGGGCTGTTGCAATTTATTTGGTCAAACAAAAGTGGGTTTTCTAATTTGAGACAAGAGAATGATGTTGGGCTAATTGAATCGAAATTTAAACCTAATATTATTGGGCCTAACAAGACAATATTTGGCCATGACCTTGATCCGATGGTTTGGTCTGAGCTATAAGTCGAAGACAACATCTCCAGGGCAGCGAACCTTCATGCCATGTCTAAGGTTCGTTGCCTACACAAGGTTCGGCTAAAGGTGATGCTTCCAGGGTTCGTCTCCATGCAGCTCGAGTTCGTGAATCAGCAAAGGTTCGTTGGTGGTTCGGGAATCAGCAGGGTTCGGTGGTGATGTAGCAGAAATGGTTCGAGTCCTAGGGTTCGTGAACATGGGTTCGTGGCTCAGAGGGGTTCGTCTAAAGGTGTGGGTTCGTGATGAGTTCGAAGGTTCGTTGAGACAAGGCTCGGGACCCATGGTTCGGTGAGGTTGAAGCTGAGAGTTCGGTCCACTAGTCCCGAACCTGTTCATCTCTTTTCCTCATCTTCGTTCCAAATCTAGTTTGTTTCAGGGCTGCTTCCCTAGCGTGAGTGTACTAGTAAATGTTTTAGAGTGTGTAGGGTTCGAGAGGAAAAGCTTGGAGCCGGCTAGAGAGTGATGAACAAGAAAGTCACGAAAACCCTAGTTTTCAGCCACTTTGGGGCTTCATACCTTGGATTTGACCGGAGGAAATCTCAGATGAGTTGTGCTTTCGTATAAAGGACTTCAAGATCTTCGTTTAGGCTCCAAGAACACGCAAATTGGTGGAGTTTTGAGCAAGTTATGAAGCTTCAAAGTGTTAAAAATGGTGGTTTTTGGTTTGTAGAGAGAGGTGGACGGCTAGGGTTTTAAGAGAGAGGGAATTTTGTGTAAAAATGAAAGAAAGGGCCTTATTCAAGGCTTTTATACCCCGGGGTATTCGGGTTCGTTTCGGTTGTTCGGTTCGTAGTTTCGTCGCGTATCCGAATCGTTACGCGCGTATTTTGTAAATAAAATAAAAAAAATCATTTGTAGCAATTTGAATGTTATTAAATTTTTAATAATTATTTTAAATTTCGTTTAATAAATTTATTTGTCGAAACCCGTTATTTTTACGCGTTCCGTTTATTGTTTCGCGATTTAATAAAATGATTTAAATTAATTTATTTTATGATGAGTTTCAAAATTGTAAAATAGGAAATATTTTATTTCCTTAAAATTATGATCGTTCGTGTCTTCATTCGTTTTCGTTATCGTTTCATCAGATCGCGTCGCCATCGCGCGTATTCGTTCGAATCGTCATTCGAACGAACACGTCGATGGTTTGGCTTTCTGATTCTTGTTTTCTACTGTTAAGTCATTATTTCAGAACGTTAAACTATCAGAATTATTCATACAGATCGTCACCTATACGAATAACTCGTCGGTTTAGCATTTCGTAGCAATAACAGTTATAGTTTTGTTTTTGTTTAACCTCACATACGTTTATGCAACTAATATCACATCAAGAATTTATGTTTCAACACTGTGTTGTCTGACATGTTTTCTGACTGTTAAACCCTAAGGTTTAAGTCAGATTCAGACAATCGTTTAATAGTTTAATGTAAATCAAATGCATCAATAGTCTAAACATAGTTTCACGAAATGTGTACCTGGGTTACTGTACATGTTTACTGTTGCGATCACTGTTCCGGCACGCGTCCGGCACTGGTGTTACAGTCTCCCCTTGTTAAAGAAATTTCGTCCCGAAATTTAAGACTCGTTATTCGGTACGACTTCCTCGGCAAAGAGTTGGGGATACTTGTTTCTCATGTGATCTTCACGTTCCCAAGTAAACTCAGGTCCGCGCTTTGAGTTCCAACGAACTTTAACGATAGGAATACGGCTTCGTCTCAGTTGCTTGACCTTACGATCCATAATCTCCAATGGTTCTTCAACAAAACGTAAGTGTTCATCCAATTGGATCTCTTCAATTGGTATGACAAGAGTTTCATCAGCAAGGCATTTCTTTAAGTTTGAGACGTGAAACACGTCATGTACACCACTAAGTTCATCCGGTAAGCTCAATCTGTACGCCACAGGACCAATACGTTCGATGATCTCGAACGGTCCCACGTACCGTGGTGTTAATTTGCCTTTCTTTGCGAATCGAACTACGCCCTTCCATGGGGAAACCTTCAACATGACACGGTCTCCCACTTGGAATTCTAACGACTTGCGCCGTTTATCAGCGTAGCTCTTTTGCCTGCTTCGAGTTGCTTGTAATCTTTGTTGTATCTGAGCAATCTTGTCTGTGGTTTCTTGAATAAGTTCTGGCCCAGTGATACGATTATCTCCTACTTCTGACCAACAGATCGGTGACCGACATTTTCGACCATAAAGGGCCTCGAATGGGGCACAACCAATGCTGCTGTGATAACTGTTGCTGTAGTAGCCTGCTAAGCCTAGAAAAGAACGTATCTCCGTAGGTGTCTTCGGAGTGTCCCAATCTTTTATTGCCTCGATCTTGGCAGGATCAACGTGTATTCCCTCACTGTTAACAACGTGGCCTAGGAATTGAACCTCTTTTAACCAAAACTCACACTTTGAGAATTTGGCATAGAGTTTCTCCTCCTTTAACAGTTCCAAGATCGTTCTAAGATGTTGCTCATGTTCTGCTTTGCTTTTAGAATAGATCAAGATGTCATCGATGAAAACAATAACAAATTGATCCAAGTATGGCTTACACACACGGTTCATGAGATCCATGAAAACCGCAGGTGCATTCGTCAAACCAAAAGGCATCACCATGAACTCATAATGCCCGTATCTGGTACGAAACGCCGTCTTAGGTATATCTTCATCTTGTACTCTGAGCTGATGGTATCCGGAACGCAGGTCGATCTTCGAAAAGTATTGAGCTCCTTGTAGTTGATCAAACAAATCATCAATCCTCGGTAATGGATACCGATTCTTGATGGTTAGTTTGTTTAACTCCCTGTAGTCTATGCACATACGAAAAGATCCATCCTTCTTTTTCACGAACAGAACCGGAGCTCCCCAAGGTGAGTAGCTCGGTCGGATGAAACCTTTATCAAGTAGCTCTTGTAGTTGGTTAGATAATTCCTGCATCTCCGAAGGTGCTAACCTGTAAGGAGATTTAGCAACAGGTGTTGCTCCAGGAATCAGATCAATACGAAATTCTACCGGCCGCACAGGAGGCAACCCAGGTAGATCTTCAGGAAACACCTCAGGATATTCCCTCACTATCGGTACGTCTTGTATTGTTTTCTTGTCTTTCTCTTTCTCCATCACGTGAGCCAAGAAAGCTATGCACTTCTTTTGCAGACACTTACGCGCTTTTATGCATGATATGATCTTTACATTTCGCTTTGCTTGATCCCCACGAACTTCCAATACACGATCATCCGTTACTGGAATCCGAAGTAGCTTCTCGGAACAGATGACTTCAACTCGATTGAGTGAGAGCCAATCCATCCCCACAATGATATCGAAACTGCCCAACTCCATCGGCAACAAGTCGATGGAAAATGTGTGATTTACGAGTGTAAGTGGGCAGTTCCTAAGTATAGTGCTAACTGTAACTCGTTTCCCCTTCGCTACTTCGATAATGTAAGGGGAGTCTAAAGTTTCCTCAGTAAGACTAAGTTGTCGTGCAAAATCAGATGAAATAAAACTCTGGTCTGCACCAGTATCAAATAGTATAGATGCATAAGAGTCATGTAAAAGAAATGTACCAGTGACCACATTAGGGTCTTGGCGTGCTGCATTGGCTCCGATAACAAAAGCTCGTCCGCGAGGTGCCTGTGCTCCAGGTTGCACTTTCTTTGGACAGTTGCGGGAGAAATGACCCATTTCCCCGCAGTTGTAGCATCCTCTGTTGTTGTTGTTGACTGGGTTCTGTGGTGGTGGTGGTGGAGGTAGTGCTCTTGTTGTAGTGTTGGTAGCCTGATTCACCGCAAAGCGGCATTTGTTCACCCAGTGGCCAAACCGGTCACAATTCGTGCACTTCCTGCATTGAGCACCAGGATGATGATACTTGCAGTTTGTGCACTGGGGATATTCTCCCCCATAACCCCTTGTAGTAGGATTGACAGGTGCTGCAGGTGCCTGTCTCAGAGGGGTAACGGCTGCATAATTCTTGACAACCTTTTGTTTTTTTTCTGATGGAAATCGAGTTTCTTTGATGTTGTTTCCTTGGCTTTTCCAGCATCATCTTTTAAGACTCCAGACTTTACCATTACCTTGGTAAGCTTAGCAGAGAGGGAAATGGCTGACTCCAAAGTAGCAGGATATGAAGCTAGTACAACGCTTTGTATACATGAAGGTAATCCTGCCACATAGCGATCAATTAGTTTCTCCAAGGTTGGTACCATTTCTGGCACCAGGGCTACCAGTTCATGATAGCGGTTGGTAAAAGTCATGTGGTCAGCTCCCTTCATCTCGTGATTCGAGAGCTCAATCTCCAGTTGTTGTAGTTCATGTTTCGGGCAAAACTCATTCCTCAAAAGAAGCTTAAATTCTGCCCAAGGCATCGCCATTGCCTCATCTCTTCCCTTTGCTCGGATTTGAGCATTCCACCATGTCAGTGCTCGCTTGCTGAATGAACCAGCTGCATAACGAACTTTATGGTGTTCCGGACAGCTGCTAATGTCCAGAGTGTTCTCCATCTTTTCTAGCCATTGAATTAATCCAACAGCTCCTTCAACTCCAGTGAAGCTAGGAGGTTTGTATCCTACAAAGGATTTGTAGGAGCAGTCAGACGTATGGCTAGTGTTTCCACTAGCTTCTCCTATAGTATGACCAGAAGTGTTGCCATGGCCCTGGATCCTGTTTATCATCTCTGGAATGACCTCTTTCAATTGGCTTGTCAGTTGGGTACTCAGTAGTGTCGCCAAGGCGATGGTAGCAGGATCTAATGTCTGAGCAGTGCTTGAACCCGGTGGTGGAGAGTGTGGAGGAGGTGGAGGTGGCGGTGGTGAATCCGGTGGTGATGGTGTCGATGAGTGAGGAGCAGAGACTTGCGGAGTAGGTTGTTTTCTCGGCGGCATTCTGATCATAACCAAAAGAATTTGGTTAGTGCAATGATCGAATGCAGAAAACATAATGCAAGCTTAAGTCTTAAGTTCTCTACATGAGGGTCCCTAAGTTATAGTCTAGGCCAAACCATTTAAGTAAATGACCTATTATTCTCTATAACCTTGAGCTCTAATACCAATCTGTCACACCCCGAGCCGGCGGGGTTGGATCGGAGTCCCCGTCGGGCGGAAGGTTCCCGGGGCGTGATATCGCGGGTGATAATCATGATGATCAGATTGTTTACATAGCATCAACGTTTAAGAATAACTAAAGCACAATCAAATGATATATAGGATTACAAAGTTAAATTACATATAACAATGTTCTGCAATTTAACTAAGTAAACCTAACCCAAAAGAATAATGTTTATATCTTGTATATGTACAAGATATCAAAAGTAGTATGTATCATCAACAAAAGATGTGCTTCCCAAAAGTCTACTAGGTCCTCTATCTGGCAGCCTAGTATGCAAATCCAAGAGCTTAAGTTTAAACATGTTCTTCACCTGAGAAAGCATGTAAAAAGATCAAGTCAACACAACGGTTGGTGAGTTCATAAAGTTTATAAGTTTAAAATAGTTTCACAAACCTCTTTCGGTAAAACCTTAACCTCATTAACTCCACCTGTAATATCCAAGTCGGTATGCTTATATATAGGGCATATGTAAGGGAACAAGCCCTAGCCAACATCCCAACACATACTAACCCGGATATGACATTGTTGTTAACAATAATTAAGCATTTTACCTACCAATCAATTCAATCCTCATCAAAGCTTTCGTTATCTGTTTCAAAGTTTTTCATGACTATTGTATTCATAAGTGTTAGTTTCTTACCACGTTTATCAAGCATCATGGATTCACACACACATAGTTTAGCAATTATATATCTCCTATAAGCAGACAAAAGCTCTGGAATACCAGAAGTTTAGCAATTATATGTCTCTTATATAGATAACAGCTTAGCATTCATTTGGTTCATGTTTAGCATTTACATACCTCATATAAGCCGACAAAAGCTCTGGAATACCAGAAGTTTAGCAATTACATGTCCCTTATAACCAGGTAATAGCCCCGTAACGTTACGTTTATGTTTAGCATTTACATACCTCATATAAGCCGACACAAGCTCTGGAATACCAGAAGTTTAGCAATTACGTGTCCCTTATAACCAGGTAATAGCCTAGAATCGATACTTTCATGTTTAGCCTTTACATACCTCATATAAGCCGACAAAAGCTCTGGAATACCAGAAGTTTAGCAATTACATGTCCCTTATAACCAGGTAATAGCTGAGTATCATTATGTTTATGTTTTTACATGTATCTCACCCCATAGGTACAAGCTCTGGAATACCAGAAGTTCAGCAATTACGTAGACTATGGTTAGATACATGTACAATGTTTCATGCGCAAGTAATAGTTTCCAAGCATAAAGTTTCAAGTATTCAATCATTGATTCATCATGTATATCATATGTTTATTTCAAGTCTCATATAATAGCATCACGTCTCATGTAATAGCATCAAGTCTCATGTAATTGTATCAAGTCTCATGTAATAGCATCAAGTCTCATGTAATAGCATCAAGTCTCATGTAATTGTATCAAGTCTCATGTAATTGTATCAAGTCACATGTAATCGTATCAAGTCTCATGGAATAGCATTAAATCTCACAAGGATTCAACAATTGCTTTTAAGCCTCAAGCTTAAAGTATAAGTTTCAACATAAGAATTATGTTTATGTTTAAAGCAATAAGTAACATTTCAACAATTTATGAAAATGTTTAACATGCTTCTCAGTCCTGTAGTAAAACAAATAAATTTGAAAGGGGACAATGAACTCACCTTAGGTCCAATGTGATTGAATAAATAGAATAAGAATACGCTCGCTCTTTGTTTGCCCTTTGTTGTAATGTTCACAATCCTGTATTGATTTCATAACATTGTAGTTTATAAGTATAAGTTTATAAGGGTTTGTTGTGCGTGTAGGTGTTAGTCATAAGGTTGACTAACACTTACTAATCTTGTTTGTTATCCGGCTCAAATCCTTCTTGGTTAAAGTTGTCCCCCACGTTCATTAATCACAAGTTGTCATTTATTTAAGACTTTTAGACCTTCATGTAACTTGTCTAAAACTTGTTATCGTTTTATTGTAAACGAAATGTTTATTTCACCAATGAGTTGGTTCTTTTGTTTTCATTATTTTCAACATTCATTCAAATGTTTACAAATTACTTAACACCCGTTGAGCCGGATAATCTTGTAAGCCATTAGTGTTATCATTGGCTTAAATAATCCTTGGGCCTTAATTGTTAGTGGGCCGATTATGGATTGACCCAAGTGTTGGGTTATTCAAGTGAGTCGAGATGGGAGTTGGGCCACCGGTTGAGACTCGTGTAAACGATGTGGGCCAAACAAGAAAATGGGTCATGGCACCATAGTTGGGCCGAGATTGGGCTATGCCTATGCATGGGCCGAATGGCCACGGCAAAGGAATAAATTGGGCCGATTTATAAGGTGGGCCAACAGTCCATTGCGTGGGTTTTTATTTGGGCCGAAGGCTGATTTCAATTGGGTTGTTGGAATTTAAATGGGCTGTTGCAATTTATTTGGTCAAACAAAAGTGGGTTTTCTAATTTGAGACAAGAGAATGATGTTGGGCTAATTGAATCGAAATTTAAACCTAATATTATTGGGCCTAACAAGACAATATTTGGCCATGACCTTGATCCGATGGTTTGGTCTGAGCTATAAGTCGAAGAAAACATCTCCAGGGCAGCGAACCTTCATGCCATGTCTAAGGTTCGTTGCCCACACAAGGTTCGGCTAAAGGTGATGCTTCCAGGGTTCGTCTCCATGCAGCTCGAGTTCGTGAATCAGCAAAGGTTCGTTGGTGGTTCGGGAATCAGCAGGGTTCGGTGGTGATGTAGCAGAAATGGTTCGAGTCCAAGGGTTCGTGAACATGGGTTCGTGGCTCAGAGGGGTTCGTCTAAAGGTGTGGGTTCGTGATGAGTTCGAAGGTTCGTTGAGACAAGGCTCGGGACCCATGGTTCGGTGAGGTTGAAGCTGAGAGTTCGGTCCACTAGTCCCGAACCTGTTCATCTCTTTTCCTCATCTTCGTTCCAAATCTAGGTTGTTTCAGGGCTGCTTCCCTAGCGTGAGTGTACTAGTAAATGTTTTAGTGTGTGTAGGGTTCGAGAGGAAAAGCTTGGAGCCGGCTAGAGAGTGATGAACAAGAAAGTCACGAAAACCCTAGTTTTCAGCCACTTTGGGGCTTCATACCTTGGATTTGACCGGAGGAAATCTCAGATGAGTTGTGCTTTCGTATAAAGGACTTCAAGATCTTCGTTTAGGCTCCAAGAACACGCAAATTGGTGGAGTTTTGAGCAAGTTATGAAGCTTCAAAGTGTTAAAAATGGTGGTTTTTGGTTTGTAGAGAGAGGTGGACGGCTAGGGTTTTAAAAGAGAGGGAATTTTGTGTAAAAATGAAAAAAAGGGCCTTATTCAAGGCTTTTATACCCCGGGGTATTCGGGTTCGTTTCGGTTGTTCGGTTCGTAGTTTCGTCGCGTATCCGAATCGTTACGCGCGTATTTTGTAAATAAAATAAAAAAAATCATTTGTAGCAATTTGAATGTTATTAAATTTTTAATAATTATTTTAAATTTCGTTTAATAAATTTATTTGTCGAAACCCGTTATTTTTACGCGTTCCGTTTATTGTTTCGCGATTTAATAAAATGATTTAAATTAATTTATTTTATGATGAGTTTCAAAATTGTAAAATAGGAAATATTTTATTTCCTTAAAATTATGATCGTTCGTGTCTTCATTCGTTTTCGTTATCGTTTCATCAGATCGCGTCGCCATCGCGCGTATTCGTTCGAATCGTCATTCGAACGAACACGTCGATGGTTTGGCTTTCTGATTCTTGTTTTCTACTGTTAAGTCATTATTTCAGAACGTTAAACTATCAGAATTATTCATACAGATCGTCACCTATACGAATAACTCGTCGGTTTAGCATTTCGTAGCAATAACAGTTATAGTTTTGTTTTTGTTTAACCTCACATACGTTTATGCAACTAATATCACATCAAGAATTTATGTTTCAACACTGTGTTGTCTGACATGTTTTCTGACTGTT
The DNA here is from genome assembly GCA_009363875.1 of Mikania micrantha. Lineage (NCBI taxonomy): Eukaryota > Viridiplantae > Streptophyta > Magnoliopsida > Asterales > Asteraceae > Mikania > Mikania micrantha. Next base: position 12,746,748 of record CM018691.1, read on the forward strand.
AAACCCTAAGGTTTAAGTCAGATTCAGACAATCGTTTAATAGTTTAATGTAAATCAAATGCATCAATAGTCTAAACATAGTTTCACGAAATGTGTACCTGGGTTACTGTACATGTTTACTGTTGCGATCACTGTTCCGGCACGCGTCCGGCACTGGTGTTACAGTCTCCCCTTGTTAAAGAAATTTCGTCCCGAAATTTAAGACTCGTTATTCGGTACGACTTCCTCGGCAAAGAGTTGGGGATACTTGTTTCTCATGTGATCTTCACGTTCCCAAGTAAACTCAGGTCCGCGCTTTGAGTTCCAACGAACTTTAACGATAGGAATACGGCTTCGTCTCAGTTGCTTGACCTTACGATCCATAATCTCCAATGGTTCTTCAACAAAACGTAAGTGTTCATCCAATTGGATCTCTTCAATTGGTATGACAAGAGTTTCATCAGCAAGGCATTTCTTTAAGTTTGAGACGTGAAACACGTCATGTACACCACTAAGTTCATCCGGTAAGCTCAATCTGTACGCCACAGGACCAATACGTTCGATGATCTCGAACGGTCCCACGTACCGTGGTGTTAATTTGCCTTTCTTTGCGAATCGAACTACGCCCTTCCATGGGGAAACCTTCAACATGACACGGTCTCCCACTTGGAATTCTAACGACTTGCGCCGTTTATCAGCGTAGCTCTTTTGCCTGCTTCGAGTTGCTTGTAATCTTTGTTGTATCTGAGCAATCTTGTCTGTGGTTTCTTGAATAAGTTCTGGCCCAGTGATACGATTATCTCCTACTTCTGACCAACAGATCGGTGACCGACATTTTCGACCATAAAGGGCCTCGAATGGGGCACAACCAATGCTGCTGTGATAACTGTTGCTGTAGTAGCCTGCTAAGCCTAGAAAAGAACGTATCTCCGTAGGTGTCTTCGGAGTGTCCCAATCTTTTATTGCCTCGATCTTGGCAGGATCAACGTGTATTCCCTCACTGTTAACAACGTGGCCTAGGAATTGAACCTCTTTTAACCAAAACTCACACTTTGAGAATTTGGCATAGAGTTTCTCCTCCTTTAACAGTTCCAAGATCGTTCTAAGATGTTGCTCATGTTCTGCTTTGCTTTTAGAATAGATCAAGATGTCATCGATGAAAACAATAACAAATTGATCCAAGTATGGCTTACACACACGGTTCATGAGATCCATGAAAACCGCAGGTGCATTCGTCAAACCAAAAGGCATCACCATGAACTCATAATGCCCGTATCTGGTACGAAACGCCGTCTTAGGTATATCTTCATCTTGTACTCTGAGCTGATGGTATCCGGAACGCAGGTCGATCTTCGAAAAGTATTGAGCTCCTTGTAGTTGATCAAACAAATCATCAATCCTCGGTAATGGATACCGATTCTTGATGGTTAGTTTGTTTAACTCCCTGTAGTCTATGCACATACGAAAAGATCCATCCTTCTTTTTCACGAACAGAACCGGAGCTCCCCAAGGTGAGTAGCTCGGTCGGATGAAACCTTTATCAAGTAGCTCTTGTAGTTGGTTAGATAATTCCTGCATCTCCGAAGGTGCTAACCTGTAAGGAGATTTAGCAACAGGTGTTGCTCCAGGAATCAGATCAATACGAAATTCTACCGGCCGCACAGGAGGCAACCCAGGTAGATCTTCAGGAAACACCTCAGGATATTCCCTCACTATCGGTACGTCTTGTATTGTTTTCTTGTCTTTCTCTTTCTCCATCACGTGAGCCAAGAAAGCTATGCACTTCTTTTGCAGACACTTACGCGCTTTTATGCATGATATGATCTTTACATTTCGCTTTGCTTGATCCCCACGAACTTCCAATACACGATCATCCGTTACTGGAATCCGAAGTAGCTTCTCGGAACAGATGACTTCAACTCGATTGAGTGAGAGCCAATCCATCCCCACAATGATATCGAAACTGCCCAACTCCATCGGCAACAAGTCGATGGCAAATGTGTGATTTACGAGTGTAAGTGGGCAGTTCCTAAGTATAGTGCTAACTGTAACTCGTTTCCCCTTCGCTACTTCGATAATGTAAGGGGAGTCTAAAGTTTCCTCAGTAAGACTAAGTTGTCGTGCAAAATCAGATGAAATAAAACTCTGGTCTGCACCAGTATCAAATAGTATAGATGCATAAGAGTCATGTAAAAGAAATGTACCAGTGACCACATTAGGGTCTTGGCGTGCTGCATTGGCTCCGATAACAAAAGCTCGTCCGCGAGGTGCCTGTGCTCCAGGTTGCACTTTCTTTGGACAGTTGCGGGAGAAATGACCCATTTCCCCGCAGTTGTAGCATCCTCTGTTGTTGTTGTTGACTGGGTTCTGTGGTGGTGGTGGTGGAGGTAGTGCTCTTGTTGTAGTGTTGGTAGCCTGATTCACCGCAAAGCGGCATTTGTTCACCCAGTGGCCAAACCGGTCACAATTCGTGCACTTCCTGCATTGAGCACCAGCAGGATGATGATACTTGCAGTTTGTGCACTGGGGATATTCTCCCCCATAACCCCTTGTAGTAGGATTGACAGGTGCTGCAGGTGCCTGTCTCAGAGGGGTAACGGCTGCATAATTCTTGACAACCTTTTGTTTTTTTCTGATGGAAATCGAGTTTCTTTGATGTTGTTTCCTTGGCTTTTCCAGCATCATCTTTTAAGACTCCAGACTTTACCATTACCTTGGTAAGCTTAGCAGAGAGGGAAATGGCTGACTCCAAAGTAGCAGGATATGAAGCTAGTACAACGCTTTGTATACATGAAGGTAATCCTGCCACATAGCGATCAATTAGTTTCTCCAAGGTTGGTACCATTTCTGGCACCAGGGCTACCAGTTCATGATAGCGGTTGGTAAAAGTCATGTGGTCAGCTCCCTTCATCTCGTGATTCGAGAGCTCAATCTCCAGTTGTTGTAGTTCATGTTTCAGGCAAAACTCATTCCTCAAAAGAAGCTTAAATTCTGCCCAAGGCATCGCCATTGCCTCATCTCTTCCCTTTGCTCGGATTTGAGCATTCCACCATGTCAGTGCTCGCTTGCTGAATGAACCAGCTGCATAACGAACTTTATGGTGTTCCGGACAGCTGCTAATGTCCAGAGTGTTCTCCATCTTTTCTAGCCATTGAATTAATCCAACAGCTCCTTCAACTCCAGTGAAGCTAGGAGGTTTGCATCCTACAAAGGATTTGTAGGAGCAGTCAGACGTATGGCTAGTGTTTCCACTAGCTTCTCCTATAGTATGACCAGAAGTGTTGCCATGGCCCTGGATCCTGTTTATCATCTCTGGAATGACCTCTTTCAATTGGCTTGTCAGTTGGGTACTCAGTAGTGTCGCCAAGGCGATGGTAGCAGGATCTAATGTCTGAGCAGTGCTTGAACCCGGTGGTGGAGAGTGTGGAGGAGGTGGAGGTGGCGGTGGTGAATCCGGTGGTGATGGTGTCGATGAGTGAGGAGCAGAGACTTGCGGAGTAGGTTGTTTTCTCGGCGGCATTCTGATCATAACCAAAAGAATTTGGTTAGTGCAATGATCGAATGCAGAAAACATAATGCAAGCTTAAGTCTTAAGTTCTCTACATGAGGGTCCCTAAGTTATAGTCTAGGCCAAACCATTTAAGTAAATGACCTATTATTCTCTATAACCTTGAGCTCTAATACCAATCTGTCACACCCCGAGCCGGCGGGGTTGGATCGGAGTCCCCGTCGGGCGGAAGGTTCCCGGGGCGTGATATCGCGGGTGATAATCATGATGATCAGATTGTTTACATAGCATCAACGTTTAAGAATAACTAAAGCACAATCAAATGATATATAGGATTACAAAGTTAAATTACATATAACAATGTTCTGCAATTTAACTAAGTAAACCTAACCCAAAAGAATAATGTTTATATCTTGTATATGTACAAGATATCAAAAGTAGTATGTATCATCAACAAAAGATGTGCTTCCCAAAAGTCTACTAGGTCCTCTATCTGGCAGCCTAGTATGCAAATCCAAGAGCTTAAGTTTAAACATGTTCTTCACCTGAGAAAGCATGTAAAAAGATCAAGTCAACACAACGGTTGGTGAGTTCATAAAGTTTATAAGTTTAAAATAGTTTCACAAACCTCTTTCGGTAAAACCTTAACCTCATTAACTCCACCTGTAATATCCAAGTCGGTATGCTTATATATAGGGCATATGTAAGGGAACAAGCCCTAGCCAACATCCCAACACATACTAACCCGGATATGACATTGTTGTTAACAATAATTAAGCATTTTACCTACCAATCAATTCAATCCTCATCAAAGCTTTCGTTATCTGTTTCAAAGTTTTTCATGACTATTGTATTCATAAGTGTTAGTTTCTTACCACGTTTATCAAGCATCATGGATTCACACACACATAGTTTAGCAATTATATATCTCCTATAAGCAGACAAAAGCTCTGGAATACCAGAAGTTTAGCAATTATATGTCTCTTATATAGATAACAGCTTAGCATTCATTTGGTTCATGTTTAGCATTTACATACCTCATATAAGCCGACAAAAGCTCTGGAATACCAGAAGTTTAGCAATTATATGTCCCTTATAACCAGGTAATAGCCCCGTAACGTTACGTTTATGTTTAGCATTTACATACCTCATATAAGCCGACACAAGCTCTGGAATACCAGAAGTTTAGCAATTACGTGTCCCTTATAACCAGGTAATAGCCTAGAATCGATACTTTCATGTTTAGCCTTTACATACCTCATATAAGCCGACAAAAGCTCTGGAATACCAGAAGTTTAGCAATTACATGTCCCTTATAACCAGGTAATAGCTGAGTATCATTATGTTTATGTTTTTACATGTATCTCACCCCATAGGTACAAGCTCTGGAATACCAGAAGTTCAGCAATTACGTAGACTATGGTTAGATACATGTACAATGTTTCATGCGCAAGTAATAGTTTCCAAGCATAAAGTTTCAAGTATTCAATCATTGATTCATCATGTATATCATATGTTTATTTCAAGTCTCATATAATAGCATCACGTCTCATGTAATAGCATCAAGTCTCATGTAATTGTATCAAGTCTCATGTAATAGCATCAAGTCTCATGTAATAGCATCAAGTCTCATGTAATAGCATCAAGTCTCATGTAATTGTATCAAGTCTCATGTAATTGTATCAAGTCACATGTAATCGTATCAAGTCTCATGGAATAGCATTAAATCTCACAAGGATTCAACAATTGCTTTTAAGCCTCAAGCTTAAAGTATAAGTTTCAACATAAGAATTATGTTTATGTTTAAAGCAATAAGTAACATTTCAACAATTTATGAAAATGTTTAACATGCTTCTCAGTCCTGTAGTAAAACAAATAAATTTGAAAGGGGACAATGAACTCACCTTAGGTCCAATGTGATTGACTAAATAGAATAAGAATACGCTCGCTCTTTGTTTGCCCTTTGTTGTAATGCTCACAATCCTGTATTGATTTCATAACATTGTAGTTTATAAGTATAAGTTTATAAGGGTTTGTTGTGCGTGTAGGTGTTAGTCATAAGGTTGACTAACACTTACTAATCTTGTTTGTTATCCGGCTCAAATCCTTCTTGGTTAAAGTTGTCCCCCACGTTCATTAATCACAAGTTGTCATTTATTTAAGACTTTTAGACCTTCATGTAACTTGTCTAAAACTTGTTATCGTTTTATTGTAAACGAAATGTTTATTTCACCAATGAGTTGGTTCTTTTGTTTTCATTATTTTCAACATTCATTCAAATGTTTACAAATTACTTAACACCCGTTGAGCCGGATAATCTTGTAAGCCATTAGTGTTATCATTGGCTTAAATAATCCTTGGGCCTTAATTGTTAGTGGGCCGATTATGGATTGACCCAAGTGTTGGGTTATTCAAGTGAGTCGAGATGGGAGTTGGGCCACCGGTTGAGACTCGTGTAAACGATGTGGGCCAAACAAGAAAATGGGTCATGGCACCATAGTTGGGCCGAGATTGGGCTATGCCTATGCATGGGCCGAATGGCCACGGCAAAGGAATAAATTGGGCCGATTTATAAGGTGGGCCAACAGTCCATTGCGTGGGTTTTTATATGGGCCGAAGGCTGATTTCAATTGGGTTGTTGGAATTTAAATGGGCCGTTGCAATTTATTTGGTCAAACAAAAGTGGGTTTTCTAATTTGAGACAAGAGAATGATGTTGGGCTAATTGAATCGAAATTTAAACCTAATATTATTGGGCCTAACAAGACAATATTTGGCCATGAACTTGAGCCGATGGTTTGGTCTGAGCTATAAGTCGAAGACAACATCTCCAGGGCAGCGAACCTTCATGCCATGTCTAAGGTTCGTTGCCCACACAAGGTTCGGCTAAAGGTGATGCTTCCAGGGTTCGTCTCCATGCAGCTCGAGTTCGTGAATCAGCAAAGGTTCGTTGGTGGTTCGGGAATCAGCAGGGTTCGGTGGTGATGTAGCAGAAATGGTTCGAGTCCTAGGGTTCGTGAACATGGGTTCGTGGCTCAGAGGGGTTCGTCTAAAGGTGTGGGTTCGTGATGAGTTCGAAGGTTCGTTGAGACAAGGCTCGGGACCCATGGTTCGGTGAGGTTGAAGCTGAGAGTTCGGTCCACTAGTCCCGAACCTGTTCATCTCTTTTCATCATCTTCGTTCCAAATCTAGGTTGTTTCAGGGCTGCTTCCCTAGCGTGAGTGTACTAGTAAACGTTTTAGAGTGTGTAGGGTTCGAGAGGAAAAGCTTGGAGCGGGCTAGAGAGTGATGAACAAGAAAGTCACGAAAACCCTAGTTTTCAGCCACTTTGGGGCTTCATACCTTGGATTTGACCGGAGGAAATCTCAGATGAGTTGTACTTTCGTATAAAGGACTTCAGGATATTCGTTTAGGCTCCAAGATCACGCAAATTGGTGGAGTTTTGAGCAAGTTATGAAGCTTCAAAGTGTTAAAAATGGTGGTTTTTGGTTTGTAGAGAGAGGTGGACGGCTAGGGTTTTAAGAGAGAGGGAATTTTGTGTAAAAATGAAAGAAAGGGCCTTATTCAAGGCTTTTATACCCCGGGGGTATTCGGGTTCGTTTCGGTTGTTCGGTTCGTAGTTTCGTCGCGTATCCGGATCGTTACGCGCGTATGTTGTAAATAAAATAAAAAAAATCATTTGTAGCAATTTGAATGTTATTAAATTTTTAATAATTATTTTAAATTTTGTTTAATAAATTTATTTGTCGAAACCCGTTATTTTTACGCGTTCCGTTTATTGTTTCGCGATTTAATAAAATGATTTAAATTAATTTATTTTATGATGAGTTTCAAAATTGTAAAATAGGAAATATTTTATTTCCTTAAAATTATGATCGTTCGTGTCTTCATTCGTTTTCGTTATCGTTTCATCAGATCGCGTCGCCATCGCGCGTATTCGTTCGAATCGTCATTCGAACGAACACGTCGATGGTTTGGCTTTCTGATTCTTGTTTTCTACTGTTAAGTCATTATTTCAGAACGTTAAACTATCAGAATTATTCATACAGATCGTCACCTATACGAATAACTCATCGGTTTAGCATTTCGTAACAATAACAGTTATAGTTTTGTTTTTGTTTAACCTCACATACGTTTATGCAACTAATATCACATCAAGAATTTATGTTTCAACACTGTGTTGTCTGACATGTTTTCTGACTGTTAAACCCTAAGGTTTAAGTCAGATTCAGACAATCGTTTAATAGTTTAATGTAAATCAAATGCATCAATAGTCTAAACATAGTTTCACGAAATGTGTACCTGGGTTACTGTACATGTTTAATGTTGCGATCACTGTTCCGGCACGCGTCCGGCACTGGTGTTACAGCGACTAGTTTAGACCCAAACTGATTTTTCAAATAATAATGATTAATAATATATTTAATAATAAAATTATTAAAAAAATATTCAAATAAACTATTTGTTTCATCACAACTCATTTTAATTTGAATAAATTAATGTTTTTTTTTAAAGCGACTAGTTTAGACCCAAACTGATTTTTCTTGAAACCATCCTGACCCGCACCTAAATTGACCGGAACCCGTTCTGACCCGTTACCCAACTCGTCCATTTTGCCAGACATAATAATTACCAATCAACATAAGCCATAATTATTGAAATTGAAGGACGCTAAAACATAAAAAGATGGATCGAAGGCTGATCAAACTGATATTGGGAGCAAGGATTGAACTATCAAAGGCCAAACTCGATCAGGTATTGATTATGGTAGTTAGACAACGATATATTAGATAATATGAATTATCTAGAGTTGATCAAGAGCTATGTTTCCATAAATGATAAGAGAGCCTCACAATTCATTTAGGTAATTAAATTAGATCAATTTGCTATACTATTTTTTTTTTGTTTATTTTATACTTAACGGACCAGAATTCTTATGAATTATTGATTATGGCGGGCTGTGATCATCTCAAAAACACATAATGTGACACCCAAACTTCTCACACGTTTACATGTGTCCGAATTAGCTCCCAGTTTTAGTTTTAACGTAAAATCATATTCAAAAGCGTGAAATTACCATTGCATAAGTTAAACACCCTTAATTGCATACCATTTACATATATGATTAACAAAATATACTGTGTTTAAGTTTACAACCACCAAAAGTTAACATAACGTTCGAATCACTTCAAAACGTGCCTGATCATGATCCCTGAAGCATATATGTTACTGACCTGTAAACATCACACATAAATTTCACCATTAGTTCATAAGAACTAAGTAATATCATTCACATATCATGCTCCAACATATATTTGCACACAACACACGATTATGCATTAATTTCCCTTAAACGGGTCATTTTCACCATTATGATTATATGATCTAATCCAACTTTATCATCAGCACCTCTGGCTAATTTAAAACACCATAATCACCATATATACTACATTGGTTCATCCAATTACCCACACTATAGTGGTTTGACTTATTAACAATCGACTCATTCGATTATCCACACTCTAGTGGTTTAACTTATTAACAATCGACTCATTCGATTATCCACACTCTAGTGGTTTAATTTATTAACAATCGACATATTCAATTATCCACACTCTAGTGGTTTAATTTATTAACAATCGAATCATTCGATTATCCGCACTCTAGTGATTTAATTGATCAATTTTGCCAACTCATCCGGCTATCCACACATATGTGGTATTATTACTCAACCACTGGCTCATATGGTCATTCTAATGCAACTACATTGCATATATGTTTCATTTGGAAACTTAACACACTCAATTTAATGGATTTCTCATCCAATAATTTCAGTCATTTGTTTAAGCACCCTTCATATAACTCAAGCACTCAAGTAGACTCTTTCTACTACATACATGTGATGTTTAGTAAGTCGAATGGCTTACCTTATTCAAGCTATTGGTCTACACCAATGACCTCCTTTCCAGTCCTTTGACTTTTCTCTTGACTTCCACCACTATTCTCTAGTTGCATTTTACGCATATACAAGTATAGGGCAAGGTGTAAAAAATAACCCTTATTTTTTGCTACAACTACATAACCCATTTCAACCAATCATAAACTTACACACAAGCATTTCATTAAAATATTAAAAAGGGCATCATAGTCATTTTACCCCTTATAAGTTTTCCCCCCTCTTTTTTAAACATTAATAACTTTTTTATAATATATTATTTTTATAAAAAAATTGCACAATTATATTCGTCTCATTTTTCTCTTTAATTCCGTTATAGTCTCGACTAATTTTTTTTACTTTTTTTAAATGCCCTATATTTACATCATTGTAACGAACTTAAATATAACAAATTTATTTGAATTTTTTTTAAAAATGATAAATTACAGTGATGTAATTTACATTGACGTAATTTATCGTGATGTAATTTATATTAACGTAAAATTCGGTTTCGGTTTTTTTCGGTGAATTTGATTTAAATTACAGTGATGTAATTTACATTGACAACAAATTAGTTTAAATTTTTTTCGAACAATGATAAATTATATCACTATAATTATCATTGTGAGAGAAAAAAATCAAAATAATGTGTTCTATTACATCACTGTAATTTATCATTGTAATTATCATTGTTAGAGAAAAAAAATAAAATAATGTGTTACGTCACCGTTAATTATGTCATTGTAAATTACTTCATTTTGTGTTTACATTACTTCATTTTTTGTTACATTACTGTAATTTACCATTGTTAGAAAAAATTTCTAATTAATTTGCTATCTTTAAGCTCGTTACAATGACGTAAATACATGACATCAAAAAAATAAAAAAAAAAACTAGTCGAGACTATAACGAAATTAAAGAGAAAAATGAGACGAGTATAATGATGCAATTTTTTTAAAGAAATAATATAGTATAAAAAAGTTATGAATGTTTTAAAAAAAAGGGTAAACTTTACTTAAAAAACAAATGTCTAAAATGCCCTTTATATTAAAAAAAAGAAAAAAAAAAGCAATCTGACACGTGTCACGATCCTATAAACTTACCTTTTTAAAGTAACCATTAGATGATGGTTAATGGGTTGTAGCAAAAGATGGGGGTTATCAAAAATTTCATCATCTACAAGTATATTTAATATACATAATGCACTTTCACATATAACACATTGATTTAAACTCATTTGAATCTCATTACTCATTATGTGGTGTTCATAAGTCAAGTTACCATTTTTCCCATTATATTTATATCAAAATTATTAACTTTTCAAATCTTAATAATTTAATCAAACACTGGAAATCTGATCTATCATTCCAAAGAATGATCCAAAACCATCATAACCATAGTTATAATCAAGTGGTTAAAACAATTATAATTTATGATATGATTTCATGATAACCGGACATTATAACGGATCAAAACAAAGATTTCACTGTTAAAATATCGAGTTCTTTGTTTCTAACTGTTCTTAGCCATCATCTAAGCAATAATCAACAACAATAATCATTGTATTATGTTCAAAAACTAGATCTAATCCATACACTATCAAACCAGTAAGAGAGATCGAATCGTTACCCTTTTGAACGGATTTCTGATTGTAAAATGACCATCGGATGTTGTAAAATTGATCCTTAGCTTGAATCAGAAAATCCTATGACTTTAAAACTGAATTTTGGTTACTGGAGGTTGATCAAATCGTGTTTGTGTGTGTTGCGTTTGAAAGAACAAGAAATAGATAGCTTCTTGCATGAAATATGAAGTTTCTGGTTGATATTTTTGAACCGCCTCATCTTCACGTACTGCCAAGAAGCTTGATAAGGGCTTGCCGTACTGCGAAGAAATCCAGTGTCCTCAGATATTTTGGGTTCTTCACGTACCGCCAAGGAGACTCAAAATATACTTGGTGTAGCACGAAGGATTCCAGAATTCTAATAATTATCCAATTTTTCTTGTTTTTGCGAATTTAGGAGAATACACACATACACATGAATTTTTATTTATTAACCCACATGACCATTAAAACGGTCGTTACACATAATCACCTAATGAGTAAGGAATTCATGTGCATCGGGTGTCGTCATGAATTCTCACTGAGGTCAAATTAGGGATGGCAATGGGCCAGGTTTGGGACAAGTTTGAGTAATCTCAGTCCCATACCCATTTATAAAAGTATGTCTCATACACGTCCCAAAGCCCATCGGGTATTTAGCTGTCGGGTATCGGGTATCCTGGCGGGTTTAGCTAAATATACTTGTTGAGAATAACTAGCTTAAAACCCATCGGGTATCAGGTAACAAATAATAAATTTTTTTATGTCTAAAAACTATATGTTAAACATGCCAAGAACAAACTATTAATATATCAAATAACATGAAATTTCAAAATGTCATAAGTTGATTACCATCGTTCTAGATAAACAAAAAAATAGTAATCAACAAAATGGTTCAAAAAAAATATTGCAGTTGCCACAAAAAAAAACAAAGATAAAAAAGAAACAAACTATATGAATAATTTCTAAAGTTCAAAAAGAATAAAAAAGAAACAAATTCTATCTAATTCACATGTATATAAATGGGTATTTATAATCGGGTACATGTGACGGGTAAACGGGTATATATAATCGGGTAATCGGTCCGGTAAACGGGTATGTGAAGAAATCTTAAACTCGTCCCATACCCACGAAAATTTGAAAAATTAATCTCATACCCGACCCAATACCCATCGGGTTTGGAAATACCCGTCCCATATGTAGCAGGTTTCGGGTAAACCCGTCGGGCGTGGGTTCTTTTGCCATCCCTAGGTCGAATAGTCGACCTTGCTTATAGACTACGAAAGTGAGAATTAAATGCAGGGAAAAAAACATAGTTACATAGTGCATTTATTTGTCGGTGAGAAAGTATTTTTGATGAGCCATTAATTTAAAAAATGAACTTATTCACGGGTCAAGAAGACAAAGGGTGAGGCTCAAATTTATTCTAAGCACTCAATTTCATGAGCTATTACATTTATACCATTATTGAAAGGTTAACCAATTTTTATTTTTTTTATTTTTAAATTAAAGTGGGTCTTATAAAATTATGATTTTCCTCCATTCAATTCCTAAATTTGTGCACGATGATCCTATCCCTACGAATACGAGAAGCCCTATGACAACGTACAGTTGGTTAAATAAATTCATAGAAGCCAATGAGCTTTAGCTCAACTGACACTTCGTGATTCTTATTTTCTTTTGAACAGCAACAACCGAGCATAACGTCGTGGCATATGCACCACGCCAACATGCCTAGGAAGACCTCTTCCTCAAGGGAGCGATAACCCGTTTTACCGGACGCCACCCTCGGAAGAGCTGCACCTGATGTGCAGAAACCAGCTTATTTTTGCTGTAAAAAGTAAAAACTACGCACCCCATCGGTTCAGAACCCAAGATTAAGCTCAAGATTCCTCTCCTCACCTGGTATCCATCAAAGTGTCTCAAGTGGGAGTGGAACCCTTGACCTCCACATTGGAAGGTGAGTCTTCTACCACTAGTATAACTTATGTGGATCCATGATTCTCATAAAGCTTAGACTTTGAGAGGTCACGGGTTCAAATCCTGGCCAAAGCGGTCAGTAGGGGGTTTTACCACATAGTGGGTTTCCTCCTGAGGAGCATGTGGATTTGCTCGATTCAGCGCTCGCCAACACCTGAGCTTTAGATACCGGGGAGTTAGTAGCAGACCATGGTCGCAACGCGTGGGTTGTTGGGTCCGAGGATCATTTGGGATATGAAGAAGCATGTCGCTGAGCCCTAGTTAGCTGTTCAAAAAAAATAATAAATTCATAGAATGTAGTTATAATAAATTTTACCTAAAAATTAAATTAAATGGGTTTAAATTGTTAATAAGAGATTATTATAAAACGTTAACTGATATAGTGGAAGTTAATAGAATATGCTTTAGTCCTAAAAACTCACCCAATGGTTAGGCTCTCATCTTCTATAGTAGAGGTCAATGATTCGAATCAATCTGGTGGCAAGTTTGAAGTACACTAGGTGAAGGACCAACTAGGGTTTTATCCTGGGTTCGATCCCACTGGGGGCGAGGGTTTAACTTTTCACGAGATTCCCGCGCATCTAAGGGGCGTATGTCTTACATCTGCCTAATGTACCCGGTTAAGACAACATGTGGTACGTAAGAACATCACGTTCAAAAAAAATAGAACATGCTTCAAAAATATCGAAATTTTAGAGGTGGGGGTGGAAATAGAATCCACGGTGTAACAAATACGATAAAAAATTATTATGAGTAATAAATGAATGAAAATACCGATCTTTGTGGAATATAATAAAAGAGTCATATAAAGTTTAATAGGAAATCGACATGTCAACTAAAAGGATAATTAAATAGCATCATTTTCTAATCAAGGTAAGTAGTCTAACCCTTATTATTATACGAACAATGTTGTAAACCTGATTCTTCTAAGATTATATAGTTATAATTGTGATTTTAATGTGATATGTTGTTAATCAATTTTAATGTAGTATAATATTAGAATTAATGTATATTGTAGATAATGTGTATTCATGGTGAATATGTGAATTATTTGGTTAAATATGGACATATGGTTAAACCTCTTACATGAAATTGGAAATTTATTTTGCCTTTAGTAATAAAGTATACATTTCATGGTTTATTTATGGTAGTAAAAACTGTATTCTTTTTAATTGTGGTTGAGTAATAATGATTTCTCTCGTAATATGGTAGATGGTGAAATTGATATAATGCCACTTTAAAGAAAGTTATGAAGAATGCTAATACTAAAATAACTCGGTTGATGGTGATTTTTTTATTTACAAATATGGTAGCTTAGATTACTCACTTAACATCTTACCTATTTATTTGTTCGGTGTAATTGTATGTAAACGTTCGATGAAATGATGAATGGAACGGGTTTCAGATCGATCATACAAGCCTTTTGCACCACCCGTGTTAACATATTTTGATGAATGTTAAACTTTATGATATGGGTTGTAATGTTTTGTATTAGTTTAATTTCTTTTGATAGATAGTTATGATACATCAAATTTTATATAACAGTTAGCAATACTAATGACGTTCGGATAATACCCGGCTTGAAAGTAGTAGATCATCCATCAAATAGAATGTAATTTGAGTAGGTTTATATTTCGTAAGATAATTACATTTGCAGAGCAAATCATGCATAATCTTTTTTTCCTCTAATACTAGGACATACATCTGCTACTTATATATGTTTAAGTAAAACTATTTAAAAGTTGGATTAGCAAATCATGTATAATATTTTTAAAAATATAGGACACATATCTACGTATTTTAGTAAAACTATTTGAAAGTTGGGTGTTAAAAGTTCTAGATCAACGAAGGGAGAGACGTGGATTGAAATGATTTAGCAACGAGGGTGAGGGACTATTAAAGGATAAGTTTGTGAGTTTAACTTTTTAGTAACTAATTTTATAGACCAAACTTTAATTAAAATTTCAATAGAATCAATTTCCTCACATTCAAATTCTTTTTCAAACCTTCAATTTTTTTTAAAAACATTTCAAGGTGAACGGTTACCCACTCGCTTCAATATGGGTATGCCCTGCATATAACCTCTTTTAATAAAATAAACTAAGTTAGTATCCTGTGTATTACACGAGTTAAATAAATAAAAAATATAACGAATAATTATCAATGAAAATTTAGATAATATAAGATGATTTTTAATATAAAACTAGGATCAAGGACCCGCGCTTTGCGCCGGGTCCGCGGGTCTTGTGTATGAGTCACGTATCTGCATTTGATTGCAAAATGAAATTAATGATCCATATAATCATACAATTGTCAAACAACAAATTAATGAATACAAATACTAAATATGCAAACTAAACAAAGGTATACAATACTTGTTAGCCAACCTTCTTCATCAACAATCAATTTGCACCTTCAAAACGACCGTGTTCTTCGTCACAAATGTATTTGCTTCAAAATATAGTGCAGGAAAACAATAAGATCACAAAATAGTAGACATATCTACAAAAGGGAAGAACAAAATCCACAAAATAGTGTGACAAATCCTAGGTACATGCAAATCAACTCAAAGATTAACACAAACATATCAAAATAAATTTGAGATGTAAGTCAAAGAAACACAAAATAAGGCTACTAATTAAAACCGTATTAATGAGAGTTCGCTTTAAATCATACCCTTATATCTTGTGACGGCTGTAAGGTTGCCTCATATGTTTGGGTTTTTAAAACCCTCACACTATCATCGGCAAGAAATAAAAATGTCCGTATAAACATTCGACCCAACACACCAGAGACGACTGATTACATAATACATCAAACATAATAATTGGTACATGCCTGCTTTATTTTTCTCATTTCGTACTCATTTCAAAATTGGCTCGACTCTTCAGTTAGCTGGAAGTATTCATCATCAAATCATCCATCTATGAAATCATGTATCACAGAAAGTTTAATATATAAGCGGAAAGAAAGCAGACTATTATACTCACCAATAAGTCACCTGAATCAAACTTGATATTATTAGTATGGAAAGCGGAAGCTGCACAGCCTCCAATTTGCTTAGGTGCAGCAGAACCCCCATCAGCTATTGCATGGATCCTATCACTCTATCAGGAAGTGCTTGAACCAAATCATTGTGATCTGCAAGTCTTTTAGAGAAAGTCCTTTTACCTGTTATAGAATTTATGTCTAAAGCCTAATTAAAATATTAAAACACAGCTAAAACTATCATAATATGGCACATAATTGCTTTGTCAATATAGATGGCAGCATTACTTGATGCGTTGTTATTGATTGATAAAAAGAATTTCACCAAAAATGACACAATCACATTTGCATTATATCCATTGTCAACAATATAGATGCATTCAAAGGTGCATGCATGTGCGCATGATTATGTGCTTTGGGACAATTATCTCACTTGTCCTCATAACCAACATCTACAAATCAAAAATAAAATAATTAAAATAACTTGTAAATTTTACATGTCCCTCGAGTTATGGTGGTTATGAGTGCATACAGTTAAGAGCGTAAATGGGTAATCCCTTGTTTCTTCGGTCAACAATACAAACAAATGTCTGACCAGTCAAAGTAGGGTAACCTGCTTATCCAACAAATCTACACGCGTGTATAGTGTGTTTGAATAAAGGAGGTTTACAGTTAGACTAAAGTGATCAAACTGACCTTGAGATCAATTTCAACCTTTGGAAACGATATCTTCGCTGACTGATCTTAGAGGAGCCTGGAGCCTGATGATGTTGTGTTGAAAGACCAATCATGAATGTGAGGCAACGGCTGCAAAGAAAACCCCGAGCAAAGATATAGCTGATAGGAAGGCATCTTTAAAACATCACCGGAACATTATGATCCATCCAAAAAGATGATATTTCGCATCTACCTCAGCATCCTTGTGCAGAGCAACCATGCGATCTTCAGTTGTAAAGTCTGCATTGAAAACCTATATGTTAAGCCTAAGGGGTAGGTGGGATAGGCTAATCTTTTTTCCGACCCGGAGGTAGAGTAGGAGAGAAGGCTGCTACCAATGAGATCCGGGTCGTTATCAATAGCTTTGATACCTAAAAAGTAAAATGCACTTCATTTAGTTTATTCTCTTTGTACATTGGCATTAATTTTTGTTATATGTTGGAAACTATTTGAGAAATTTCTAGATAATTTCTCTGTTTTATTACTTTCTACAGGCTGTTAATTAGACTTAGGTTGTAGATCAGTATATTTTAGTTTCATTAGAAGAAGATTAGAATTTTTCTCAAAGAGATGTTGGATTATTTTTGCCCAAATGATATGAATTTAAGTTGAAGTGGTCAATCTTGATTCTTGAATTGGCATCAGTGGCCACTCAGGTTGTGAAACTTTGGATATTAGAAATGTTAAAAACACTCACTTAAAACGTCACGACCTTCCACCATTTTCAGTTGGTATTCAACCAACAACTAACATAATTGAAGGCACCACATATCTACGATCTGATCACAATGAAGGGATATATGTTAATAAACCACGACAAACAAGTAATATTTTATATATATATATATATATATATATATATGCCTTTAATTATTAAATATTTAGTAAAATTATTTATTAATGCAAATTTATTTATGCAGGTTGACATTTAAGAAGGATACGATGTTTCTTAGACGACCAACTTTTTGTATAAACCACGACAAACAAGTAATATTAAATATATATATATATATATATATATATATGCCTTTAATTATTTAAAATTTAGTAAAATTATTTATTAATGCAAATTTATTTATGCAGGTTGACATTTAAGGAGGATACGATGTTTATTAGAAGACCAACTTTTTGTATAACTTATTTAAGTTTAATTTTGTCATGAACTTTAGATTACTATCGTAACATTTCGCTAATTTATGTAACTTCAAAAATTAGTAATTAGATTTCGAAATGTTTATAAATGATGACAATTATAAACAAAATTGTACCCATAACATAACATAAATATTATTTAATTGATCAAACAACAATACAAATTACTAATAAAATCAAAAAATTACAAAATACTAATTTTTCTTATAATCTTCAAGTTTTCGCCAAAAGGAAACATGATTAAAAGTTGTACCCATTTTTGATTGATATTCTTGTTGAGCCTTCGTCATAATGTCGATATCATTCCATACCGTTTGACGGTTCTTGTATACATTATCGTAAATGACGTTACATTGTAGGATCGGGTTGTTATCTCTAAACAACACTTCACAAGTATTTCTTACTTAATTCTAACAGATGCGGAATGTTCTGTTAGAATGATCTCACAATTTCACTCAAAGTGACACAATAATAATCTTTGAACAATATTAAGAACACAAGAATAATTCAAGCTCAAGGATATATTTCTCTCAAAGTGGAAGTATACAAGCAAGCACACTTCAAGCAACAATACATTGGGAGGTTATATAGCCGAGGCTACAACCGTATACACTTAGGAATACAAGTTGGGTATACTAGACAAGTACATAAAGTAAAGCTTATTCTAGTATGTTGAGTGTCTTAACAGGCTAAGACACTCAGTCATGATCATTACATTAATAGACATTGACTTTACAAAGGACTATTAAATACAAAAGACATTTAATGTTGTTGATCTTCAAGGCTTCAGATGATCTTTTGCATTTAATGCAGCATGGGAGAGGTAAGGCGCTTTATCTGACTCATTACATGTTGTCTTTGTCTTTACTCAGACCAGCATGTCTTGTGTCAGTACCTTTTGTACTATGAGAGTAAGCTGCTACAGTCTTTGTCAGAGGATAAACCTCGAAAGTCTTTGTCTTTAGTGCATAAGAAGATTCCTCGGAAGTCTTTGTCTTCCGAACATAAGAGGATTCCTCGGAAGCAGTTGTCTTGTACAACCTTCGGCAGGAACCAGTTATCCTTCGGAAGCAATGTTGCTTCCGAAGAATCACTTCTTCCTTCCGAAGGTGTTTATTCAAAGAGACTCCTATACTTAGACAAAACAAGAAGTTTGGTGAGCATCAGCCTTTATTAGTCTTTACAGTCTCCCCCTAGGCTGATGCTACCAAAACTTCTAAGGCATAAACCTTGGCTTCCATGTACCCCTCAGTACCTGTGCCCTTTTTCTAATTAATCTGATAGCTGACCTCCCATCTGCTCCATTGTCAGGATTATTGAGAGGGAGCATATCTAGATCAAATATATAGGGTTTTGCCAACATCATCAGATGCAAAAGATCCACCAATTTTATTTCTCCATTGTAGTCGGTGAGGATGAATATCCTTTCTTGTGCATTGAAGCTCCAATTTACCAAAGGGATGTATGAATGCTCATGCATTAATCTGCTGATATCCCTCATGTCTTCTAGGGTTTGTGTAGTTTTGGGAGTTGCTTCAGATGTGGCTTCAAGTACTGAGAGTGTTGTATCAGGCTCAGAGTCTAAAGGGATAGTTTTTGTTTCCTTTTTCCTTTTAGCTATGCTCTTTCTTCTTGTGAATCTTGGTTTGTCTTGAGCAGTGGCTTGACTCCTCAGAACTCTGGCCTGTTGGGCTTCCACAGTTGATTCTACTGCTGCACCTGTTGTTGCAGTAGGCTGTGGCCCAATATCCTCATCCCTTGAGGGTTCTGTTCTCCTCTCTTCAGCCTGTGTATGTCTCTCAGGATCAGGGTTTGGTATTGATTGTTTCCTTGTAGTCTTCTTACCCTTTTTGTAGACTGAGGAGATTGGCATGTTATCCATACTTGGACTTGAAGGAGGAGATATTGGTTCTTCTTTTGGATTTAGGGGGAGCATGTTGGGGAACATTGCTTTTGTTGCTGCCCCACACATGACTTCTTCTCCCTCTCTGATCCCTGCACCAGAGAGGGGAAATTCAATTGTAGCTCCTCCCCCTAAACCTAAGCCTCTCATTAGGCTTTCCTTTCTTGCCCTGATTTGTTCAATTGAAGGTAACTCACCTCTTGCAACTTTGGCTTTTATATCTCTGATATGCATATCCATGGTTGAGTTCTTCATTGGGCCTAGCTGCCGAGCATGGAAGCCATATTCCAAGAGAAAGGCCTTGTTCTTGTCTCTGTAGGCCTTCTCTTTTTGTTCCTTTGTAAGTACACTCAGGGCCTTTGATGCAGCAACAGCTTGTTCTTGCTGCTGCACCTTGTCCAGCTCGGCAGCCATTCTAGGTACTGACCAGTTGATGACTTCATCAAAGTCATAACCTTTTTCTTCTAGCAAAGCAGAGAGTCTAGCTCGCTCTTCATCTAGAGAAGTGTTTGGTCGGCCCTTTGTTTTCTTTGGTCTCATCTCCTCCTGTTCTGCTTCCTCCTCTGGGGTTAGCTTACGTTTTCCTTTGTCATCAGCAGTTATTTTTGCCCCAGAGGAGATTTCTTCTGTTGCCTCACCAGCTGGTTCATTGGCATGTAGCTCCTCTGTGGAGGAAACATCCAGGATGACTGGGCCTTCGGAGGCAGCTGCAGCTTCGGAGTTAACCTCAGCATTCACTGTCTCCTCCAGTTGACCAATCCCCTTAGATGATTCCTTATTGGATTCCACAAAGGGCTCAGGAGAGAAAGAGAGAGCTTCAGCAGCTTCAGTCCCAGAAGGGGACACAGATTTCATGGAAATTGATTCTTCTTGTGCTGTGTCTTCCATGACAACCTGAGCTGCAGTCTCAGAAGGAGACTTAGTCCCAAAAGGGGACTGAGGTTCCAAAGAGACATTTGATGTTTGCTGTTCAGTCTCTTTGGCAACCTCCCTTGTATCCTCAGAAGCAGAAGAAGAGGAAGTAGAAGAAGAATCTTGAAAATAAGTACCCAAGAAGTCATCCCATTCAGCAGTCAAAGTGACTAAGGATGGAGTAACTTCCTGTGCACCCTCCTCTTCTCTTGCTTCTGATCCTGACCCTGCAGTTGGTATATTCTCCCCCTTTTTGGTAGCATCAGGGGAGGTGAAAGTGGTAGTAGCAGGATCAGGGTGAAATGGATGTAGAGTGACCGGGGGACGCCTCCTGAGGTCCAGAATAGTGGCATCTTTGGTTTGGACCTCAAGCCGCAGGGTAGCCACCTCAGCTTCTAACTGAGCTACCCTGGCTTGGAGGGAAGTTATTGTAGCCGTCAATTCCTGTGTGGATGTGCCCTCCTCTACCGGAGTAGAATCATGGGGCGATGGAGTCCTGAGCCTAGCTCCTGCACCTCCACCACCAGATGTGGTTTCTTGGCACCCTGGATTCCCTTCATTGAGAAGAACCTCAAAGAAGTCCTCCCCAATATAGGTTGCCGCAGGTGAGGTCCTATTGCCTGTACCACTGTCCTGTGGATCTTTATTAAGATCAACAGTAGTGGCAGCCTCACCTGCATTGACCCCTTCAGAACTACTGGGGCCAACCTCTGATTGAATAGGCTCTGGGTCAGGGAACCGAGCTTGTAACTGTGTCACCACTCTCATTAAAGTTTGGGAAGTGGGAGAGAGTGGTTCCTCCAAAGCTAGAGCAGGGGTTCCTTGAGCCTGGGTGATAGTATGGGTGGGGGGCATTTCTGGATGATATGAACCTGGAGACTTGGGAGACAGTCTCTTATCTAATGAAGTTGCTTCATGAGAAGCAAACTCAATGATGGGTGCATCCCTTTGAATATTCTCAGATATGTTTTGTGACATAAGCTGAGGGCTTTCAGGCTGGTTAAGGGCAACCATAGGTTTCAAAGGAAGAACCCGTGGAGAAACAAGGGGTGTGGCTTTCACCTTAGGTAGAACTGTGCCCTGAGCAGTTCTTTTAACCTTTTTCTGTTTTGGTTCAGTAGAAGGGGCCTGAACAACTGTAGAAAGTTGCACAGGGTTTCGTTTGCGTTTGTAAGTGATTTTTATGGGGTGAGGAACAGAAGTGGAAGGTGTGGGTTCAGCATCTGTGGGGTTAACAGAGCTGTCACCTTCTGGAGCAGGGGACTCCATAGAGGAAAGAAGAGGAGTGAATGTCCCAGAGAACTGAGCACTCTTCTTCTTGAGTTGCACAAAAATCTTGGAAGAGACCAAGGGCATTTTGTAAGTATTCCCAGTTAGAGAAAGGGAAGCTCCCAACTCTTCATTAAAAAGGTGTTGCAAAAACCTGGGATACATACAAAACTTCTTTGGTGACATGATGTTGTCAACCAAATTATTGAAAATAAAAGCAGAAAAATTAAACAGTTGATTGGAAACCAAGCCATGAATAGCCGAAGCTAAATCAGATGGAACTTGGTCCCAACCACCAGATTTATTTGAAAGACAATGTAAAAACACATGTATGAGGTACTTGTAATTATAGGACACTCTACCCTTCAAATAGGTTGTTGAAGGAAGAGGACCTTCGTACCCCATCGACTTAAATGTCGATGCTACCTCATCCTTCGTGAAAGAGACCCTTCCACCGGCATCATTGAATTTAAGATGCCGACAGATGGTTTCCACAGTGATAGCAATGGGATGAGCATCAATGGTGGCTTCAAGAGACCGACCATTGGGAGACGAAGAGACAGAACAAGATGCCCAAAACTGTTGGTGATGAGATTCATACACCAAGGGCTGAACAGTTAATGCAAAGAAATACCTGCTCCTTTGAAGAAAGGAGATTATTGGGGCGAAGTCAGCATCATGTTCTGCTAATAACTCCGCTGGTACGTTGTGAGCAGGTTTGAAAGCAAGAAGAGCCATGAAAGTTGGTGATTTTAGGGCACAATTGGAGAGATCAAAGAGAAGAAGAGTTTAAAGTGAAACAGTTTGTGAGAATTTGAATGAGCGGGAGACCTTTATATACATTCGGATTTCAGCATTTAATATATAGACACATTAAATTTGAGATCCGGATGTCAGAAAAAGGTCTTCCGATGACAGCTGGTTTCACAATTAATTTTCTCTGACTGAGGTGCTTCCGAAGAAGTGACTTTCGGAAGCAGGGTATTTATTAGACCAAGAGAGTTCAGAAGGGATGTGCTTCCGAAGTATAAAATTTATACTGTCGGAAGCACTGCTTCTGAAGTGTTAGAAAATTCATTAGGCAAAATGTTCTTCGGAAGACACTTTCTTCTGAAGAGTACCTTGAGAAGCCTATGCTTCCGAAAATAATGTATCGGAAGAATATTACTTCAGAAGGTAAGTTAGCTTCTGAAGTGTGAGATCTTCCGACTAAGGAAGAAATAATGCTTCCGAAGACTTAACTTATCTTCTGCTGAGTAGATACTCATCGGAAGATAAGTTAAGTTTATCTTCCGAGGAATTATTTATTCCTTGTCAGTACATTTATTCAAAGTTGATCATCCCAATGGATGTTATTAAGTACCTGAATCTTCCTTCATCAAATGCCTTTGTGAAGAGATCTGCCAAATTGTTTTCTGAATCAACTTTGACCAAATGAATCAACTTCTTTTCTGCACAATCTCTGATGAAATGGTATCTGATGTCGATGTGCTTGGTCTTGGAATGCTTGACAGGATTATTGGTGATGGAGATTGCACTGGAATTGTCTATCTGAATAGGAGTATTGAACAGATCTACTCCATAATCCTTCATCTGATTTTGGATCCAGATGACTTGTGCACAGCAGCTAGAAGCAGCTATATATTCAGCCTCTGCAGTAGAAGTAGAAACACATGACTGTTTCTTGCATTGCCAAGACACAATCCTGGATCCAAGAAATTGACATCCCCCTGATGTGGATTTCTTGCTGATGTTGCAACCCCCATAATCACTGTCTGTATAAGCCATGAATTGGAAGTCTTCATTTCTAGGATACCATAATCCTAGACTTGGTGCTCCTTTGAGGTATCTAAAGATTCTTTTTACAGCCAGCATATGAGAGACTTTGGGATTGGCCTGAAATCTTGCACATACACAAGTTGCAAACATGATATCTGGCCTGCTTGCTGTGAGATACATCAAAGAGCCTATCATTGCTCTGTACTGGTGCTGATCAACATCCTCCCCCTCAAGATCAGGGCTAAGTGATGTTGTTTTGGACATAGGAGTTCCCAGAGCTTTGCAATCAGAAAGCTTGAATCTTTCAAGAATGTCCTTGACATATTTTGATTGACTAATGAAAATCCCTGTAGGAGTTTGTTTCACTTGTAATCCAAGAAAGAAGGTGAGTTCTCCCATTGAACTCATCTCAAATTTGGATTTCATTAGTGATTCAAACTCCTTGCAGAGAGATTCATTAGTAGAACCAAAGATAATGTCATCAACATAGATTTGAACTAGCATGATATGTTGATTTGACTTCTTGAAAAAGAGAGTTTTATCAATTGTTCCTCTCTTGAATTTGTTTGCCAACAGAAAAGAAGATAAAGTTTCATACCATTTTCTGGGAGCTTGATGCAACCCATAAAGAGCCTTATCAAGCTTACAGACATGATCAGGAAACTTTGGATCTTCAAATCCTGGAGGTTGGCACACATAAACTTCTTCATCAATTTTTCCATAAAGAAAGGCACTTTTAACATCCATCTGAAACACTTTGAAATCTTTTGCAGCTGCAAATGCCAAAAATATTCTAATAGCTTCAATTCTGGCAACAGGTGCAAAGACTTCATCATAGTCAATGCCTTCCTCTTGAGTGTATCCCTGAACAACCAATCTTGCTTTGTTTTTGATGACAACACCTTTGTCATCTTTCTTGTTTCTGAACACCCATTTGGTTCCAATGGCATACTTTCCTTTAGGCAAAGGACAAGTTTTCCAAACTCCTTGTCTTTGAAACTGAAGAAGCTCTTCTTGCATAGCTTCTACCCAACTGTTATCTTTTAAAGCCTCTGCAACCTTCTTAGGTTCTATTTGGGATAGAAAGCAAGAAAACAAGCAAACATTTGCTTCATGCATAGAGCTTCTAGTTCTGACACCTTCTTCTACATTGCCAATGATGTTTTCAACTGGATGAGTGCTGTGAATTCTAGTCCTTGGAATCACATCCAGTTGAGAAGATTCATCCACGTTGAGTGACTCAAGGTTAGGAAGAACTACCTCAAGTTGGATTTCTGGCAGATCACGTGGATTCAACGTTTGAACTGTTGTGGGTTGGTTTTCTCTGGGAGTAGTGATTTCCAGAGAATTTTCCTCTGCTGAAGGACTTCCTACTTCTTCTTGATGTTGTGAATTAGAAGCAGCTTCAATTGAGGGACCTGCCTGAGATGTGTTGATTGTCTCAGACTGTGATACATCATTTTGTGTCGAAGTGGATTCTGCCAAGTTTTGTCTTGAAGCTATTGGCAGTTCAACACGAAAGTCATCTTCTCTTGAGCCTTTGGAGGTGTCTGTGGTAGCTGACTGTGAAACATTTGTGATTGTGCCTCTACCTGTTATGTATCCTCCTACTGGATCACTTCCAAAAGCAACAGACCCGCCAAAGAATGGTTCATATTTGTGCAAGAGGGTCTTGTTGCCTGTCATGTGCCTGGAGCAGCCACTGTCAACTATCCACAAGTTGCCTTTTGATTCCTGCTGTTCCTGCACATGACCAGAAGTGAGTTAGTTTCTGATGGGAACCCAAGCCCATGTGGTCTTGGGTTTACCATTTGCATCATTGTAAGTAAATTTCTTTGACATCATTCTAGGTGGGACAGATGATGTGGATGCTTCTGATGTGGGTGATGGCTTATCAGTTGATTCCTTCTTCTTCCATACTTGTGCCTTTTGAGTTGTCGGAAGACTTGGTTTCTTTTGATGGTCATCGGAAGCTGTTTTTCTTTTTCCTTCCGATGATCTTCTTCCGAAGACAGATGACCTCTTTTGTTTGTTGAAAGCATTCCTTTGATGAGCTTCCGAGGTTCCTTTTCTTTCGGAAGCTTCCTTTTTCTTTGCTTCCGATGCTTTCTTTTCAGAAGCATTTTTATTTTGTTTCTTCCTATTACTGGAGGTACTTGCTTCCGATGCCCTCTTGACCAAATTTCTTCTCTGTTCTTCCGAAGAAGTAGATGACTGACTCCAACTATTCTTTCTTCCTCTTCCCTTGATTGAGGAAATTCTGCTTCTTGGATTATAGAAGCAATCAGCAGCAAAATGATTCTTTTCACCGCACATCAGACATAGAGTTTGAATGTTGGGAGAGTGTTGCTGCTTATCCCTTTTAACGAAGTCTGATCTTTGATCCTCAGAGAATGATGGTTTGGATGTTCCAGCATACTTGTTAGTCTTAGACTTTGCCTGTTTTCCTGGAGAATTGACTTTTCTCTCCATTGATCTACCTCGTTTTGACTTGTCAGATGGGCAAGTCACATACTCATCTGAGGAGATATTTTCTGTGGTTTTAGCTTTGATAAAAACTGTTGAATGTTTCTTAGTTTTCTTATTTTGATTCTTAAATTTCAAAACTTGTTTTCCTTTTACTGATTTAATAGGAACATCATCCTCATCTGAGCATGTTGAGGTACTTGGATCAGAGAGATTATCCTTTTGAACTACCTTGTGTATATCCAACTCCTCATTATACACAAGGTCAACCAGTGATTTACACCTAACATCTGTTATGGAAGTATAAGCAGATGGAGGTTCCACTTTGTTATATCCCAAACCAGCTCCCCTTTTATTCACAAGTTCAGTTGTGCTGCTCATACTAAAAAGTTTTTCATATTTTTCACCTTGGCTTAGAAATTTGTCTCTGTAAGACTCAGCCAATACAAGTTCAGTCTTGGCAGTGGTTAGTCTTTCTAAAAGATTTTTAATCTGACACTGTTTGTTAGTATCTTCATGTTTTAAACTTGAAATGGTCTTTTCCATTTCTTCAATCTTTTCTTTGTAATTTCTTTCAACCTCAAAGAAATTTGCCTTGACTACTTGTAGAGACTCAAGTTCATTACAGAGTTGAGAATTTATTTTCTTATAAATAGTTAATGTTTCTAAGCATTCAGGTGAGCACATGCTATCAGTTACCTTGCTTGAGGAAGATGAGTCATTTGCCATCAAAGCACTGTTGGAGATGGAGGGGTCCTCAGCTTGAAAGCTCCAGTCTGCAAAATCTTGTTCAGCAATGTTTGCATTGTTAGATGAGCTTGATGGTCTTTGTTGTGGTTGCCCAGAAGTTGTCTGCTGAGTTCCTGTGGACTTGCATTCTCTGGCAAAGTGGCCTAACTGTTGACAGTTAAAGCATTTGAGTTTAGATTTGTCAAGTCCAAACCCAGTCTTCATATTGTGCTTTTTGAACTGTCTGCCGGTTCTTTGGTAAAACTTCTTTGCCCTGTATGAAATCATAGCCATTTGATAGTTTATATCCATCTCCTCAAGATCATCTGCAGGAATACCATCCAAGTCTTCTTGACACAGATGAAAGTAATTTGTCTCCTCAGCCATAAAAGCTCCTTGCCCAGAGGTTAGTAGTGGGGTTGGGTTAGATACAAGGTTTGATGAATTTGGAGTTTCAGGAAATGTGACAGTGGGTGTGGAGGTAGAATGGTAGAGGGGTTGATAGCTTTGGTATGGAGGATTATTGATGGGTGCATAAAGAGCAGCTGAACCAGATGGTGAGTGAGAAACTTTAGATTCTTGGGCATCTAATTCCATCTGATAGGCACTGAGAATACCAAACAATTCTCCTAAAGTTAGAGTTTTCAGGTTTTCTGTTCTTCTGATTGTTACAGAATAGATATTCCATGCCTTTGGAAGAGACCTCAGAAATTTTCTGAGCACATCTTGATTATCAAGAGTTACACCTGCAGTAGTTAATTCATCCACAAGTTGGACATACCTTAGGTACTGAGAAGACATATTCTCATTGTTTTGTTGACAAAAGTTTTCAAACTTCTGTTTCAGCATATCCTTCTTGTTTTCTTTGACATCTTCTGACCCTTCATACATCTGCTTCAAGGAATTCCACAGTTCTTGAGCAGACTTGCATTTCTTGAATGCATGTATAATGGAGTTCGGTATTGACATCTGAATTAGCCAAAGAGCTTTAGAATCAACTTCCATCTTCTTGTAATCTTCGTCTGAGTACATAGATGGATCTTTTGGTACTGCAGCAACTCCAGCACCGGCAGCAGCAACTGTAGGAATGTAGGGACCTTCAAGAACATACTTTCAAAGTTTGAAGTCTTGGTTCCTGATGAACCCTTCCATTCTGACTTTCCAGGTATCGAAGTCTTCAGGTGTGAACATTGGTGGCTTGTTGAGAGTGCCATTTTCTGTATCATGTTTGTTTAGAGCAGCCATCTTGGACAGACACAGAAAATATGAGTGTTAATACTATGAGGGTTTATAAGAAATAGAACTGGTAACTTGATGATGATTAGTCAGTCAAGTTCAAGAGCCAAAAGCTCTGATACCACTTGTAGGATCGGGTTGTTATCTCTAAACAACACTTCACAAGTATTTCTTACTTAATTCTAACAGATGCGGAATGTTCTGTTAGAATGATCTCACAATTTCACTCAAAGTGACACAATAATAATCTTTGAACAATATTAAGAACACAAGAATAATTCAAGCTCAAGGATATATTTCTCTCAAAGTGGAAGTATACAAGCAAGCACACTTCAAGCAACAATACATTGGGAGGTTATATAGCCGAGGCTACAACCGTATACACTTAGGAATACAAGTTGGGTATACTAGACAAGTACATAAAGTAAAGCTTATTCTAGTATGTTGAGTGTCTTAACAGGCTAAGACACTCAGTCATGATCATTACATTAATAGACATTGACTTTACAAAGGACTATTAAATACAAAAGACATTTAATGTTGTTGATCTTCAAGGCTTCAGATGATCTTTTGCATTTAATGCAGCATGGGAGAGGTAAGGCGCTTTATCTGACTCATTACATGTTGTCTTTGTCTTTACTCAGACCAGCATGTCTTGTGTCAGTACCTTTTGTACTATGAGAGTAAGCTGCTACAGTCTTTGTCAGAGGATAAACCTCGAAAGTCTTTGTCTTTAGTGCATAAGAAGATTCCTCGGAAGTCTTTGTCTTCCGAACATAAGAGGATTCCTCGGAAGCAGTTGTCTTATACAACCTTCGGCAGGAACCAGTTATCCTTCGGAAGCAATGTTGCTTCCGAAGAATCACTTCTTCCTTCCGAAGGTGTTTATTCAAAGAGACTCCTATACTTAGACAAAACAAGAAGTTTGGTGAGCATCAGCCTTTATTAGTCTTTACATAAATGTAGATGTTTTACTCTCTAAATCAAGCCACTTATTGGAAAGTTCTTCAGAAGTACGTTGATTGACACGTAAAGGTGGCAAATGATAACAATAGCTTACCATCTTCCAAAATTGAAAACTATATAACTCCCATTTAAATTTTTTGTTA
This sequence comes from Mikania micrantha, assembly GCA_009363875.1. Classification (NCBI taxonomy): domain Eukaryota; kingdom Viridiplantae; phylum Streptophyta; class Magnoliopsida; order Asterales; family Asteraceae; genus Mikania; species Mikania micrantha. The sequence goes on from CM018691.1 coordinate 12,776,011, forward strand.
GTTATGAACCACGATTCGGCTAAAACTTCTTCTTCTTTAACACTCCATGGAATTGAATCAGTAGAGCTACTTGAACTCATTTTATGCTTTTTTTTTTGGTAAACGATAACTAAAGAAACACTTAAAAATGCATACGTTTATAGGCAAATTAATATATCCGTTGTAAAAAAAGAACGTTTCACAATGGTAATAAATAATATAATATTTTAAAATTAAATAAAATAATATTATAACATATATTTAAATGCCTTTAAAACCAAAAAACCGCCCCATTAAATAAATAAAACCGCTCCATTAAACAAAAAATCGCCCCATTAAACCATAAAACCGCCCCAAAACATATAATTTTTTTTTCGCAGCAACCGCCCCATTAATTACTTAAAACCGCCCCATTAAACAAAAAAACCGCCCCAGTAAACAAAGAAACGCCCCAAAAACATATAGATTTTTTTTCCACAGCGACCGCCCCATTAATTACTTAAAACCGCCCCATTAAATAAATGAACTGCCCTATTAAACAGTTAACTGCCCTATATAATATTTCTACATAGAACCGCCCTAAATAATAGAAATAAAACCGCCCTATATAATATTTTACCACAAAACCACCCTAAAAAAATAGAAAAATAACCACTCTAAATAAAAGATCTCTATACCGCCCTAAAAAACATACGGTTGAACCGCCCTAAACAAAGAAAACCGCCCTAATAAAAGAAAAGGAAAACCGCCCCAAAAATATACATAACGCCCCAAAAAATACACACTTTAACCACCCTAAATATATAATACCTTAATTTGTAGCCAAGGTTCTTCTAAAACGTCTTGAGGTATGTCCTTCGTATCAAGATAATACAGTAACAATTGTCTACATTTTAATGCATAGTTTGACATAAACCATGTGAAATTATCACCAACGGGTTGGTTGTTTTCAATAAATTCAATAACATAGTCTTTTTCCCCACATTTCTTCGAACATGAGGCAACACCACGTTTACCTCGTTTAGACATAACTATTAAAATGAAACAATACAATCAAAATTATTTAATTAGAAACAAATTAACAAATTTATATAAACAAACACATGTCAAATTTTATATAAATTAACATATTTACAATCACATATACACAAATTTTTACAAACATTCTTAAAACCTAACAAATACATATTTAAACAAATACATGTCAAATTTTATATAAATTAACATATTTACAATCACATATACACAAATTTTTACAAACATTCTTAAACCCAAACAAATACATATATAAATGAATGTTCAAATTCATCAATAACAAACAAATATATATATATATATATATAGGGCATGGAATTTTTCATAACCCACTAAATGCGCGCTAACCCAAATAACTTTGGCAAGATGAAGCCGAATTTTGGATTTTTTTTTTTTTGAACATCATTGTAACACATTTTGAACACTATGTTCTTTTATGAGTTTGTGGAAATTCATCATCGTTTAAAAAATATCATCGTTGTAAGTTTTGTGCTACAGTACTGTAAGTTTTAAATATTTACAAACTTACAGTACAGTAAGTTTTTGAACGGTGATGAATTAGCCCAAACTCATAAAAGAACATGGTGTTCAAAATGTGTTACAATGATGTTCAAAAAAAAAATCCAAGATTCGGCTTCATCTTGCCAAAGTTATTTGGGTTAGCGCGCATTTAGTGGGTTATATTTTTAACCTTCCCCTATATATATATATATATACAACCTACGGGAATCAAACCCACATTTACAAGATGCCAAAAAACATACGAGACCATTTTGATTTTTAATGTCTATCAACCGCCTCAAATAATCACTACAAACATATATAACTGCATGTTTAAACGTGTTTAACAAAAGTTGGGCATTTTATGCTACGAAGATTTGGCTATTGATGTTGTTGCTTCTGTTAATGAATGCCTCTTTGTCTAATCAGGTCAAAAGAAGAAAACAAAGAGGTGAAGAAAACATACCCTTGGAAGCAAAACCCAAAAACTCACCCATAAAAACCTAATTCAAGAACCTAAAACTGAAATTGGTCACCTGAGAATGTTGGGAACCATCAACATAAGGTGAGAGAGCTTGGGAGAAGAGTTGATAAAATCATCTGACAAATCATGCAAAAGAGAAAAGAAAAACAAAGAAGTAGGTGCATACGAAAAGAGGGTAATACCTTAAGCGATCTTTGAAGGTTTCAAAACCATGAGAGAAAGAAATAAACCCTTTCCATTGGTTATGATAACACAGGGCACTTCCTCTGACTTTGAGATTAAGAACTCAAAGTTTCTGAACCGACCAGACCATTCTTCCATCTCACGTTTCTGGCCATCCTTTTACGGCACTTCCTCCGACTGTTTTCGGTCTCCCTGCAACAACTATTTTTCTAGAACGAAAGCATCATCGGATGCTCTGGCGTCAGGAAAAGGAACGACGGAAATCGGTGGAGAGTGGGGTGAAGCGTATGTGTGTGAAAGAGATGAGAGACCCTAACATGAATTTGGGGGAAATGTGGAAGACTTGCTTGCTGGACTTGTAAAATATGCATAAGAATTTGTAACTAAATGAACAGTAAAAACGTCTCACACCAATTTTTTGCCTTTTAATATATATATAAATATGATTACAATTTTGTATGATTTAATATTTTAAGTATTAAAACAATAATCTTATTTATTTAAACACTAACTTTTTTTATTGTTTGTTTTTCTTTAAACATTGTGTTTCAAATAATTGCTTTTGAAAATTTTATTATTTATAATTATTTTTTATAAAAAAGTGTGTTTTTAATATTAATATATTTTAATGTATTAAAAAATCTTTTTTATTTTAAAAATGTATAAAAAGTATATTTAATAGGAGAGAGAAACGAGAAGTAAATGTTGAGATGCTCTAGAAACATGACATACGCCACTAAAAACTTTTATTTATTAGTATACTAGGTTAGTACCCGTGTGTTACACGGTTATGAAAAGATTCATATATCATTAAAGTATGTAGTCTAAATTTATAATTAAAAAATCAATTTATTTTACATAGAGACAATCATCAAATTACAATTTTTTTAAGAAGAGTTGATTTTTTTCTCATATATTCGTAAATATTTCTTTATACACAACATTTATTGTTTGATTACCAACTTTACCATCTCTATCTAATATTAGTAACTTAACTCCATCTCTAGTTTTAAAACATTTGTGTCCTTAAACAAAGTAATTCTTCGAGTATCCATTTTTAGCCAATTGGCCACATTCTTTTTGAGATGAGGAAGTACGTGAAATAAGCTTGAGAATAGCTTCTTGAGGGGGTTCCGATGAGGATATAAGAGACGAATGGAGTCAAAAGATGTTTTTGGTAGAATTGTGATTGAACATTAATTGAACATAACAAAATCGAACATATAAAATTGAATATCATTATAACACATATTAGTCTTTCTCTAATTGTGGGAGTGAAATAACCATCGAAAGATGTTATTCTGTGAGTGAGTGATTGTTTAAGCTCTACCCAATGAATTTGGTAGTAGATTTTCAAATAGTAGTTTATAGTCAAAAAATGTGGCATACCTTCTGATCAAGAGTGAGCCACTGTACCTTCAAGAACCATGTTTGTGGGTTGGTCAACTATACCTTTAGATTTTGAAACTTCTAATGCCTCATTTAACAATCTTTTTTCTTTTAAGAAAATAATTAAGTAACAAATTAAAGGTTTGAGAAGAGAGTACCTGAAATAAGCTTGAAAACAGCTTCTTGAGGGGGTTCTGATGAGGATTCAAGAGAGGAATGGACTCAAAAGATGATGTCTTTTTGGTAGAATTGTGATTGAACATCAGTTGAACATAACAAAATCGAACATAATAAAATTGAACATCATTACAACCACATATCAGTCTTTTACTATTTGTGGGAGTGAAATAAAAACCAAAATATGTTATTTTGTGAGTGAGTGATTGTTTAAACTCTACCCAATGAATTTGTTAGTAGTCTTACAAAAAGTCATTTATAGTTGAAAAATGAAGCATACCTTTTTATCAAGAGTGAGCCACTCATTGATTGTTGTACCTCCAAGAACCATGTTTATGGGTTGGCCAACTATACCTTTAGATTTTGAAACATTTGAATGGAATTTAATAGTTTCTAAAACACCAAGGAGTACATTTGTTTCACTCATGTTTGTACCAAAGAGCAAACAGGACACTGAATGTCACCTTGATTCTTCCTTTTCTTCCCTTCAAGTTCAATAGCTACAAAACCTATTATAACTAATTAACAAAGATGTTCATGACCAATAAATTGTTTAAAAAGTTAGAAGGTATTGAAGAGAACTAACCAAGTGCAAAGCTTGTTGTAACTCAGGCAACATGAAACCAATGGTGATCAGAGCATCATTTGCTAAAACATAGAAACATGGAATTACATTTGATCAGAGCATCACGTTTGTTGGATCAACCAAGTAATGTCATCCGGTGAATGTTAAATTTAACCTTATAGTAGGCTTTTGTTATTTTATAAGCATTGGATTGTTATATAAGAGAAATTTTGCGTTTTGTAAGTAAATTTACCAAAATATCTATTTATAAAATCAAGAAAAAATAAATAAAATTAGTAAAACATCAAGGTGGACATTTGTTTCTCTCTTACCTATACCAATTACTACAAAACAATCGTCAAATCCAATTGATAATAAAAAACTGTTAAATCAAGAATAAAAATCTTAAATGAAGAACCATATATAGTAAAATGAAGATTGTAATTTGTAAATTAGATAAACTGATTAACAAAGATGTTGGTGACCAACTTAGAGTTTGGATCATTGTTCATCCTACTATTTGAAATGCTGGAACAATTAAATAGGGGAGAAAAATAACGCTTAAACCTAATATATATGAGAAATCAATCGAAATAGGAAAGTATATAATGGTATTCATTTCAAAGAAAAAAAATATAAAAAACAGATGATACAAGAAATCAAATATGGAATTAAGGTTTGCTAAAACTGAGAACTTTCTAATGCCAAACAATGAGTACGAAGTTCAATTAAGAATTACCAGACTTGTAAGATAACCTTAATGAAATCTATTTAAACAAAAAACAAAACTTCAACTTCTAGACAAAATCAAATAACCAATATTAAAGAAACAAAAGTTATAGTAGGAATAAAAAACAAGCAATCAAGAACATAAACTTACAAAGATGATTAATTGGGATTGGATCGACTATATGCATCCAGAGACGAAAAGCATAATATTCAATGAATGGATGCAAAGTTGGAAATTATGAATAAGAAATTATAACAACATAATATGAATTCACTAAATTAAAACAAATTCAGAATCAAGAAAAGCTTTCAGAAAGCATGTGAAATGAAGAAAATTAAATAATTTCATGAAACACAGTAAACTTATTCAATTAACGGAAAACATGCGTAATGAAGAAAAAATGTTTCAGAAATACATACCAATCGGACCTCGTCGCTGTTGATTTTTTCATGCTCCTTCTGTAGTCCACAACAGAGAAAAGGGGATCGAAGAAGGTTAGTGTTTGTTGTGCGTTAGCATGAGGGACGGTGCTTGAATGTTTGTTTAAGCGCAAGGTAAGGGACGATGATGAGGAGGAAGCGTGAAGATCTGAATAGACAATCGGAGAGGAGGAAGCGTGCGGATCTGAAGAGACGATCGGAGAGGAGGAAGCGTGCGGATCAGAAGAGACGACCGGAAAGGAGGAAGCGTGCGGATCCGAATAGGACGATCGGGAGGAGATTGTGCGAGGGATGGAGAAGTGATCAATTAGGGTTTTCATGTTTTGAGAAGCTGGGAAAGAAAGATGGTTTTCGGGTCACCCGTTGCATATTTTGAACCCATATACAAAGCTTTTAACCCATATTATTAAGCGGGAAAAGAAAAGCAATGTGCTCTAGGGATGCGCCATGTGTCTTTAGAAAACCTTGATTTATTAGAGAAGTAAGATGTAGATGATAAATAACATATATATTGAGTAAAGATGCATTGACATCTATAGAACATTTATTCTCAACAATGCAAGGAATCTCACAACTACAAATAAACATAGATAATAACATCTTAGAGTTACATACCTAATTGAACCATCTAAATTTTATGGGTATTATTTTTGTGTTTCCTTATGTACATATACATACTAATATATGTTATTGATTTTTAATTATAATTATCAGAACTTGATATTTTATTTTCTATATTAAATTTCATTGTTATTCTTGGTACACTCTAAACAGGTATATGGAATCAGTACACAAAAATTACTTTTACATCCTTTTTCATATTTATGTTGAATTTAATAACTTTAACATGTAGAGTGTTTTTTTTTTTTTTTTTTTTTTTTTTTTTTTTTTTTTTTTTTTTTAATGTACAAGTAAGATGCCATATATAGTTCCTTTTATAATATTAACCTGGACGTGTGTGTATTTAGCTACGGTAACATGTTACCGACAAGCCTGACCCGATCTCGCCAATATCCTTGTAATCAACCCGATCACGTAAATTATAGTTTGTGATCGTTTGTGATACGCTACTGCCTTCAAGAGGCTATAACAAGAAATTAGGGCTCAAAATTTCAACGGATACGTTAACACGATACGAATTTAACATCAGGTCTACACATTAAGATCTGTTTATTTTCGTTTCTAAATAAGTAAAAACCCGTTACCATTTTAAGACTAAGTGTTTGTGTCGTGTTAGAAATTACACCCTGAATTTAGATGATGTGCAAAAAGTCAATCTAGTAAGTTCTAGGATTATACCTATAAACTAAAACAACTAGTTTTATACCCGTCCGGTGGCCGGGTATTTAAACGTCATAATCACATAAGTATTTTATTTGAATTCTAAGTAAAAACATTATTTATTAACAAAATAAGTATATACCAAATAAAAATTACAAAAAAAAAAACACCAAACATACCTTCATCACATCTGCACAGTAATACAATACTAAGAATAGAACAAAATAATCATAACATCTTTAATTGGTTAATATACTATCAAGTCATAAATATCGGTTTTTATTTAAGTTTACTCCAAAGTAATTTTTTAGCGAATATGATTTTGTATGCTAAGTTCGAGACTTAAAAATCAATCCGTTGATTTTTAGAAGCTAATATCATTTTCAAAATGGTAAAGAGCAGTGAAAACCAAGTATAATGAATGTTAACCTAGTTAGAGAGTAATGACATTTTACTTTACACAACAATTGATCTTAAATAATTAAAAAATTAAATAAAAAATCAAACCACCCGTTACATGATTTAACCAACTCTATGTCAAATGATATTCATGTTGATGTTTATATCAATAGCATGTCATTTCAATAGTAATATAATCATATGAAACCTAGATGAATGTGTGGCCTTTGCAATCATCAACCTCCAACATAGAAGCCATGTTCACACATCAAAAACAATACTTTGGTGCAGTAAAGATTGTCACAACTTTGTGGTCCTGTCATAAACAACAACCAAATTTAAAAGAGATTTCCATTAACACAGATATAATTTTTTGACCAGCAATACGTACCATGGACCTTGGATATCACCGAGTCCGAAGACTTGGAACCCGGATCATGTGGCAACACCTGAATCCTGGGTAGCCCACCTAAGGAGGAAATCGTTTTGGAAAACCCCCTACCCCCCCTCAGCCCTAATATGCGTTGGGTGGAATTTGAACCCATGATTTTCCATTTGGAACGTCATCTAGTGACCTGAAGATGAAAATAAGTTTAAACATTGATTTATGTGTAGAAATGGCATAATCAAAATTTAGACCCATATTTTTAACCAACAAATGTACCTGATTTTACATGACTTTTATACATCCATTTGCTCTTCTACTTTCCCATCTAAGTTGCCAATCCTCTTAGCTAAATGCCATTTTGCTGCATGATTTAAGGAAACAACAACAAAAAAAAATGTAAAAATACTTGAGTATAAAGCTACATCAATAGCATGTGAAACTTGTTATTGTTCATGCTTGAAACCGCTTTTGTGATGTTACTTTTTGTCACATACAAGAGATCTGAAAAGGAAAGACCCTAAAATACTATTAAACGTATGAGAGAGCCAATCTTTAAAAGCTTACCCAACTCATGTAAAGTTAACAAAATTTAAAACTAATTATACCTTCCACCACATGTATCCATAGCCCAAAGTCCCCAGCATGTGCTATTGTTAGACATTTAACATCAACTGCATTAACATAAGATTAACAGAAAGTAATTGCTGATACGTGAAATTCAATATGAATCATAGAGGAAGCCACTTGAATGAGTTAAAACTCATAAAAAAAAAAAGTAAAGATAATGTACCACTAGAACAGTGTTGATGCTAGTTGGCAAATTTCCATTGGTAACCAATGAAGCTGTTTTTAAGCATGAATGTAAATTATCATGTACATCTTCATATCCTTTCACAATATATGCCCAGTTAAACTCAAATAAAAACTAAACCCTAAGTAAAACTTCAACTTATAATTCTATCTAAATTTAAACTAATTAACATTAAAAGCTGCAAATAATTCAAATTTCAAAACAATGATCTGGTGTGTTGAATGAGAGCAATTTGAGAAATCAAATTAATCAATTACCTCTTCAGTTTCATCATCTCCATCATCCTTGTGATTGAGTTCATGGTTGGGACTGTTTTACTGTCCCCTTCAAGATATCTGCACCATGTAAAGGTTGTGTGTTTGGCTACTTGTAATGGAAAGACAGAAATTGCATTTCGCTATACCTTTGATGGTCTGAGTTGCGCTTTCTAGGTTATGCATGATTAGAGAACTAATAAACCCATAAGATCAAATCAGATAAGAGGTGGGATGATGATGACGGAGAACGGCTTCAGTCCTCGCCTTTAAATGTGTAGTTGATTGCTTCAATTCTACCCTTTCACGATCAGTAGTGAAGGACTATTGAGTAGCTTCAATGACCAATTTTATGAGTGTAATGGTTGATTAGCTTGCGATGATGACCGATTAAGCAGAGGCGATTCCACCTTGTGAACATCAGATCATCTCTTCATTTAGGTATTGACGTCTGCTATGTGAGGATGACGCGAGAAGAGGAAGATACGTAGTGGGGAATTCAGGCGGTTGAGGATTTCAAGGTAGCCGATGACACACGTTTAATTTGGGAGGTTTTAATAAAACTGCTCCAAACTGATGGGTAAATGGCATAACTGTCTATTTTACACGGTCAAGATTAAATGTTAGGGAATTTAGATGGTTCAGATTTGTTCTTAGGACAGTTAAAACGACCGGCGTCTATATATATATATATATATAATTAGTGGCTTTATTACCTTTACAAACTTTTATTTTTGTACAAAATTCAAATAAATGATCGTTGGAAAAAATCTTCAATTATTTCTTCAGCTCTGTCAATTTCAAGCTTGTCAGTGAGTCATTTAATTTTGGTTGTTCATGGAGTCGTGGATGATTTGGTTTTGGTTCCTCCTATCTTTATAATTTCTTAAAAAAGATTGATGATTGTTCTTTATGTTTAATGTTTATTATAGGGTTTTTTTAATTTTTTTTTTTTTTTGGGGGAACGCATGTGATTTTATGGTTTTTATTTTTGGCTCAATCTTTGATGATAAAGATGAAAACAGAATCTACTCTGATGATTTTTATGTATTTGATTTAATGGTAATTTGGTTTTTTTTTTTTTTTTTATGAGAAAAACAAAATCAAATGATTTTTATGTGTTTGATTTTGTCGGTGTTTGAGTTTTTAGCTAAAAATTTGATGAAACAATCGATTAAAAATTAGATTTTGATGGTAGTCTGGGTTTGATTTACAACGACGACGTGTTGTAATTCATCTTAACCTGTTTTCAAACCAACCCTTTCTTACCTAAACCTGATTTGATCTGAACCCGTTTTAACCCAGCATTCCTCCCAACTCAAACCATTACCCACCTATTTTCAAACTAGTTTTTTCTAACCCAGACTTGTTTTGACTTGAACCCAATCCGACCTAACATCCCGCCTCACCCGACACACCCTTTTTGTGAGGTCACATAGTTCGTACAATACTTATCGAATACATAGGACCCTCGTAAGTAGTTGGATGAATTTAGTCAAACTCACTGAATTAATTATAAACAGGGATGAAGCTTATAAGATGCTCGGGGTGCCACGGCCCCCTGTTTTTCGCTCAGAAGGGTCGATATGATAGTATTTCATTGGAAAATCATTCAGTTCTCTTCGTTTTCTTCCTAAAAATTCTTCAGCTTTCTCCGTTTTCTTATAAAAAATCCTTCGGACCCTTCCGAGTTTTTTTCCAAGCTCCGTCACTGATTATAAATAGTGTCTCGTACATTAGAGATGGAAGATGAAAACGTGGGAGATGCATACCCCGTGACCAGCACAAGATACCCACGCAGCCACGACAAACTTAGTCGTCAAAAAAGCAAACATTAATCGTGGCATACTATGACACCACACACACAAACACAAACACTTGTTACATCACTCTCTTTAACTTTCATTTATTACATCACCTACAAACACATTAATTATTTCTTAAACTAGGTACACTATAAATATTATACACTCATTTTAACCATATTGTACGATTTTATATACCATTTTGCTTCAAATATGGGAAGAGCCCCGTGTTGTGACAAAGTCGGGTTGAAGAAAGGAAGGTGGACTGATGAAGAAGACGCAATACTCTGTAACTACATTCGGGCTCATGGTGAAGGTTCGTGGCGTGATTTACCAAAAAATGCTGGTATGTTTATGTCGAGGCGTATATAGTGTTTTTATGATATAATGGGAGAGAAAAAGAGTGCGGAATAGATGGTTACATAATTGTTTTATATAGTATGCTTAAAGCACTATGTACAAGTGCATTACGTGGATTTCGTTTTTTTTTTTTGTTAAATGATTATGTATTAGACGACTTTTATTTATGCGTATGAATTGATTTATTATACGTTTTTATTGTTTTTAACAAGTATGTATATAACATATATATGTATGATATAGGATTGTTGAGATGTGGAAAGAGTTGTAGATTGAGATGGATTAATTACTTAAGATCTGATTTAAGAAGGGGTAATATATCTAAGGAGGAGGAGTATATCATAACCGATCTACATGCATCTTTAGGTAACAGGTTTGTGTTCATTTATTTCATAATTTTTTTAACAAGCAACACCTAAAGTTTTTAGGATAAGTTCATCATAATATACATTGTTCTGGATTTAATTCTATCATCATTTGTTTGAAAAATTTATCACCATGATGGCTCTTTAGATGCTTTTAATAATCTCACAAGTATTAAACATTTAATTACAAGGTAGCGTTTGGTGTATATAAATAAATGGTGGAATGAAATGAGTCATTACGTTGTAATAAAAAGAAACATGTTTAGTTACCTTCACTTTTGATAATTTTCATTATTTCGTGGTGTTTTTTTTTTGACCAATTACCCGACTCATCCCCAAAACCATGGCCCGATCCATGACTAATACCATGACCCAACCCTTAACCTGATTCATGACCCTAACCATGATTCGACCCATGACCTGAACCACTATTCGAACTATAACCCAACCCATAACAAAACCCATGACCTAAACCATGATATGAACCATCACCCAACCATGACCTGAACCATGACTCAAATAATTACACGAACCATGGCTCAAACAATGACTCGACCCATGAACCAAATCATGGCCTGACCAATGAACCAAACCATGACCCGACCCACGACCCAAACCATGTTCAGTACTACAATCTGTCGCATGAACCAACCATGACCCAAGCCATAATCGACCCTATCCATGAACTGCCGATGACACAAGCCAATATCAAACCAAGAGCTAATCAATAACCGACCAATGAACTGGCTGAAGATTCGTACCATGACTCGACCCATGACACATGAATTAACCCACGACCCGACCCATGATTCGAACACTGATTAGAACCATGACTCAACCCCTAAATTGCATTATATTCCTTCATCTTCTCATGCATACCAAACAACACGAATTTATGAATCATTTCATTGCTAGAAGTAACCTAATATGACAATTAAATGATAATGATCATTTCTTTTCCTTGTCAATTCCATTCATTTGTTCATTTCATTCCTCTGTTTATTTCATACCAAATCGACCCTAATTATCTTTTGGGATACCGATGAGGCATTGGCTTAATGGTACCCCAGGATTCTTCCAAATGGGAGGTCTTGGGTTCAAATTCTCCTGCAGCGAAATATGGGTCTAAGGGGGGTCAGGGGGTTTTCTCAGTAGGGTTTCCTCCTGGGTGGTTGTGGTGGCTCATGGGAGGTCCATGTAACTAGACCTTGGTGACATAGTTTTAAAACAGTGGGTTCACACGATTGAGACATTCGCCGTTAAAAAATATATCTTTTGTGATAGTGTTGGCGTCTACAAAAAGTCATTTTTGTAATACTGTTACACGAGTTAAGAGGAGTGTGTATGAGGTGGTTTTTGACTTTAGTTTAAACTCAAATATTTGGTTTTTGAGTTTTTAAACCCATTTAGGTTTGATTTTAATGTTTTATTGGTTATTATCTTTTAAAACTTGTTTAGGTTAAGTTTGGATTTTGATTTTTCTACTTATGCAGTTTATGCCTAAAATCTTTAAGCTTATAAAAACAAACTAAAACATATTATTTATGCTAAAAATATTTGAACTACAACACTAGTTAACATTAAAAATTATATATAAAAGTCTTTAAATTTATTAAAAATCATTTGTACCTTTGGTATCATAGATCTAAAACAAATAAAATATATGATTAATATTTTTGTATCATGCATTTAATTAATTTGAACTCTCTACCTTTGGTATCAGAAACCAAAAAAAATTTAAATGATTGTTATTAAATTTATAGATTTTATTTGTAATTTAAATGTTAAAAAATATTGTAGCTTACTTATTATTATTTTAAATACAATATTGTAGGTCACTTTTTGTAAGCTAAAAAATCTAAGGCCCAAGTAAAAAAATAGGGGTTCCATGTTGGGCTAGGGGGTTTTCTCTCACCTATGGTGGGTTTCCTCCTATTGGGTGTGGATATGATCGGGTGGGTCTAAGACCCGTCAGTGATCCAAATTGCCGTTCAAAAAAAAAAAAAAAAAAAAAAAAAAAAGTAAAAACCGAAACTAAAACCGAACATAAAAGAGTTTTAAAAGCACAAAAACTGAAAAAATCGGAATCTAAACATGTTTTAAAAATACAAAAACTTACGTTTGGATTAAATAAAAAACGATACAAACCAACCCTTAAAAACATGTATTTATAGCAAGTTAAAGAAAAAGTTCCATTAATTATATAGACTTAATAGCTTTATTATTGTCGTATACATAGATCAATCATAACGAGAACGGCTAAATCACATGAATTGATCGATATGTCCTTAGATTTGTTTTTTTCTCAAACTTTATAGCATTTTGTCCAACAACGTGACATATTGGTTGAATTTATGAAAGTCACATATCGCTCTCCACGTCAATTTAATGCATGAATTTATTATTTAATAATTAATGATAAAATATGAGTAGATATAGAGTAACACCCTAATATAGAGGTGGGCAAAAAAATCCAAACCGGAGCCGATAATACCCGATCGGTGGCTACAAACGACTCATGTTTTTCGGACAAATTATAACCGGAACTGGTTCCACTTGTACCGGCCAAAAACTGAACCGGAACCGACAAAAATCGGTCTCTTGACTTTGTAGACCGGAATCGGTTAAAAAAAAAAAGCCGATTTGCACACCTCTACCCTAATATGACGATTTAATACATGAATATGTTATTTTATAATGATAAAATTGTGAGTAGATATAGTGTAACCCCCTAATCCGACAAGGATTGGCGTGCTACACACACACACACACACATATATATATATATATATATAGGGAGAGGTTCAAATGTTAACCCTCCCTTATAGCGTTAACCGCTTAACCCTAGCGTTTTTTGCCCGAATCTTAAAAAAAAAATTTTCATGGTTTTTATTATGTAAAAATAGGGGGGGTTTCTTTTTTGTGTTTTTGCTAATTCATCACCGTTTAGAAGTTATTGTAAGTGTAAGTTACTTACACTTACTTACATTTACTGCATCAGATACGGTTTTGTAAGTAAGTGTAAGTAACTTACACTTACAATAACTTCTAAACGGTGATGAATTAGCAAAAACACAAAAAAGAAACCCCCCTTATTTTTGCAAAATAAAAACCATGAAAAAAAAAAATTTAAGATTCGGGCAAAAAACGCTAGGGTTAAGCGGTTAACGCTATAAGGGAGGGTTAACAATGGAACCTTCCCCTATATATATATATATATCAAACAAAAGTTATTCAGTAAATCAAGTTAACAATCCAATGTATTAACTAGTATTAATTATACACATCTTGTATAAAAGCGACCAATGTATTTCTTTAAGGTACTAACACGTGAATATTTATTACATACAATCACAAAAAAAGTAATTTATTAATGTCACAATGGTGTCTTATAATGCTGACAAAACATGTCTTAAAGGGTTTAACAGGTTTCAGACGACGTGATTAATGTAAATATAAAACATGAAAATGACTTATTTAACACTTAGTTTGGTGATTTAAGGATGACGGTTCTATATTTTATGTAGGAAAAAAGAAAAATAATGAAGTCTAGCTTCTTAATTATTACTATTTTTTAAAAAATTATAAAATCAAATAGTAATTTTTTTGTTAAACAAGTCTTATCGTCTCTTAATAGGTGCCTATTTTGTCAGCTATAGTGTATTAGATGATTTGCATAACATATTGCAAATATGAAAGGCATTACAACCACTTAACATATTAATTCCAATCTAGTCTAGTACAATCTATGTGAACATGCAATAATCCGTTTAACCTTTGAAAGCCTATTCACTATTGCATGCTACAATTTTTAATAATTTGTACAAATAACAGATAATCGTAACACATTGAAATAAAAGAGGATAATAGATATTAAAAGTAAAGTAACATAATTCATATCTTGGATAATTAAGCAAAGCAAACTTACGTTTTCCTAACTTAATTTATGTTTTCTATCGTGAGTTCATTAAGTTCCATCGACTTAAGTTTTAAGATTCTTAATTACACTCACACTTGTTTTTATAACTATAAAGTTATAACCTCACAAGACTAGCTACTTATGTGGTTAACTTTATTAATTATATTAAATAAAGTTAGGGGTATTCATCGGTTTGTTCAGTTTTAAATTTTTTTTATCCATAAGCAAAACCGAACTGAATTTGATATATCTTAAACCGAACTGAACTCAACCAAATTCAATTTGCTTCGGTTTTGGTTAAAAACTGAATATACCGAATTCAATCGAATAAATCATATAAAAAATTTATGTTACCTAGTATTTGTTCGGATAGATTCGGATCGGATATTTGTTTTCATAATTCATATCTTGGATAATTAAGCAAAGCAAACAATAAAAAAATTTTGTTAACTAGTATTTCTTCTCAATTAAATATACGTACATATAAAATTCTCCAAAACATCTCAATCCTAAGGCTTAAATGGTTAAATAAATGTCCACTCTTTATGTATTTATGTGGCTGTTGTTTTAGTTTTCTTCAAACAACAAATTTTGGCGCAACGAGGAATAACACCTTTGACAATTGTCAATAGTTGATAGGAAACTATATCTTTGAAAATTAATTACAATAAAAAAAATAATTTGATATAAAATATAACTAGATAAATAAAGTTGTTAACTATTCAAAATTAAAGATTTAATTAAAAAATTCGTATAAAAATTATAAAAAATAAATAAATTTTATCTAAATTATTAAACACTAGTACATCATTTTGTTTTTTAACAATCATCTAATATATTTCAAATTTTATTTTTAACATACGATCTAATCTATTTCTAATTTACTTTTAATAGTAAGCTATCATTATTCACTGTATGATTATAATTATTGGGTTCATAAAGAGGGACACAACTATTTGTATGCATTAATCATCAACAAGCACTTGATACATAAGTTTTATTAATCGATTATAGTTCATAAGTAATCATAAGTTTATGGTTTTGTTTATATCAGGTGGTCTCAAATAGCTGCCCGTTTGCCCGGACGAACAGATAACGAAATCAAGAACTACTGGAACTCACATCTCAAACGAAGGATCATCCCATCAAGACGATCATCTAACACACCAGCCATAACCATCATGCCGACCGTCAACAAACGCAAAGGCCGAACCAGCCGGTTCAACATGAAGATTAACAAAACTTATAGACCAACAACTCATACTAACCCTAAGGTGGCTGCATCATATGAACAACCTACAAAACAACCCAACATGGCTCATGGCCCACGTGCCACTAGTTATGAAGAGGAGATGCTTAGCTTTATTGACAATATGGACCCGGAAAAGCTAGCCATAGCCACTGATGATAGCTCGATGGTTCATGTTGCTAGTGAACCTGTTAGTGCAGTTAGCGAAGGAAAAGATGTTGTGAAAACTGTTTGTGGTTCGAGCTCGTCGGCTAAGGACTCGTTTGATGATTGGAACTGGGATTTTGATTTTGATGTTGAAGATGGTGTATTAGGGTTAGGAGATGAAGAAGATGTAAACAATTTGTCATGGCCATGGGATAGCACTACAATAGATGATGAATATTTTCAAGGGATAGATGCATGGTTTCTACCTTAATTAATCCATTAATTTATCATTTTAGTTTACTAGTAACTTAATTATTCATATATATTAGAACCAAAGTTTCTTAATTAGGTACTGTTTTAGGCCTATCAATTAATAGCTTTATTACATATGAGATTTTACTAAATATGTTTTTTTATAATCAAAATGTGCTCTTCTCATTCAAAATACCTAGCAATCTTTAGATACAGTTTGTGAGCAAACACGTGATCTCTGATAATGTGATCATAGTGATGACATATACTAGACCATGACACGAGTCGTGTCATGTATGTGAGCTGACTACCAAATGTCACATATGATCATGAAGCATCATGGTCCTATAACTCTAATTGTTAAAGACATTCCATTTATCTAGCTTATACATTGTTAGATGTTAAACTCTAAATTAAAGTTATTTTCTAACTAATTTTAAAACAACTAAATTTTCCTAAAGGACATGTTCAATACTAGTTGAGTTCGTATAGTTTTCATATACTGAAATTCACCATTCAAAATTTTCGAAATCCAATTTTAAACATTCTAATAATAGAGCCCTTGTGCTCATTCTCAAGAAAAAAAAGTGGCATTGGCTCATTACTCATCAAAAATAGATTTTTTTAATCTTATATATGCCATTAACATTTTATTCACTTTCATCATCTTCCTCTATTACAATCTATACACACATATACAAGTATATACTATTATTATACTCCATCTTCTATCAACAAGATCTCAATTACCCTTTTAATCTTGGTAATGTACGTTTACACCACCTTTCGTGCGAGAAAATCACAACGCTATACGTAACATAACCCCATGTGAGGGTAGTTTATGCTCACACACACCAAATAACCCATAAAGTGCAATCCACTTATGCATGTTTTGTGAGTGCTTTGAAGAGACAACCGATCATATTTTTGTATCATGCAATCTAGCATAATCAACATCGGACATTATTTTTCGATGGTGTAACTCCGCCCATGTTTGCCTTTGGATGTCAAAATATAGTAAATAACTAAATATGCAAACTGACCCGATATCTGACAGTATGTCGTTATCTCTTCATAGGACACAAGAAGAAATAAAGATTCTTGATTTTTTTTTTTGTGGATTTAGGGTTGATTGAGATGTACTAAGATAATTTGGGACTAATGGAGGGTATTTAGCCTATCGAGCAGGTTGAAGGTTAATTTGTTTTCCTTTTTTAAAAAGTTGATGTAAATTTAATTGGGATTATACTTGGTTTAATCTACTATTAATAAAATTGAGTGTTTTTTGTCGAAAAAAAAAATTATATATAGCCTTGCATATTTGTAGTCTAGAATCTAGGTTTACCATTTATGTAATGTTATTGACCATTCAACAAGAAAAAAATGCACTATTTTCACAAAAATAAGACTTCTACTCTATCTTCATCCAAATCCCACTAATTCCATTTGCATTATTCAACACCAATACTCAACAACAATTAGAAGTACATAATAATAAGAACAAACAATGTGAGATAATATTTGATGTCAAAGATGTTTCCTAATTGCCAAATTTTTTAAGATCTCTATTACAATCTTCTCATCACATTCCTTAATCATAGTCTTTCCAAAACCATCACCGTTACAACCCGTCATTGTTGTTCCCCGAACGACCGACGTATTCGCTAATTTCATCATAATCTTCACGTAAGCATCCCGGATTTGGATAAACAGCTTTCTTGGTGACCTTGTCAGCTTCAATTTCAGCCTCGGAGCAACCCTAATTCGCCTCATTTGCCGCCTCTTCTGCCTTCTTGGTCTAGACTCCTCCATCCTGAGATCGCCGTAGGTGGCGGTGGTGTCGAGGCGGTTGTAACTTGTTGGCCGCCAGTAGCATTTTACGCTGTTGTAAAGTTTAGTAGTGATGACTTCCATGAATGAGTGAATTAGGAGAATTGGTAGAGGTTGAAACTTTAAACTTATGACTTGTGATGAGATGGTGTTAAAATTAATGAGGAAGATTGGTACCTACATTTCTCGGTGAGTTTTTTAATGCATGGGATTGGAATGGATCATCCATATCGTTGGATCCGTACAATAGACAGAATTATTAGGTCTTGCTTATTATTTAATTACCTCAAATAAACAACATCGATAAAATGAAATAATTTAGAACAATTGCATCATTGGTTGGTAATATATTTAAACAATTTTTTACTTAGAATATTACACACAGGGTTGAAAATTTCAGACATGAACATGTTAACACGACATGACACAAAATCAACAGTTTCTGAGTTTAACTGTAACATGTTTCGTGTTTTTAACAGGTCGGCTCCTTTAGAAAAGATAAAAATCGTGTCTTAATTAACAGGTTAAATTACATGTTAACCTGTTATAGATTTGTTAACAGCTCTCAGTCTCCCACCCTCGGAATAATTTGTAATTCATAATTTTAGTTTTCCCATTACTAGCTCCCCAAACCACCATTTTTTACGCTCGAGTCCCTTCAACCCTAATTTTCCAAAACATCTCGTCGTCGCTCCTTCTGATTCCGTCGCTCATCTCGTCTCCATTGCTCTTCTCTTCGTCGTTGCCTCCTCTTGCATCCTTGCCTCCTCCAGTTGTCATCAATCCTTCCATCGAAGTTGGATCCTCGTGTTGCCATCGGCTTCTCTCGTCACCATCCAGTCTCTTACGTCACTCCAAATTCTGCAATATTCAACCTCCTACCTCACTCTCGCTGTTTTTCCTTGTAGTGTCTCTTAACAGGACTTATCATGTAAAATGTTTTCAAACAGGTTTGTGATTGAGAAAAATGGCACAATTAGTTATCATGTCGTGTTCGTGTCAACACTCTTCGTGTTCGTAACTTATCGTTTTCATATCTTATCTTATCGTGTCTGACATGTTATGTCAAACTCTAATAATATCTCATTCTTCTATCTCTATTTTATAATTTAGTTTAAAGGCACATATGTTTTTAAAATGCATTTGTTAATTAAAAAACTCCTACACCTCATTTCTAATCTCTAACTTTGTTTATTTAAAAATTCATACATTTTATTCTTCATCTCTTTATTCTATTATAAACTCTCACAAAGATATAAAGAATAAATAGTGATTTTCTAGATATAAAGAATGAGAACTATATAATTAAATTTAGTCTTTATTAAACAGAATGAATGGAAGAGTTATATTACATAAATCCAAAATGTAGAATAGAGGATAATATAAATAATGGATGGGAGTGTTTTTAACCTACACTCTTAGGAATTCTCAAACCCACAACACATTTGTATGAAGAAATAAAAAATATCATTAGACTACAAGATTATAGGCGGCTAATAATAATTTATAAAAACAAAATGATTAATAACATTTATTTCACTTCTATTGTTAATGACAAACTTAAATACTTAATTTCCTTATTTTGCTAACAATCATCATTGTGTGTGAAATTCAGTTTGATCAAAATTAAAGTTGCGATGATTATATGAGTGAAAGTGTCCTTGACGATGAAACTAAAAGTTATAAATATCATTGCTTAAATTGATAGTATCAATTATTGGTGAGTTCAAAAGGGTTTGTGTCAATTATTGCTTAAATTATCATCGCTTAAATTGATGGTATCAATTATTGGCTATCACCCAGCTTTGTGTCCGAGCCAAAAGTGTTTTACACGACAAGGTTCAAGATTTCTGTCCGGTTTTTCCCTGTAACAGTTGGTTGACGAGTCTTCGACTCCAACCAATTTGGCCCGTCAGGAAGGTTGGGTGGAGCCTCCGCTGCAATTGCAGCATGGGGAGCCTCTCTAATGCCGCTGAAAAATGCACCGCTGCAATTGTAGCATGAGTGTAAAGCTGAGGTTTCAATAATCCGTCACTGCACTCTGAGACAACGTTATTGTCGTTGCATCAACCGTTAGTTCTAAAAAAAATTATTGGTGAGTTCAAATTCTGAATTATTAAAATCTAATTTCCTATAATTAATTAAAAAAGCATCTCAAAATTTTAAGAAACATGTTAGATAATTCACCTTTATGGATGAGGATGCAAACCAAATGTGGGATGTTGTGGCGACAACAATTACACAAGTAGTAAAAAAGTCTTTTGGGGTCACAATGGGAATTACAAGCTGGCTTAAGGAGTCTTCGTAGTGAAATAAGAATGTGTTGAGAATATCACAGAAAAACGAACACGATTTTTATCACCGGATGAATTGAAAGTCGTTGATCACTTTAAGATCAAACTATTTGTGGTTCACCCAAATGTTTGATCGGATAAAATTCAATTTGAAAATCGAATAACTAGTATGAATCAAAGTGTTTATGGAATGAACCAGTGAATGATCGATCAAATTCAATTTGGATATACGCAGGTTTCTGAAAACCGCCTCTAGGCGGTTTTCAAGTTTTCTTCTTCCCAAATTTGTCACTAAATTTATAAAACGAATTTTATATCAAAATTCGTAAAATCAATTTTTCTATTGATTTTTCAGCTCGACCCCAGCCAGGGGCTTTGCCCCTTGGACCCCGCTATCCAGGGGCACTACCCCCGAACCTCCGTTGAATCATAAAACCTCAAACAAACGTGCACCCCACACTCAACTTGTTTAATGAATTCCATGATGTACATTGATCGACAAAATTAATCCAATTACACTAAAATATCAAAAATAATACACAAGAGAATTGAAGAGACATAAAAAATTGTGTTGAGTTTCATATGTGCACTAATGATAAAGTATCAAGTGAGATTGAGGGAAATGTATAAAAAGATAAAGCATGAGGCAAAGAAGGTAGTAACTTTCTCGTAAGAAGATGCGTAAATAAGTGGAAACTAAGAAGGGTAGAGGCGGTATTTTGGTAAGAGTTTAGGACACCAAGTTGAGATGACAAATGTATTTTCGTAATCTCTTCAAGTGCAGTAGGTCCAACCAAGAAAAAAGCAAGGATCCGACATCCCTAAGTCGATTGCGAAATAACTTTTACTATTGTGATATCAAAGAGGTAGATCTTAATATATCCATTAGGAAGAATGAAAGGACCATGGTTCTTGACCCAAACAACATACCCATTGAGTTATGGAATTATTTGAGGGAGATAGAAATTCAATGTCCAACAAATTTGTTCAATATTGTCTTTGAAACCGAAAGACATCCAACGCTATGCTAATTGCATGTATTTTAACCGTTCAAGTCACGCTATGAAATTGAAAGAAAATTAAGTTGAGATAAGAAGGTGAACCAAATAGAATTTATGCCAAGGTGGTTTAGGAATGATGTGATACACATTCTAAGTATATTAATGAAAAAATATAAGAAAAAGAATTTACATATTAGCCTTAAAATGCTTATTCGTGTGGCCTGTTGAGTGACTTACGATAATCTTGATGAAAGAGGGTTCCTTGGAGATATAAATAGCTAATTAGGAATATGTATGAAAAGATTAAAACAAATGTTCAAGTTCTAGAGGAGGATACACAATTCTTCATATCTGATTATAATAGTTAGTTCCGTACCTTATTCAAACCCAGTTGGATGTCTATTGGGTATACCCTCGAGTTATGGGCATCCATATTAGTTTATTAATGTTCATGTAGGGTATACCCTCTCCAAAACCGGTCAAGTAAGTATCCTGTATGCGTGTGAGGAACTGAGAATTTGAGATTTGAGAATGAACCGTTTTATTTATTTATTATTTATTTTTATTTTTATCTGTAAGAAAAAATTGAAAAACAGATATGACTTGGCTGGTACAATTGGATATCAACCGATTTCACTTTAAACCGGTTTGAAGCCACCTCTAGTTCCTGATTGAACCCCTGCTTTGGTCTTTTGTTCGCCTCTTATCCTGGTTCATAAGATGGAAAAAAAAAATTGCATAGACCGATAGACTTGTATCACATTGCAACTTGCTTTGCTAGGCCTTCATGATCATCTTGCATATGTCACTATATGTGAGCTTCTTAAGCCCATGAGACCCATAAAAAATGAGTACTGGGCCACGTATTTACTATTTAGTAACCTTTTTTTTCCTGGTACAAAATGCCAGATGTGGGCGAAAAACAGAACCGACAACCCGAACTGGAACCGCAACCGAAAAGGCAGAACAGGTTACACGTTTACCCGGCAAAACCAAACCGAACCAGTCAAAAACCAGAAACAGTTATTGACTTTGTTGACCAGAACCAGAACAGGAACGTTTGAAACCAGAATCAATTCCTAAAAAAACCCGGTTTGCCCACCTCTGCAAAATGCATAACCTCGAATTCCGAGGGATAAACATTTGGACCAATAGCATATATTATTGACAAGTAAAATTACCCGCCATGTATTGCGGCGGCATTAAAACGTGTAGTACTTTGAATTTATTAGGTTGAATGAAAAGCGTACTATAATTGACTCAACATATCTCTAAAAAGTTAAGATGAAACGTAAAACAACAGAAAGCGTAAAAAATAAGCACAAAAGCATACTATATATGACCGAACTTATTTCCAGGAAAATTTTATACCAAAATATGGAATAACACGAGTTTACACAAACTCTTACGTAAAATTAAGCATGTAAGAAATTATTATTTTTAGTTAAGGTACAAAAGAGGTAAATTAGAAACTTTAGAAACTTAAAGTAATCAAAGATGAGAGCGTTAAGCCGAAAGCATAGGGTGAAGATTTTAGAAGTGAATATATAAATCCAAAAATTTAGAACCTAAGAAGGGTCAAAATGATATTTTATAAACTTTTTAAAAAGATGAGAGGAAAAAAATATGAATATTAAAAAAAATTATTATAAAAAAAAAGGAAAAAAATGTTTGGGTGAGATTCAAACCCAAGCCCAAGCCCATAGCTTCAAACTACAAAGACCAACCAACTCAACTACAGTATGGGCGGAGCTTTGTAGGGACGAGGGGGTGACCGCCCTCCTTTTTTTTGTGTAGTAGTATACACCATGTATAGATGTTGAATTCTTAGTTTGTTTTTGAACGACTAATTTTTTTATTACTGTAATATCATCGTGTAGCTAGCGGAACCATCCGATTATATCCATCAGCTACTCCACAGTTCTTAAAAAAAATCAATACTTTGAGAAAATCCCCTTGTGAGATTCGAACCAAGGATTATTTGGTTATTAAGTTTTATCCTACAACTAAAATACCGCTAAGCTATAATGGCTTTGGTTGAATTCTTAGTTATTAACCAAGAAATTATAAAGAAAGAAAAACATCGTCTACTTGAATAAAATAATAAATTACATATTTTCACTAGAATTAAAAATATCAAATTTACGAAGTTTAATATTGAAAAAATTATTTTAAGTCATTTAAATAAATTTAGTAATAAAAGATATTATACTTTATAACTAAATGATTATTAATTAATTTGGCAATACATGGGCATGCAAAATAAGACATTAAATGATAGTGTTCTCAAATATAGAGAAATTATCAACCCGTGTTTTTGGATATAAACTCTCTTTTTTGGATACAAAGTTACAAACTCTCTGTTGACTCATCACAATATGCAAGTAAATCTTAGGTCCTATGTTCTCTATATGCAGGGTCCTAAGGTTATAGTCTAGGCCAAACCATTTAAATAAGTGGCCTATATTTCTCTATAATCATGGCTCTGATACCAATCTGTCACACCCCGAGCCGGCGGGGTTGGATCGGAGTCCCCGTCGGGCGGAAGGTTCCCGGGGCGCGATATCGTGAGTGATAATCAAAGTGATCAGATTGTTTACATTGCACATGATATAAATGAGAAATGCTAAATAGAATAGAATTACAAAGTTAAATTACATCCGTATCGTTCATAATTTAACAATGTAAATCTATCATAAACATCATAAGATAACTATCTTGTAACTATACAAGATATACAAAACAATGGTAAAATGATGTTCCAAAAATATGCAGGTCCAAACATACTAAGTCTTCTATCGGAAGTCCTAGTCCAAAAGCATAAGCTTCTTAGTTGACTTGTTCATCACCTGAGAAGTCATGCAAAAATAAAGTCAACACATGGTTGGTGAGTTCATGTTTTTTTTTAGTAATTGAAAATGATTTGAAAACCTCTTTTGGTAAAAACCCTAACCTCATTAACATCACATGTAATATCCACATCGGTATGCTTATATATAGGGCATACCCCTGAGTCGAGCCTACAAACCCGCCCAGACGCCGTCCCACCACATACTAACATGCATATGACACTGTTGCTAATGATAGTTAAGCATTTTTACCCAACACACACTTCCATTCACAATAGTTCAAATGTACCCTCAAAACCTTTGTTAAACCCTCGGGTAACAACCTTAATCTTATTAACATCACATGTATCATCCAGATCGGTATGCTTATATATGGGGCATACCCCTGAGTCGAGCCTACAACCCGCCCAGACGCCGTCCCACCACATACTAATCCACATGGGACATTGGTGTTAATGAAAATTAAGCATTTTACCCTACCAATAAACCAATGATTCTTCAGCTCTTTGTTCCTGTAAATACAATAACTTGGAATCTATGTTGATTCCTTAAGTTCATCACAATAATGGTCAACCACAGTATTTGTAGAAACAGTCATAAATGCTTGATTGAAATAATAAATAAACATTTAATAAAATCTAAGTCCTAATGATTGGGCCTTGGTCAACTCGAGTGGACTAGTCTATCAATAAAGGTTCTTAGTAGTTAGGGAATTCTGTAAATATCATCAAACATATGACCTACAATTCAAACGGTCTAGCTAGGACTTCTTGAAATGTAGGAGTTCTTGTTTCGTACTTGATTCGTTGTGTTGGCATATGTTATCTTTGATATTTCCTAGACTTTCCCCTGAAAATGATTTATTGATTCGGCTGGTTCTGTCACAAGATGTACTTGATTCGTTGATCATAGAATACTAGGTTTGTTGATCAAATGTACTCTTGATTCGTTGTTCATCAAACACTTGATTCGTTGAACATCGAATATTAACTTTGCAAAGATAGTTTCGTTTGATTCGTTGAACTCTCACACTTGTTTTGTCAAAATAGTTTCGTTTGATTCGTTTGAACTCACACTTGTTTTGTCAAAATAGTTTCGCTTGATTCGTTGAAATGTTTAGTTTAACTCAATTATTCACTTAAATTATAAGTAAATAAACTTAGTAAAACCTGCATAAAATTTACCTAGACATGATTCTAGGTTAACAATTCACATATAAATATATGTTAAATAAAAGCATTTAAGTAAACAATTTAAATAAAGCAGTTTACGCATGCTTCTCAGCCCCGCGTTTTAAAACAAAATGTTAGAAAAGGGGCAATGAACTCACCTGTGTTGCTATGTAATTGATCTAACACAAAATGCGCGCTCGTTCTGATGACTTAGGTTTCTTCGGTTCCTGAGTTATTTTATTAGAATTTGAATTCAATAAGTATACGTAATAGTCGTCGTACCTAAGGTTTGTTCTCGGTGTGTGTGTAACTAAGTGTCCTGGTTACTAGTGTTTCTATAACTTAATCTTCTAATCTAACTTAGCTACCCATTTATAGCCCAATCCCATAATTAGTTATAGCAACTTACATTTAAATTTTCACAAAATTTGGGCAGAGTTTCCTTTGTTTTCTGTTCAAATCCAGACAATTATATTGTCTATTTTTACAATCAAATCCCAAACAATTACAATACAACCAACTTTTATAACTATATAAACTTTAAAGGAAACCCATGACATTTATAAAATATAACTATTAGTTATTATTTAAAGTCATTTTATTTATTAAAACATAAGTTATTTTATGAAAAACTGCAAGTTAAACGTGTTAGAACTTGAGTTAACCAAATTTAGATAAATCCCAAGTCCTTTGATAGTTCTTTGTTTCCCAACTTGATCCTTGTTCGTTCTCATATATAACCTAGCTTAGAATGCTCTATTGAACAATCTAATACGGTTATCAATATTCGTATGAAGTTTCTAAGTGTTAGATGTAAATATTGAAATGAACACCAACACTTTATGCAATATCCTCAAGATTTCCAATTTAACTCATTAAATATGAACGACTCTTCTTGAATTGTTATAGCATTTCAACTCATACCCTTGTTATCAATCTAAGAAGGTATATCTTAATTAACACTAAGGGTAAGTTTGCATGTATTTGAATGTTCCTTATCATTCCCATGCACACACCCACGGTTTATACCTTGCATGTAGTTGTATACACACCCCATGCACCGTGATAACTAAGGGTTTTGAGTTCGATTAGATTGGACATACCCCAGGGCAGCGAACCTATTGGCTAAGCCCATAGGTTCGGCTAAGTTTGAAGGGAAGGTTCGGCTAGTCTAATGAAGAAGAAAGGTTCGACTCCATGGGTTCGTCGCCTGGGTTCGTGGGTTTTCCAAAAGGTTCAGCCAGGCCCTGGACATGCAAGGTTCGTGTGTCCCATGCACGCTGGTAAAGGTTCGTCCCCCATGGTTCGGCTCATCCTTAGGTTCGTCTACACATGAGAGATTTCGGCCAAGAGGGTTCGTTAGTAATGCTTCCTGGGTTCGTGCCTAAGAAGGTTCGCCGGATCTCTGGTTGATGTCTAAGGTTCGGTGCAGATGCAGCGGTTGGGTGGCCAGTCACAGGTTCGTGCAGGGCGACCACAGGTTCGTTGCAGGTGAGTTGCAGAGGGGCTGCAGGTTCGGTGCAGGGTTCGTCGCAGACCCACGGGTTCGGCTGCAACTCAGAAGGTTCGCTACAGGTTCGTGCAATCTTAGGGGAGGTTCGGCTAGGTTTACTGGGTTCGGCCGGCTGCTGGTCCTTCACGAACCTGCATTTTCGTCTTCCTCCTCGATCAGATCTAATACAACACAAATTCCTAGCTCTTTCTAGTCGATTACATGAGTTCATCTAAGTGCTTATGAGTGTCTAGGCCGGTTAAAACATCAACAACTCAAAGGGTTTGTGATATAAGCTAAAACCGAAAAATAAAGGGGTTATTTACCTCAAATTTCATGAGTGAAAGCTCAAACTTCTTGTACTTTCTTGATCTACGCAGCAAGAGGAACGTTTAGACACCAACTATGCTCGAATCCACTGAGAAATCACCACCAAATCGTAGAGAGAAGGAGGAGAAACTTGTTCTAGAGAGAGAGAGGGTTTTGAACGAGAATGAGAGAAAGAGAATGAGGTGGTGGAGGTTGGTTGAGCATTTAATTACCATATTAAATGTTTCAATTATCCGGGGTTCGGTCTTACTCGGTTTCGCATAAAATGTCGGTATTTTAGTAGTTTTGTCACGAAACGATACGGTTTATAAAAATAGAATTTATAAAATTAATTTAAGTTGTGATTCCTAATAAATTAACTAATTATCTTTTATTTATTTTAAAATTTTCAGAATATTTAATTAATTGTTTAAATTGAATCGTATGGTTGTCGCGTGTATTCGCTCGAATCGTCACCCGTACGAACACGACGATAACTATACTTTTCAATATTGTTTTCTAATTATTGGATATTATTCAGAACGTTAAACCTTCAGATATATTCGTACAGATCGTCACCTATACGGATAATCTGTCAATTTAGCATTCACATAACAACATCCGTTCTGTTTTGTTCTATAAATTCTCACATACGTTTATACATAATAATCCTAACAAGAAATCACATGATGGTTCTGTATTGCCAGATAATTATCTGACTCTAGAACCATGATTCTGAACTTTGTTTCTATTAAATGTTTCTGAACTTGTTGTCTGATAACACAAAATGATAATGACAATGGACATGAATAGAAAATGCACTGAAATGTATATTGTTCGTACATGTTTACTGTTCATGTTACTGTTTAAGATCACTGTTCAGGTACGGTTCCGGCACTGATGTTACATTCACCTATAGCCCTACAGGTAGCGTTGGGAATTTTACCACGATCGTAAAAATTAAACGTAGATACGATCTCTAAAATCAAAACGTGTAGATGCAAAAACAAGTACTTACAGTTAGGACTGGTTTTTAGGACTGGTTCGGTAAAGGGTGAAAGGCTGACGAGTTTTATCTGTAAGGACCTTACCTTTTACTGTGTAAGGTCCTCCCCAGATGGAAGCCTCTTGTGCTTCCTTGGATTTGTAAGTTCCACCCTTTTTCAAGTCCCACTCTCTGGCCCTGAAGCTCGTGTCCTTTCCTCTTACAAAGGCTCTTACTTTGTCCATCAAACTATCAAACGTCTTCGGGAAGTCTTCTCCTAGCTTTTCGCACAGTTGGGGTTTTCTTACCCCATTGATGAGGCTACTAATCTTCATTACTTCGGGTATACCTTGTATTTGCATACTTTCGGTTATGAACATTTCCATAAATTGCTCCACCTTCTCATCATCTCGCCTCATGATGTGCAATATTTCATTTGTGTTTTTAACAGCCTTTTTCTTTTGGTGGAACTGTTTTAAGAACTTGTCCCGCAGTTCCTCGTAATTGTCGATGCTCCCAGGTGGGAGACTGTCAAACCATAGACGGGTCGCACCAGTCAACGTTTGCACAAGCATGTGACACCAAGTGGGAAGGTCCCACCTTCCTATCTTACCGGCTCCCGCGAAGGCATGTAAATGGTCGTCCAGATCGTCGGTCCCGTCATATTTCCCCACATTCGTGGGCAGCTTCAACTTATCGGGTAATAGGGCTTCCGCAATACGACGGGTAAACTTCGACAAGTCCGTGTAATTGGTGGGGTGGTAAGGTCTCAATAGTGGGTCTTCCTTCTCTTCTGGTCCTCCGCTAATTTTCTTGAGGTCATCGTTTTCTTCCACCTGCCTTCGGGGTGTCTTCTGTTCTTCCATGATTTTGAGAATCTTTTCCCATAATTCCTCATTATAACGGGGCTCTCTGGTAGCTCCTTCCGGTTCACCTTCGTCGTACGAAAGTTGAGCTTTCAGTTTTTCTGGCTTTTCTCTATGTTCTAATTCAGCCAGCCTGGCTTTCAGAGTTTCGCGATGAGTCGACAAAATCCGGAGTGATCGTCACCTCTACCTCTACCTCCTCCTTGTCTGATCCCTCGGTTATCACGACCTGAGAATCTAGAGTATTTCCGATCGGGGTCGATCCCTTCCTACCCGAGCCCTTGGTGGCCACACTTCGGGGTGTGGAACGAGTGTTATCATCAGCCATGTTGTGTGATCGTGTGTACCAATTGGTGACCTGAAACTGGTCCCACAGATGGCGTCAAATGAAGAACCAAATTATAGCAGATTTAGTTATGGATAACACAAGCAAGACTTAAATGATAAACTCTTTTATAAAATGGGACTGAAACAATCACGCCCCATGACATGAAATACAAGGGAAACACCTTAAAGTACATCAAGGAAACTCTAAATCACATTTACATAACACGTAAGAGAAAACTCTCCAAACCTTCAGCGTAAGGACCTTACGATGGTTTTAATGTCGACGGCTTTCTCTCTTTAATTCTTGTATTTCTGGAAGTTGGAAAGTATTGAATTCTTTGAGTTTCCTTAAGTCTGCACTTTATAGCCTTCTTCCTTGGTTTTCCCCCATAAGTCCATTTATTTGTCTTTCTGGTCTTTGTCCATCGGGTAAGGACATTCCGTTTTTCCTAGACTGTTTTAACTGATGTGCGGCTAGCCATGCTCTCTCTTAAATGCTTACCATGCCTTCATTAAATGCTGGGCAAAAGTCATTAAATGCATCAATGAGTGTAATGATTTCATGTTATTAATGCAATCCATACTTATTTGT
Organism: Mikania micrantha; assembly: GCA_009363875.1. Classification (NCBI taxonomy): domain Eukaryota; kingdom Viridiplantae; phylum Streptophyta; class Magnoliopsida; order Asterales; family Asteraceae; genus Mikania; species Mikania micrantha. The sequence goes on from CM018691.1 coordinate 12,806,441, forward strand.
CTTTTATCCTCTCTTATTTACGGTATTACCTTGTACCGTTATCACTTTACATCATCATAAACCTTGCATTGCACCAAGAATTTTAACACTAATATCAGGACATACATTATCTCTAATATTAAAACACATAAATCCAAAATTATTTCATAACATAAGTGTAATCTTCATTCCATGAAGAAAATTAACTAAAGAAATCCTAAAAATACCATTCATCATAGTTGTATTTTATGGTTAAATGTCAAAATGGTCCATGTGTTTATATCGAAAATGTCATTTTAGTCCTAAATAAAATTTGTTGTCATTTTAATCCTTGTGTTTAAATTTAGTTGCCAATATAGTCCTTCTAGTTGTCATTTTAGGGACTATATTGGCAATTAAATTTCAAACACAAGGATTAAAATGGCAACAAAAATTTAGACGAAGGTCTATATCGGCAACTAAATTAAAAAACAAGGATTAAAATGGCAACAAATTTTATTCAGGGACTAAAATGACATTTTGGATATAAACACATAGACCATTTTGGCATTTAACTCTGTATTTTATTAACAGCCGAGTCTTGTCTTAAGTGTAATTATCATTTTGGAAAGGAAAATAACCAAGAAAAAATAAAATAGCCAAAAACACTATTATATTATAATTGTATTAATTTTAATATATACAGACATATATGTAGGTGTATCATTGAAAACATGATATTAGAAAAAAAAAACCTTAAATCCTATTTGAGCCATCTATTTGAAATTTTAAAAATAAATATATGGTTAACATTAAATTTGAATAAAAAATTGAGGTTTGAATAAATAAATTTGGTTTAATGTGGACCAAAATGCTTATTTTTTATGTAAATACGGGCATAAAAAATTAACAAAACTAGTTGAGACTATAACGAAATTAAAGACAAATATGAGACGAATACAATGGTGCAATTTTTATTAAAAAATATTATAGTATAAAAAAGTTACGAATATTTAAAAAAAATAGCGTAGAATTTATATAAAAAATTGATTTGATTAAAATATATTAAATGGTGACACTTGTTATCACCATATAAATCTATTTTTTTTTAATGATACAAAATGTCTTAAAGATCATCTTATATTAAAAAAAGAATAATGACAATATGACACGATTTTATTCACTTGACTTCTAGATTAACCATTAGATGATGGTTAATGAATTAGTTCATTTTCTATGGATTATGAATATTTTTATCTCCTTTACACACACTTTAGTGATTTATTCACATTATAAGGATATATAATTATAAATGATGATAAGTTACATTTCGATTTAACGCTGATTCAACATAAATTTTATTTATAATCAAAGTTTAATCTAAAACATATACATTTTTGTGTATGAATGTACTATTGTGGCGTTCTATTTATCAACGTTTTGATATTTCAAATCAAGTCAACAAAACTTCACATGTTTTTCTTTTACGCACTTAGCTAGTAACTTTTAATGTATAGTATCTCATACAACACATATATACTATTGGAACATGCTTATTTTTATATTAGTCTTGGTATAAATATCATTCAAAACCGAGTTAGATTCAACAAAAACGAGCATGTCCATGTTTCAATGTAAATTTATCCAAAACCGAATTTTGCTTTAAAAAATGTGTTTGTGCTTGTTGGGACACAATTTTTTTTATCAATGTTTCAATATTCAAAATTGAGTCGATGCAACTTCATGTGTTTTCTTACGTGTTTAATTACGCCAATGTCATTGTGTGGCTCTACGTAGGGGTGTTTACGGTCCGGTTTCAAATCGTGAAACTACCCAAACCGGTCATAGGTTCGGTTTCATGGTCAGTTTTTTTCCAAACATTTGGTCAGTTAATTTGGTTTCAAAAGTTCAAAACCATAATAAACGGTTTGGTTTATGACTTTCATCAAAAACATGTCGTAAAAAGCCGAACCGAAACGTATGTGTGCGTATAAATAAATATAGATATACGTACACACACATATATGTCAATATATGTGTGTGTATTAAGTTCATGATTTATGCCTCATTAAAAAACATTTGGACTTAGAGTAACTAGTTCGTTTTGAACTATAAAAGATTTGGTTTGATTCGATTTTATTTTTAATGGGATCAAAAGCTCAAACCATAAAACCAAACCGAAACCAAACCATTGATAACGATTCAAATGGTTCGGTTTTGGTTTTCATTTTTTAAAAACCATTGTTAACGGTTTCGTTTACAATTCCACCTAAAAACCTTAAAAATCGGACCGCAAACACCCCTAGCTCTACGTCATCTAGTTGCTTAAAATAAGATTAGCAAGTCTTTAAGTTTATACATAGATATTAATATTTAATTATTGTTAGAATTAGGTTGTGGTTAGCTTAACAACTCATATGAGTTAATGACGCAAAAATAAAATAGATTTATGTGTCTTAGATTTGTGTATAAGAAATCTCATCTTCCTTCAAAGCATTATTAATTATAAAATTTTTGGCTTAGGCTTTAAGTTAAAACTCTAGATTATTTTTCATGTAAAAAACACCTTATTTTTTATATTTTAAAAACGACATGCTCCTGTTAAACCGTATGAATTGGAATAAACTTGTCTAAATATCTTACTATCATTATAAACTATAAATTAAAATTATATACAGAGCTGAAGCCATGAAACGATATATTATTTAGTTTTGAGTTTGAAATTATTTGGTTTTAAGCTAAATAAGTTTTTTTTACTCCTCAAGCGTTGCGGCGGGTTCATATGACAACATTAAAGTGATAAAGTGCACATTTGCAAATTTTTTAACTAACTTAGAAACCTTGTTTTCAATCCGATGACAACGGTGAAATCAACATCGATAAGTACCTAAAAAGAAGTGTAACTTTTGTGGTTGTTAAAATGATTGTCACAAAACATGAATCTGATGTATTTATCAGCATATGCAACGTGATTAAATATTAATTATTATATACTTATCTCATTTCTGAACAAACTCAAATTTATACCGTTGAACCACAACTTATTATATTTGACATGACTTGATTCTGAACAAAATTTGTATATTGTGTAGACCAACTTAATACACAAAGTATTATATTCGATCTCGACTTGTTTCCGAACAAAATTTACACTGAAACATAGACCAACTCAAATTTACGCTGAACGCCTGAACCTACATAAAAATATATTTAAAAAAAAGTTAGTTAACTCGAAACTTAAACCTGAGGATGTAAAGAAATACATTTACGAAAAATGAGGGTAAGCTTTGTCGGTGACAAACATCACCCACATTGCTAAATGAGATTCAGGGGTGGCCCGACAGGCTTAGAAAGTAAAGCTAGGACTTGGGGCCCCCAAAACCTTAGGGCCCCGTTTCTTAGAAAATTTTCTATATGCATTAGATTTTTGTTGAATTAATCCAAATTAAAAAAATCAGAGTGAAAAAAAATATATAATTTTATATTTTATGGTGCGGTAGTTTTGACTTTTTTTTTGAAAAGTTAAATCACGTATTTATCAATTTTTCACTCATTTAAAAATTAACTTTTTAAGTAATATTGATTCTTACATTCTCTCTTTTTTTGACTTATTCATCTTTGTTAATGTAATATTTTGAATTTTTTATTGTATACATCAATTGAATTTTTTAGATATTTTTATCTAAACTTTGTTGATTTTTGTTGTTATTTATTTATTGATTTGATATATTGATAACAATTGATTTATTTGATTTTTGAATTCTTCACTTTTATTAAAGGCTCATTTTATTTTTTAAACATTTTATTGCATAGGTTTCTAAAATTGTTCATGACTATATGTTTTGTTAAAATCTCAGTTATTAGTTAATATGATAATAATATATGATCCGCTTTGGGCCCTCAAAATGCTTGGACCGACCCTGATGAGATTATGTATAAACAAACAAATAAACATATACAGTAAAGTTACATTAAACAATAAAGTTTGGAAGAATGTTATGAAGATAAACATTATCTTTATCACAATAGAATACAGTGACGGAGCTTGAAAATAAACCCGAGGGGGCCAAAGGACATTTAAGAAGAAAACGGAGAAGGCGGATTTCAATACTTATAAAATTTCTAATGAAATACTACTAAATCGATCCTTATGAATAGAAAAAATGGAATAAACAGGGCACCCCGGATCGTTCACAATATCTTTCTATTCTAATGAACAAAAATAATTTTTAACACTTGTCAAATTCTCATGTTTGTATTGCCACTTGTCATTTTTCTATCAACCTTATTCAATTCTCTAACACAATAATAATTAATTACATTCTGTCATATTTAATATTTATAATATTATTTGTCTTCTTTCATGCAAGAAAATAGTTTTTAATGAATTAAAAATCAAATATTTTTATTAAAAAAGCACACTTAAAAAAAGGTTATAAAATATGAAATTATCTAAAAATTATTTTTTTTAGAAGTAAGAAAAATATTTTAATTTTGTATTTTTAGAAAATAAAAGTTTTATAAAAAAATTAAAAATAAAATAAATTATAAATCATATTTTTCAAATAATGGAATTCTTATAAACAAATGATGTTTTTTAAAACAAAATGTCTAAAAATTAATTATTTTAAACCAAAAATTATACAAATGTTAGGAAAAATTAAACTTTTGTTATTTATGTTTAATGATATTTTCAAATTAAGTCATCTAACTTTAATAACTTTATAAATTGTACATCATCTTCTTGATTTGTAACAATTAGTTTTTGATAGAAAAGCAAATGAATTTTTAACATCAATCAGTTTAAGAATCTTTATTTTTAAACGTATTATTTCTTTAGTTATTGAAAATTTTAATTTATTATTTTAATATTTAAAATACGCATTAATATGTTATTTAATTAATTTATAACTAAATATTGTATAATTTTTAAATTTTTATTGCTAATTATTTAATATTTTATATTTAATCCGTGTAATACACAGGGTAATAATCTAGTAAGGTAATGAAATATACGAAAGAATTGAATTGATAAGTGAATGAATTGAGCAAATGAATTTCATTATTCATTTTGTTACTTTATTACAATAAAATTAATTATTACTTTATGTTGTTTAGCAAATAAAAAAGAATATTAAACAATTCATGGGTAGAGTTATGGATCTTTTTATGGGTTCAGTGGCAGGTTAGTCGTAGTTTGTGTAATGGTTTAGGTCATAGGTCGAGTAATGATTCGGGTTATTAGGCGGGTTATAGTTAGGGTTACAGGTCTGTCATGGGTCAAGTCTAGTTCCATGTCATAGTTCGGTCATGGTCGGGTGATGGTTTGGGTCATTGATTAGGCTATAGTTCCGATCATGTGTCGGGTCTTGATTGAGGTTATGGTCGAGTCATGGGTTATGACGTTATGTTATGGTTTGGGTTATGAGTCAGACATGGTTCACATGAGTTGGAGGCTTGGGTCATGATTTAAGTCATAGATCAGATCATGAGTCAAACATAAGTCATTTCATTTCATTTGTTGAAGGAAAGAAGAAAAACACATTATCCAATGGGTGAAAATCAATAAAAAGCAATTACATCTCTTATAAAATAGCATATTTCATTTATACACAATTACTAAAAATGTTGTTTTTTATTTCACCATAATGGCTTATTCATTTTCTTATGTATTCATACATACAAAATAGTATCTAAATTATTATTAATTTTAAAAAAATAGTACCTAAAAATTATTATTATTTTTTTAATTTCAAACACACTTACTCACCTACACTACTTATAAACTACATTTTTTTTCCTTTTTTGTAAATTACACTTTGTTTAACTTTAAACCTATATCTTCTCTAAAGAGACTTTTTGTCTCTTATGAGTTAGCAGACATATAACCTAATATGAGGTTTCATAAAATAAGGATAGTAACATTAAATTATTTGTATGTACATACTAATAGTGTTCACATCATCGTTAGACTTAAGTTATGATTGGCTTAAGAATTCTTATGAAAAAAGGTAGATTATGTAACTTCAAGTTGGTGTATAAGAAGTCTTAACTTTCTTCAAGGCATAATTAATAAAAATAATTTGGGTTTGGCTTTGGTTTAAAGTGAGGTGGGATCCAAGGAAGATAAGTTGAAATTTAATCTCATTAAATAATATATAATTACATAATATATTAGCTATTAAAGGTACAAACTTTTGAATATCCCTTAGCTTATAAGAAATTATTCATGGTTACATAAATAGTTAAATTTTACCTCGTAGATCGACTAGAGACTTGTGAGTGCTCGGCATAAGGGAGAAAGAGGTAAGAGAATATCAATATAAATTAAAATTATATATGTTTAAATAATTAAGTATTTCAAAAGTTGATGTTTATTTTGTAATATTATATGCATAGTAATCATTTAGTTATCGTCTTTCAATATATATTAGTTAAAAAATAAAAAAAAATCCAACAATAATCGTCGAATAACAGGGAAATTTGTGAAAAACAACGAAAATTAGATCAAATCAAGTTTGACCAAGTTGGACCGATTTGATCAGCTTTGAGGGATTCCATCCCAAGTTTGACCAATTCCACTCCATGATCGAATCCGCCTTTAAGAGATCGAATTATACAAAATTGTTACGAAACATCAAAGAGGACAAATTCCTTACTGATTTCAAGGCAGAGTAGGTAGACTTTTACAATACTAATCTTATTTTACTATTATAATAAAAAAAACATTTTTTTCCACACGTCAATTTCTTAGATTACCATTGCCAAGTGTCACTTTGTTAAACAATTATTAACACATGTCATTTTCCTAATTTTTCAATCAATTATCTCATATTAAATGATCATTACAATTTCTTTTTCATTCAATAATTACAAATCTAATAACTAATGATATTATATATCTTTTTTTATTAAAAAAAAACACTTAAATTTTTTTTCAAAATATGAATATTTTCTAAAAATCAAAATTTAAAAAAAAATAAGAAATATTTTAAATCTTTAGTTTTGGAAAAAATGAAAGTTTTATAAATAAATAAGTTTTATTAAAAACTAATTTTTATTTAAAACATATTTCTTACTAAGTATATAATATTTTAGTTATCAACATGTGTAACAAACGAGATTTAACCTAGTAAGCATAAAAATGATCAATCATTGTTAAAACATGCAATTAAGACTATAACAAGATATACATTTTAAACAATAATAACTTTAAATAAATATCTAATGAAAGCAATTTGTACGTAAAGAAAGAATGGAAATTCTTTAAGCAACTATTAAGTCTATTATTGTCTAATTAACGTTTCATATTCAAACAACTTATCAAAATGCTTTTAATCATAATCAAAATCTAATAAATGACAAAGTCAACGACCAAACGATTAACCAAATTCAAACTTGTGAGATTGTGGCGAAACCTGATTTTTTTTTTTTTTTAACTAAATGCCTTGCCAATGTGGGACTAACCCACTTGGTAGAGGCTTTGCCTCTTAAATTGGGAGGTCATGGGTTCTAACACATGCAATAGTGTAATTATTGTAGACTAGTTTAAGAGGTAGATAACATTTGCCGTTCAAAAAAAAAAAAAAAAAACTAAATGGCTTTCCTAAATTAATTTGTAAGAAAAAAAATGTGATTTCAATTCATGTTTGACCATGCTCAAATTAGCGAGCATAGGACAATATTACCTCTTTTTTATAGCAAAGTTGTTTGGTAAGATTTCAAAATTATTTGATGTTTACAAATCCTACCTCTATCTTAAAAAGAAAAAGATTATTTTTAAACCAGACGAGTTTCTAGAAATAAATATTTATATTTGTCACAGAATGAGGACAACATCATGCATAACTCATCTTGGTTTGGTTTGGTTTGGTTCGATTCGATTACCGTTAGCTATACCTATTTAACCATTTCTAGCCGATTTTTGTTTTTTAAAAATAAATTCTTCAAAAATTTTAAGATAATAAACTAAGCATCCTTTCCACTTAGGACCATCATTGGGTCATGTTAGATGCCATTTACAAGCGTTCTACACCTCTAGGAGTGTCATGGAAGGGATATTCTCGTCAAGTTGACTTTATATTTGTCTTCAACTTTTTAAATAAATAAATAAAAAAAAAGAAATTTAAAAGAATTATTACATTTGATAATCTTATGAAGAATTCATACACAGTCTTGTGTAGATTTTAAACACGTCGGGTAATATTAAAAATTCTAAAATGTACAAACAATTTTGGGATTTTCCCAGCCATAACTCTTAGAACTATATTAGGAATATAACTTTATAACAATCAGATGATAAATCAATAGTGGCATCATATATGTTTTTTTACTTAAAGTAAACTGTTGAAATGACATATGTGGTTTGCTAGTGTTTCACTCTTGGTTACTACTTTCATAAATTAAACCTTAAACATTTTTAACACATACAGTTCTTAAGTGAGAGTAATTTGTTATCTTTGTAGAAGATACACGTAGTAAAAGAAAAATCATGATTAAAATAGTATTGTGTATCACAATTTTAAATAATATATAAATGTATATTTTCTCTGTTTAAATTTTGGTTGTATGAATTCAAATCTTTACAATAATTATAATAATGGTTAAAGTTGCTAATGTGTTGCAGTGGAACGGTACGGTCAAAAACCGATCGTTGCGTTTTGTCGTACGATCAAAAGAAACATATAAAGTTATAACGGATCAATTATGAAAATTTAAATATAGATAAAAAAAACGTTATTATGTCTCATACGTCGAGCTTTCAAAAAGGTGATTTAATGAGAAAAAATATATAACTAAGATCAAAAGCAAAAAAGATTGAAAAAAGATTGTTGTACATGAGTCGAATATCTCATCAGTCAACTCAAAGGCATGTACAAATCAACTTTGCTCGTTATAACTTTGTATCAATAAATATAAAAAACATATAATACACCAAACATTGTTTGTCGAATAGAACGACGACATCAAATATTATGGTATGGTAAATATATCTTAACCTATAAGAAAGTCGTGTAGTAGTTAAAGTATATGAGAGATAGCTTAAAGGTCTCAAGTTTAATCACAATTAAATTAAAACAATTTTCTTCGGAGTCCACCAATCCGGTTGTTTGCGACCGCGTTTTACTTGTTCATCTTGGTTAGTTGGGTATTGGGAGGACTTGTGGGTTTATCACGTTAGTAGGTTCTCATGGTCATCAAGAGAAAAGAAAACTATATCGTATTAGTACAAAAAATTGATAGACATAAAACATATATTATTATGTATAATATAAGGGCCAAGTTAAAAAGTTATAAACTAAATAGGCTAAAGTTATAATATTAAAAAAGCTAGAGTTAAAAATAATTAGTAAAAACTTCAATTTACTTTTAAAACATTGGATTTGATTATTGTTTCATGTTTATTTCATATCTTATAATATTTACTACATATTGTACTCGGCATTACAATGACTCGTATAATATCGAATATGTTAAGTCATACCAACTTTTTAGTTTGATTTTTGAAGAGTGTCTTTTAATTAATAAACAAGGAAATAAAATGGATGCATAATAGAGGCTATTATTTTTGAAATGTTACAATTTATTTATTCATTATTTTTGTATGTAGATTGAATTTCAAGCAGCTTTAAGATCTTAAACCTATGTTTCATATATGCTCAAACAACATGTCAAACATATGTTATAAAGTGCTTATTGAATTAATAATTTAATCACACAATCGTCACACGTTTGGTCATTGGAGAAGATGATCGTAAAAATTTATGTTAGGTTTAGGTAAAATGTCTATTTTATCCCATACTTGTAAAACAAAAACATAAATACCAATCCCTTTCTAGTGTATGTTCCAACTCTAGTCCCCAGCCCTAACAACTTCAATGAATTCCAAACAACCATTATCTGAAGTGCCCATTTATGGGCATGGAAGGATGGAGACCCAAAGACCCATGATCCCAATCACTTACTTTAAAAGTATTCATTTAAAATCATCATTATACTTTGATAGCTAGAAACACAACTACTACCATTATTATTGTCACTACTATTGGAACTAAGAAGGTCAAAAAAAACCAATGAAAACCATCTAAAACAAGTCCCATGCAAATAAAGTCAACTTGAAAAGAAAGTTATGAATACCTGTAAACGATAACTTTGAGTCGAGTACTTTTTTAGAGCAACATCTCTCTATCTTAACTAGGATAGGGGTAATGTTTGTCTACATCTTTTCCATCGGACTCTACTTAAAAGTGAGAACATACTGAGTAATTTGTTTGTTTGTTTGATTCGATTAGTTTTAACAAAAGATTTTGGTCACACTGCTAACTATATTTTTCAGATTAATACAAACAAGCAGGTCAAGTCGGTTGGGTAGGCCGAATTTGTAGCATCCGGCCTCATCTATCACCAATATTGTCCGCTTTGCCCACTAGGAGCTCACGGTTTTGCCTTCGGTTGCCCGGGTGAAAACTTCCCAGGGAGGTCACCCATCCCTGGATTGCTCCAGCCCGAGCACGCTTAACTATGGAGTTTTCATGTGCTCCACAGCCAGCTAAGCCGAAAACACGTTGGTGACGTAAGAGGTGGATTGTTACTTATGAGCCAGGAATCTCTCCTGTTCACGGTCGATGTGGGATTGCCTAGGATGTTACATACACCCCCCCTTAGGGACTCATCGTCCTCGATGAGGTTTGCCCCACCATCCCGTGTAGAACAGGAGTGTCTCTGATACCATTCTGTAACATCCGGCCCCGTCTATCACCAATATTGTCCGCTTTGCCCACTAGAAGCTCACGGTTTTGCCTTCGGTTGCCCGGGTGAAAACTTCCCAGGGAGGTCACCCATCCCTGGATTGCTCCAGCCCGAGCACGCTTAACTGTGGAGTTTTCATGTGCTCCACAGCCAGCTAAGCCGAAAACGCGTTGGTGACGTAAGAGGTGGATTGTTACTTATGAGCCAGGAATCTCTCCTGTTCACGGTCGATGGGGGATTGCCTAGGATGTTACAGAATTGACGATTTGAAGAGTTGGTTTTACAATTTACTGGTTTAGAGCATTTTTTACATTTTTTCCATAGCATAATTTTGTATTATTTTGTTCAAAGGATGGTTAACAAATCTCCCTAAACTAATAAAGAAGTATATTTAGGGGACACTTGTCAATTTTTTAGCATTCCAAAATTTTCATTTTTCTGCCTATTACTTAAAACAAAACTAATTTTTACATGAATCATTTTATACCCAATTAGAAACCCTTTATTTTAGGTTTTCAATAAATTAAACACAAACCTTAATTATTGTATTAAGTGATTTTTTCTTGTACGATTTTTCTTTCTAAAAGATTATCTCATTTTTTATTATATATACATTTAAAAATTTTATGTTTTCTTACTACCCAACCCGTGTAATATACGGGATTCTAGGCTAGTTAAATAATGAATAATTATGTTTAAAATAATGAAATTGTCTACTTAAATAAATAAAAACTAAAGTTAAAATAAAAAAAATAATTAAAATTAAAAAAATATAAACGAAAGTGAAATAATAATAAAATATAGAAATAGAAATTCCAAAACTTATATTTATTCAACCCATATAATAGGAGAGCAAAATTAACAATTTTAACAAATTATATGAAAAACTCATGTAACACATAGGTTTTAATCTAGTATAATACATATATCTAAGTTTCTAAAGCATAATTTTATATCATTTTGTCAAAAGCATAATTTTGTATGGTATCGTTACACCTCTTGTTCTAAATTTCAAACAATAAACCAACCTCTAAACTTTATACCATCAATCCTTTTGTATGTATTCAAGTTGGTCTAATCTACCTACTTGCTTCAGTTTGTACAGCTTGATCAGTTATAAACACTCTTATCGATGATACGCCCAACATTCAACCACCACTGATCTCTTTTGCTAGCGAGTATGTTCAACTTTAGCACAATTAGTTGTATTGACCAAAGAGGCATTGCCTCAATGGTACCCCAAGATTCTTTCAAATGAGAGGTCTTGAGTTCAAATCCCTCCCGCAGCGAAAAAGGGGTCTGTGGGGGGTCAGGAGGTTTTCTCAGTGGGGTTTCCTCCTGGGGTGGTTGTGGTGGCTCATGGAAGGTACATGTAACTAGACCTTGGTGACATGACCTGGAAACAGTGGGTTCACATGATTGAGACCTTCGCCGTTCAAAAAAAACAAAAAGTTGTATTGTGTTTTTCAACCTTATAGACGATTGAAATCGGCGTAAAATCATAACAAAATCTATAGGTTTCTGCAGTGGGAGCCAATGGCTATAGAAGAGAATTTTAGGGATTATAATAGATGGAACAACCCATATAGAGGGAGGATGATTGGAAAGGGGCAATTCAAATGAGAGATGACCAAAGATGAAACTTTGGATTCCAAATTTTTTAGAGCATCAAAAAGATGACGTTTGAAACTAGGAAAAGATAGACTAATTAATTTATACTCTATCTTAAAAAAAAATTGTTTTTAGAGTAAATTACACAAAAGGTCATCTATGTATATATATGAAATTTCAAATTTCATCCTTAAACTTTAATAATTACGCCATACGTCCTTTATCTTGTTGTTTTGTAACAATCAAGTCCTTTTCCACTAACGAAAGTTAACTTTTCAGTTAATTTTCTTAAAATGACAATTTTGCCCTTATAAGTAAAGGATGGAATAGAAACTATATATAAAGTTAAAGGACGTTTTTTGTAATTTGCAAATTTTTTTAAATTTTGTTAGTTTCTTTTTTTTTCTTTTCTTTAAGATTTATTCTATTTAATATTCTATTTTTATAAATTTTTAAAAAATAATTATTAATTTATTAGTTTATTTATATTATAATCAAAATTTTATTTTTATGTTGTTGTTTATAAATATTTTTTTTCTTGTTTAGTTTATTTATGATTTTTTTCCTATATATTGTTAAACTTATCACAAATTAATTTATTAATTTATTATATAAAGGGTACCTATAATTTATTATCTATAACTAATAAAAAATGTGAAATTATTTTGTATCATTTTAGTTGTTAACTAGTTGACTAAATATTAGTGATATTCATGTTCTGGTTTTTAGATGAAACCAAAACCAAACCGTTAATAATGTTTTTTGAATAATTAAAATACAAACCGAACCTTTAAAAATGAAAACCAAACCGTTGATAACGATTTGATTCGGTTTTATTTTTAACGGTTCGGTTTAGATTTTAACGGCTTGGTTTTTATTTTTAACGGTTCAATCTAGATTTAAGTATACGAAAAACGTTATTAATGGCTTGGTTTATGACTTTATGGTTCACCTAAAAACCGTAAAGACCGGAACGTGAACACCCCTAATCTTTAGTCAATTGGTTAACCGAAATGATACAAAATAATTTTTCATTTTTTATTACTTATAGATAATAAATCATAGGTAAAAGATTTTATAATAAATTGCTAAATTAATTTGTGAGAAGTATAATGATATATAGAAAAAAATAATAAATAAACTAAACAGGCAAAAAAATATTTATAAACAAAAACATAAAAATAAAATTTTAATTATAATATAATAAAATGATAAAATTATTACTAATTTATAAAATATAATATTAAATAAAAAAATCAAAGAGAAAAAATAAAATAAAAGAATTAAAAGAAAATAACAAAAATTATAAATTTGGTAAAGTACAAAAAACGTCCTTTAACTATATATATAATTTCATATTTCATCCTTTAGTCATAAGGGCAAAATTGTCATTTTAAAAAAGTTAACAGAAAATTTAACTTCAGTTAGTGTAAAAGGACTTAATTATTACAAAACACTAAAATAAAGGACGTCTGGCGTAATTATTAAAATTTAAGGATGAAATTTGAAATTTTATATATACATAAAGGACCTTTTGTGTATTTTCCTCTTGTTTTTATATACATCTATTTTATAAAATATTTTCCTTGAACACAACTAATCAATTATTTGAAGCACCAATGATGTTACAACAGAATGAACACCATTGTTAGACCGCCCACAATACCCTCCCCGCCAACTCCAGCGGTGCCCTCCCCGCGGCGGGGTCCAGCGGGCACACCGCCCCCCTAGCCAGCGGCTCCCGCTCAGCCGGCCCCAACGGCTCCCGCTCCCCGTGGAAATTCTCGGTTTCTGATTGGATGCCTCATTTGACCGTTGGTGAACGGTAGAAATCAAAAAAAAAAAAAAAAAATCAACTTTTTAAAACTAAATAAATACCCAACTTTTTTTACCCAAAAAACCATCCAAATCTCTTCATCTTTCATCTTTCTCTCTATATTTTTTAAAAAAATAACACAAACATGAATCCAAGGCCTAACAATCCCAATCCCGAATTCAACCCGTTCTCGTACGATCCCGAATCGCTTAGGAATTTTTTGGCACAACTACAACAAAACCCAAACATCCAACACTTTCAACATCCACCAAACTTCCAATCTCCTTCAAACTTTCAACCCGGTTTTGCTCCCTTCTCTCAACCGAGGTTCGAATCTGATTTTGTTTCCCCGAGCCAACATGATAACGAGGTCGTGCCGGAGACACAAGACACTCAGAAACGAAAAAAAGGTAAGAAAAACAAACAGCCGGCTGGAGCAGGGCCGAGTAGTGGTCCAATGACACCGAAGCAATGGACTCAAGATGAAGAGATCGCTCTCGGAAAATGTTACATGGACGAATCCGAGAACAAAACCAAAGGTAAAAATTTTATTACTTAGTTTTGTTATATATTATTTTAAAGGGTTTAATTTTTTAACTTACTTTTGAAATTTTTTTTGTAGGTAACTCGCAAAAACGGGAAAATTTTTGGAAAAAGGTAACCGTTAGTTGGCACAATGTGATGGGCTTCGATGCCGAATACCGCACGTATCATCAACTAAATTCAAAGTGGAAGGATATGTGCACCAAGTTAACAAAGTTTAGTGGGATCTATAGCAACTGCGCAAACAACCGAAAAAGCGGGATGAGCGACGAGAACGTTTTGAAATGGGCCGAAAAAGAATACCAACTAAAGAGTAACGGCCAAACGTTTAACCACTACCACGTTTGGGTGGCGACAAAAGACTCGCCAAAATTCCGTGTTCTTTGCCAAGAACACAACAACGAGGTCCAAGGTTCTTCAAAAAGAACCAAAAATTCCGAAACGAACGAGTATTCGCCCGGGGGTTCGACCGCACATACAAATTACGCGGTTAACCTAGAGGATGACGACGAAGAAGAAGCCGAGTTCGACACCCCACCGGAACCGGTTAGACCGACGGGTCGAGATACAACAAAACGGGCGTCCTCTTCGAGTCGTCAAACCGTCTCCTCTAACACGTCAACAACCGAACTCGCCGAGCAACTCCAAGCTTTCACAACTTTTCAAAAAATAAAACACGAAGAAAGGAAAAAAATGCACGAAGAAAAAACTCTCCGATCCGACCTCAGAGCACTTGAGTCTATGCCTCCCGACATGCTCGACGACGAAGATCGTGAAATAATGCAAAAAATGAAAAAGAAACTCTTGGATAAATATCGTTAAATTTTATTTGAATTGTTAGTTTTTTTTTGTATGGTTTTTTTATTTAAATTTGCAATGTAATTTTTATTTTATTTGTATCTTTATTTGAATGGTTAATTTAAATTCTAAGTTTATTATTTTTTGTTTGCAAAAAATAAATTAAATAAATCAATTAAATTTAAAAAATGTTGATGACGTGGAATAGTGGGGAAGGGTTTTCAGTGGGGTGACCATTGTGGGTGTTAAAGGATTTCAGTGGGGTGATGACGTGGCAGGAAATTTCAGTGGGGAAGGGTTTTCAGTGGGGTGACCACTGTGGATAGTCTTATTGAGTGTAATTTCAGGATTTAAAGACCAAAAACGTAATATATTTTTTTCTTGAAGGGCTATTCATAGAACACACTCCATATTATATTATTATTATTTTTTTAATAGTGAACATCGGTCACTCGCGATCATCTTTTCGTCCGAAAAACAGATCGTGATGATCAGACTCACTTGCATAGGAGGAAACCTACAACAAGAAAGCATCATGCCTCAACCTACAACAATAATTGCTCTATATGAGACCAGTGACGTGCCTATGTTATTTGTTAGGGGTCAATAGCTCGCCATGAATTTTTTATAGCATCATATACATGTTAAAATCCTAATTGATCCTCATAATATTTTGCAATCGCCACCCTTAAATTTATATAATTGGACTTGTGATAAGAATTCAGGTAATAGTTGTACTTTTTTAAAAAAAATATTTATTTAAAAAAGTCTCCATGCTTTAGATAAATAAAACCCTGTAAAGAACAACGTTAGATGTATTGTATTTCATTATGCTTATATATATATAATTTGGTTTATTTGTCTTTTTTAGCATGATCAGACATGAATAGAATAGAAGAGAAAAAAATATTATATAGAGATTTTCAAACATCTATAAAAATTGTCATCCCACATGAAAAAATTCTTAGATCCAATAATGTATGAGACTCCAACACAAGATCTTTTATAAGCAATGTTTTCTGAACGTCAAACTATACATCTTACTGGTTACCGATCGGACCGGATTTAAGAATCGGATGACATTATAAATATATAAAATATTTCAAAAAAATATTGAATTATACACACATTTAAACAAACATAATTAATGTTTAAACTAACATAATAATTTTTAAAAAATATAAGATTTGGTTTTAATGATTCATCATTTCGATTTTAATTTTAATAAAAAAAACTGAAAACCGGTCGGTTTATTTGAAGCCGATTCGCATGCTCACTTTGGGTCGGCCAATCCTCCGGTTCCTGGTATGGTCCGGTTCTAAAAACATTGTTTATAAGATAAGCAAATGGGCTATCACTAGGCCATAAACTATTTTGGTTATTATTATATAATAATATAATAAAACAACAAAAACACGTACTCGGTATAATTCCACTTTTTGTAAAGTCTAGGATATAATAATATGATACAATGAACCTTATATTTTTATTCAAACTTTTTTTCATAAACATGTGAAGAGTATACATATCTTGATTCCATCAATTACACAATAACATTATAACACCACTCCAACGCTCAATCCCCCAAAACCAGACCCCCAATATTTAAAAAATAAATTAAAAAAAAAAAAAAAAAACCCCACATTCTACCTTCTCCGTCATCGCTCTCACCTTCGATGCTCCGGTAAAATTGGTAGACGGAATCCTCGCCGGCGGCGAGAAGAAAAGAGCAATGATACACAAGTGTATATTAGTACTAACACGGACACCATTACTCGTCGGCGCATAGTATCGTCACCCTTTTTTCCATGCATCAGAAGAAGATCGCTTCGTTTTCACGGCAGCATCTTCTTCTGATAAATCTCCAAAGGTTTTGCAAATTCGTTATTTAACACTCACGATTGATTGATTGATTCGTTTTCGGATTGTGGAGGACGTAGCCGGAACCCTAATTTCACATCCATTGACGGCTGTTGTTAATTTCCGATCAAAACCGAAGAGGATGCAATGGATAATCAGATTCTCAGGTTTTGTATCGGCGATGCTGCTGATGATTGTTCTCGCTCCGTCACTACAGTCGTTTCATCCCGCTGAAGCGATTAGATCTTATTCTCACATCGATGGCCACATTCGTCTTCCCGGTCGCCATATTTCTGTCACCGTGTACCGGAGAGCACCGACGTTCCGCAATGCCGCCGGATGTGAGCCGATTACCGGCTCTGGAGACGTATGCGATCCGTCGTTAGTGCACGTTGCGTTAACTCTTGATTTCGAGTATCTAAGAGGCTCGATTGCCGCCGTTCATTCGATATTGCAACATTCATCGTGTCCGGAGTCTATGTTCTTCCACTTTCTGGTTTCCGATACGAGTCTCAAAACCCTTGTTGGCTCAACTTTCCCCAAATTGAAGTTTAAAGTTTATTATTTCGAACCGGAAGTTGTTCGGAAGTTGATCTCAGCGTCGGTGAGACAAGCATTGGAGCAGCCGCTCAATTACGCGCGAAATTATCTAGCGGATGTGCTAGAGCCGTGTGTCCGGCGAGTGATCTATTTCGATTCCGATCTGGTGGTGATTGATGATGTTTCAAAGCTCTGGAGTACAAATTTAGGTTCAAAAACGATCGGAGCACCGGAGTATTGTCACGCGAATTTCACAAAATACTTCACCGCAGGATTCTGGTCAAACCGGCTATACTCGTCCATCTTCTCCGGCAGGAATCCGTGCTACTTTAACACAGGAGTGATGGTGATCGATCTGGTTAAATGGAGACAGTTCGGGTACACAAAACGGATCGAGAAGTGGATGGAGATTCAGAAAAGTGATCGGATATACGAGCTCGGGTCATTACCACCGTTCCTGTTGGTTTTCGCCGGAAATGTGGCTCCGATTGACCACGGGTGGAACCAGCACGGGTTGGGTGGGGATAATGTTAAAGGCAGCTGCCGTGACCTGCACCCAGGCCCAGTTAGCCTGCTTCATTGGAGTGGTAGCGGGAAACCATGGCTAAGGCTGGATTCGAAACAAGCGTGCCCGTTGGACGCGTTATGGGGTCCTTACGATCTGTACCGACACTCAGCTTGATCAACCAGACCTCACCGCTGGTGTCAGGTATCATCTATCTTCTGGGATGATTAATTTTCACCTCCCAATCATATGATCATACTTTATGAGTAAGATATCACTGTTACCTTTCTTTGTTTTTTCTTACATCATCTTCATAATCATCATATGCTTCTGTTACATTTAGTCTTTGTTTTTTTCTTCTTTTTGGGGTTTATAGTTTGATGAAATCTTGGGGATTTGTATTCTATTCCATTTATTGTGAATTCTGATAATAAAATTGAAATCATATCCAATTTACTCTGTTTCCAGATTCTAGAAGTCTGTTCCTGATTTCTTGTAAAGTTTTCATGCATGATGCTCATTCTGTAGTTTTAATTTGATTAAATTGGCTTTATATTTGTGAATTGAAAAGTCATTTACTTGGTTCGCATTGTGAAAATACATTGTGTTATTAGCGGTATTATTTGATCACATACACAAAAAGGTTATCGATTCAGGAGGAAACTTAATATTTTAAGAAAGCCTCCTTGTAGGATTCGAACAGAGGACCTTATGATTTTCGAGCTTTATCACACCACTAAGATGTCACTCGGCTTTAATGTCTTTATTTTGTATTTTACTATGATACCCTTGCTAACCAATTTTAAAACCTAACAAAATCCGGAACTGTAATCGGTTTATAACCTAAACTAATAGATTATCAATATCTTATAATTAAAGTTTGGTTTATATGTTTAAAAAAAAAAAAAAAAAAAAAGACTATACTTGTGACGTTTGTATAAGACGTGGAAGAAAGTTGATAAAGAGCTGGCAGCCCTTAATTATAATCATTTAAAAAGTTAGACATTTGTGTTGGCCGCTGCAATCCCTTCTGTCACTTTCTATTTTAAATTAACACTTGTAATATATTTATTCAGCATGGTTAATTTAATGAGAAATAAGAGAGTTCCAAGTGGATGCCTATAGTCACAGCATGCTCGTGTTTACTGCTTTGGGTTGTTGGTTTATTGTTGCTATTGTACCCAAGGGTTCATAACCGGTACCAAGAAATTTAGATAACCATCGGCCCCTCTTTATTTCACACAGGTATCATGTAAACAATTATTCTCATCATCTAATTTCACATACACTTAAGACATGTAACCATCACTCCCTTTCTCTTCCTCTCACATACAAGGCTTTCACCCCAAGACCAGACTCACGCCGAGTGTGTCGTGGAGAGAGGGATGTGACCGGGGCGTGAAACCCCCTCACCCGGGTGCTCACGGTCCATTACACACAACCTTAAAAATAATGGATTCAAGTAATCAGGCTACTGCCAACGGGTTTACTCACACCTCCTTGACTTTTTATTTGAGAGATTGGTTTCGAATTCCTGTCACATGCAGGAGGTTTCCGGATTCCTCTTGAGGTGGTTTGAGGTCAAGTTTGACCTGGAGCATCACATAATTGAGACGGTTGAAATCCGTCATAGGATGACTTGAATTCGGGGAGTGATTATTGATAAAATGTCATCAAAAAAGGTTACCATCCGGGTTCGAGTTTGATCTGGAGTATCAAATAATTGAGACAGTTGAAATCCGTCACAGGATGACTTGAATTCGAATGATGATTGATAAAATGTCATCAAAAAAGGTTAGATACTAGGTTGTTATGAGTTGCATCATTTGTTTATGTTTTGCCTTAGATTGTTATGAGTTGTATCATTTGTTTGATATTTTACCTTAGCGATTCATGATCATTTTTTTCCAAATTCTTTTGGTTACCCCATGTGTAAAACCGTAAAAAGCTTTGTATCCATTTTTTGTTGATGATATCTACCCGATCATTTATGTGAGTAACAACTTTCTTATAGTAAGCGTTAAGAGGTTAATGACTGTAATACCCTTGACGAGTACATCTTAGTGTGTGGGATGTACGTGTTACTTTCTTAACATATATCAAAGCATAGTTGTCAAAAGCCTTCGGCGCTCGCCTAGGCAAAAAAAAAAAAAAGCCAGGCACACGAAAGGCGCCTGGTGGTGGTCTACGCGCACTCTGATGACTTTCCTGTGAGATTCTGACAAAATTATGAAAAATCCGACAAATTTCATAAATCCAACCATAAATCCGTCTAAAATCATAAAAAAAGTTTTTATATATTAAAAACTCTATGCAACTATATTATTAATTGTTTTATAGTTAGACTTTATATACTTTTGAAAAAATTTTAAGCCTAAAAATGTCAAACATCTAAAAATGGTAATTTAATACTATACGTCTAGTTTAAAAAAGTTTTCACCTTTTTTAGCCTTGCACCTAGGCTTCGGGCGCAGTTTATACGCCTTGAGTACGCATTGTATCTTTGGCAACTATGATATCACGTGTTTGATTCTCCTAGGATGTTCCCAAGCTCACGGCGCGTGAGGGACTTATACGTGACCAAGCTCACGGCGTGAAAAGAGAAGAAAGGGGGAAAAAAGGAGGGGTGATGATAACACATGTGGCGATTACATAACGTCTACGTGGAGTGATGGGGGTTTGATGACTACACATGGCCTTAACATTACCTTTTTTGACATCGTATTTCCCAAATTCTTCTGTAACCCTTTCTAAACATTCTTAACTTCCGAAAAAACGTACATATTTGTGATGACAACTTAACCCAACGAATTGCACGAATTCACCCTTTCTTTCAAGAATCACGAGGTAAATCACAAATGACCAAAATACTCTTTATATGTATGTATTTATGTGTGAGAGACATAGAGAGAGAACATTTATAGCATATTTGAGATAATCATGGTCACAAGGAAGATGTTAGATGTATAAAGAAGGTAGCCCCTAGAAAAGAACATGTCTTTAACAGCTAGCGAAAGCATCCATCTTTCATTTTCCAACACAAGGGGACCATACATATAACATATTCCTATTCGTATTCGTATTCGTATTCCTATTCCACCGTTACTATCTTCCATTGTTGTTTTCACATGTACAACTATTAATGCACGAATTACAATCAAAAACGGTACAAACCATTCGTACACATATGACAAAAATGTTCATTTGCACGGATAGCCAACCACAATATTATGTTATGCTCATCAGTCATCACTACAATCAAAGGAATCCATCTAAAATGGTGTATACTATACATGCAAGAATTACCCTTCATCCATGGGTGGATCCACCATGTTTCGAAGATTTAATAAGAATTTTTTTATTTTCGAAATGTCTAAGAGGTAAGGTGAATTCACAAATATTTTTAAAGGTGAATTCTTAGTGTAATTTTCCACCAGTTTGAAAACTTGAATGAATTTCTAGATAATTAATGCTTGGATTTCTATATTTTAAAATCTTTTGATTTAAAGTAATTCAAAGAATTTATGTGATCAGATACGAATTGTCCATGTGTTCTTTTATCGATTTCATCTTTGTGATACATCCCAAGCGAAATGGTAGATAATGGGGGTTAAATTTGTGAGTCAAGGAATATTCCGGGTATATAAACTTAGCAAATTCTGTTTAGGTTTCAGGACGTTGCCCCGAACCCCACAACGGGACCGCCACCAAGGGTTCTACCCCTTGGACCTCCGCCAAGGGCAACTGTCTCTAGAACCCTCCCACTTGGTCCGAAGCTCATAAATATTAAACGAGCGTGCACTCCGCACCTCTGAACTCTTTATTGACGATGCTTTAGCTCCTCGTAGTTGTGTAAATGGGTCATGTTTAAAGGGGTATATTAATAAATAACCAAATAATAATAATAATCAATAACTCACTGTGTCTGTGTAGGCTATACTGTTAATTTAAAGTAAATTTCAATTGTTTCATAATGAGAGGCCAGTTTCATTACTTACTAAAAAAATAAAGTTCTAAAGGGTTCGGTCATTTACACACCCAACTTTTTTTATTTTAACACTCCACCAACACTATACGTAATACGACTCGTATAGGCCTATTCGAGGCATATAACGGTTCAATCATTGATAAGAAGTAATTCCAATAAACAATTATTATCTTTCTATACGTCTCGTATAAACATATACAAGATGAATAAAGGGATTGACAGGTGTGGGTTGAGTGTGAGAATAACATGACCCAATTCTAAGACCCAACCCCTCTCCGTCTTTTAGAGCCAGCTTTCTTGCCTAAAAATCCCCATTGAACTCGATGTTGACTCGCGTCGACTTAAAAACAATCTATGGTTGTGGTTATTATATTTGTCATAGATGGGAATAGGTTTGCCAAACTTGTCGAACGTATATAATATAAAGTAGATTAAGGCAATTATCTTTACCCTACTTTTAATAGCGACATTAATGAATTAGGTGATATAAAATTATCCCAAGCTATATTAAATGGGTACGTTAACTTTTTGTTACATATATATAGGCAGCCAACCCTCTTGAACGAAACAAAAATGAAAAAAAAAATAGCATAGATGTAACTTAATTGTCACTTTGATGACCAATAAGACGTTAAAGTTAGATTAATGCATTAGTGTTCATATTCAGTTTGGGATTACTATATTTATCATAAAAAATAAAATACAGATTTTTTTGAAGTTCGTATTTTAACTTTCTGTGTGCATTTGAAGGAAGATTTATTAAAACTGAAACCTCAATTTACCAATAATTGATTCCATCTTGTGATGCAAAACACCAACCTTGCCCCCATTTGAATCACAAGTAATCTTACATTCGAAATCATAATTTCAGATTTAATATACGTCATATATAGGTCCATACGAATCGAATATAATAACAATCATATAAACCTGACTATTAAGACAAAAAATGACGAATATATGTCATGTAAAGCCTATATGTGACGTATCAATAATAAAAGCGCATCTAGTTACATATACGTTGCGTATAGTACTATATTTCCTTTATAGAATTTTATCTGAAGCAATCGAATTATTTGACGATACATTTTTCATTTTAAACTCATTATAACATATTCATTCGGTTATATATACTTCAATCGTATTAGTTAGAAGGGAATTTTTTTACTTTGTGATTATTGATGCATCATATGTGCCAAAAAAAAAAAAAAAGCAATTATATTATTTTTTCACTTGCTTTTGCTTTATCAAAATTGAAAATACTAACACATTGTTTAAGGAATAATGTACGTTCAATCCTCCTACGAGAACATGGACATGATGCCAAGACTGTCATGGTTTGAAGGAGGATCTGACATTTAATCTTATCCATAGAGAAAAGACTAATAAATTAGTACAAAAAACATTACAGCAAACCTTCTTACATATATCAAAATAATCATGAATTTTGATTTTGATGGTCAACCTTCATACCAACAATATATTAAACCATATTATTATTGCAAGAAATTATTTTTTTAAACAATAAGTTTTTACATCAATCCATCTCTAAAAAGTTTGAACATTTGATCTAAAAGAAAGATCTAAGAAGCAACAGCTTAACTAAAATGGGACCTCACCCGATTGCAATAGTTGATACATTGGCTGAAACATTGTTTTAATGTTTCAAAACGAAAAAACACACACTGAAATTAGTTTTTTTTAATATATATATATATACTAGGTTAGTATCCCGTGTATTACACTGGTTAAATACAAAAAAATATAGTCATTAATGAAAATCTTTATAATATAAGTCAATTTTTTAAAATAAAATATGATTAAAAATTTTGAAAAACTTAATACTTTAAGTAATAAAGTAATAATATTATTTTTTTCAATATTACTTTTTCAAAGTTTGTTTTTCAAAAATTTTATTTTAGAAAACCGTTTTTAATATTTCTTATTTTATAATAATTTTGTTTTTGAAAAAAATATTTTTTATATTAATATATTTTTAATGTCTTAAAAAATATTTTGAATTTAAAAATGTATAAATGTGTATTCAATAATTAATATTATTATTTAATGTATGATGCATTAAATAAGAGAGAGAAGCGGAAAAATTATTGTGAGGATATTCTAGATGAATGACATGTGTCCTCTTTTATTTTAATTTATTATATATAATATCATAGATATATATACTGAAAAACACCTATCTAACTAGTTAGAAATCAAAATTAAACTTCCCATGATAGTGTTAGTAAAGCTATGTTACGATGCAGTTTTATGGAAAGTATGTTAATGACATGATACACTCGTTGAAAACATAAAAACCCTAGCAAACACATAACTAAACACAAATACACCATTTGGAGCGATAAGAAATACAGCAAAACAAAACATGACGATAACGCGTTATAAAAAAACAAAATAAGCATGAAATAATTTTCAGAATTCATAGAATCAATGGTTTTAATTAATCTCTTTGGCATAATATTCACTAGCAAAATAAATGCATGATAAACATAACATAAATAAACCAAAAGGCAACAAAAGACATCCAATATATCAGGTACCATCAAAAGATTGAAAATGGCTTTACTTCTTGGATTTCTTTGATGTCCTGATAAAGATTTAATTATCAATAAACTAACTTGAAGAAAATAAATGAAAAAACACACAAAAAAAAATATAATAAAATAATAATAATAACTCACTGAGTAGGTTGTGCAGCAGGAGCCGCAACCGGTGGTGAGGGTGCAGGTGCTTTCTCTTGTGGACCCTGATTTAAATGAAGGGTTAAAAACTTAAAATCACTAAACACATACTTAGGGTTTGGGGTTTAAGTTGTTAGTAAGTAGCAACTATAATTACAACTACAAACGTACCAAGTAAAATTTCACTAAATCACTAGGGTCTAGAAAGGGTAGGATGAAGCCAAACCTCACTCTTATCCCAATCTTACCCTTATCCTAATGGAATGAAAAAGTTATTTCCGTAGAGACTTCCGGCTTAAATATGCAAAGTAGCAAACTATGATATTTATGAAGATTTGAAACCGTACCAACCAAACCATACAAGTCATAGAGTTCGGTTTCTGTAGTTTGACAGACCGGTCTAGTTTGGAACTTTGAAACCAGCCCTTCAACTATTACTGTTTGTATTCAAGAACCAACTTTTAACATTCTAGAAGATTTAACACAAACTTAGGATTATGAAAAATATGGTTGAAACCGCCATAACTATATAGCATTTTAAACCACCCCACCCAACTTGATTTTTTTGCCGTAACTGACCAACTCAAACCAAGAAGGCAAAAGGTAGGTTAGAACAAATCCAAAAGGTGCTTAATTTTAAGTACTTCTATTCATCCAAACACTCAAAAGTGTTCATTACCTTTTAACATACAAAAATCCAAACGTCCTCTTGTCTTGTCAAATTAGTTAAAATTAACACTCAATTTCATTAAAAATCCATTAGAACAATTTCCAACCTATATGACCCATTTAACCTGTTTTTTATAAATATTTTGTCTTACATTGCCTTTTCAACCTGCTAATGATCATACATAGCCCGGTTTAGTACATTCACAAACAAACTGGTCGAAATGGACAACCTCCAGTACTATTAGTAATTTATATATAGTATATACACACGCACAAAGTATTAGAGTTGACCTAGAAAACAATTCATCAACATTATTCAATTTACAAAAAAAAAAAAATTAAAACTATTACACTTCAAGTAAATGAATAAATTAATTTAGAAAGTTTTTTATATTAAAATACACTTTGGGCAACTTCAAACTCCTTTGACCCTTCTTAAGCTACAATTTAAGTAATTAGTCTAACTTGATGGTACTATAAAAAATAACCTAGATTAATTGGTTCATAATTAAATGAATCCAAACTGCCATCACTGGCAGACTCAGGTTGTGGATGACCCAGAAGACATTTGTATCCATGTTTTTAAATATTTCTCAATGTTAATTAATTAAAAAAAATAACTTGATTAATATTTTTTTGTTAACGAATTAACTTATTTAGGATAATCATAAAATAGAGGTTTGGCCTATTTGGACCCTTTCATAAACTAATTACTTCATTCACCTACGACCTGCTAGAGATTAACCATAACCCAAATCATACTAATCATGAGTAATTAAATAACAAATTAATAACTGCAGCCGTTAGTAATTTTATTTAAAGTCAATTGAAATAAGAAAAAATTATACCTGTGCCAACCGTTCCTCTCTTCTGGCCAATTTCCTCTCTCTGCTAGCCTTATTCTTTGCACGTTTGGCCTCGAACTGATCAGATAATGTTTTCTCACGTGCCTTTTCAGCCTTTGATTTGTGAATGCTCTCCATTAACACACGCTTGTTCTTGAAAACGTTACCTTTGACTTTCATGTACATATCATGGTACATATGTTTGTCAATCTTTTTTGACTCGCGGTACTTACGAAGCAAACGCCTTAATACCCTCATTCTTCTCATCCATAGAATCTTGGTTGGTAATCTTGCCTCCCTGGTACCCTTTCGCTTACCTATAGAACAGTTTCATAAGTACACGATACAAATTTCTAAAAAGAAAATTTACAATTGGTATACAGATTACAGAGTGAGATACTCTTTGTAGTAAAAGTTCACAATCTGTACAAGTACTTATAATGTATAATAATATACTTTATTATATATCAATGAAAGTTTCGATTGCTATTATCCTATGATATGAATAAATTTAAATCTGTCTTCAAAATACTATTAACTATCTTATTTGTTTAAAGAGAAATAAAGCCATGTCTAACAAAAAAATGCTGTGACATTATTTGCCTATTTAAATAATACTGTCTAAAACTCAATCTATTTAAAATGTCATGACATAATTGTCTATTTAGTAATTATGCGATAATTAAAAAAAATTATTATGCTTTCTTGGACAAATACAAGAGTTTTAATGTTTTGAAGGTACATGTAATTATGTAAAGAATTATGATTTTTGAAATGACTTGCATAAAAGTTCACATTTTCAAAGGGATATACGTAATAATTTTTTATTGCCTTTAAAATTTGCAGAAAATTCAACAAAAGGACATTAATGCAAACACTTAGTGTTCACTCATATCAAAGCCCACAATCACATAAATTTGCTTCGAAAAAAATTTATGTATATTCAATGACAAACATAGAGCGCATACCATACATCTTGTGATGTATGTCTGTATGCTAGAAGCATTAAAATTCTTGGTTGAATATTATTTAGAAAACTAGAAAATACCATATCCAGAATGCCGTCCCTTTCTCTTGGCTTCTTTCATGCGGCGTGCTCGAGATCTGGAGTGAATCTTGGTTGGCTTCCTGATGATAAAACCATCTTTGACCAACTTCCTAATGTTCTGACCTGCAGTCATGAAACAAAAAAAACAACTAATAAAGAAACAATTCAAGAATATATTCATCACAACATATAGAACAAAGTACATACATGAATCAATCATCTTCCAACCAATCAAACAAATAGAGGAAGTCATAACCTAATTTCTACAACAATTGGCAATGCATTTGGCAATATCATATGTTTAAGGATTTGAGTATAAAACTATAATTTTAGAAAATACCCACCGATTGGTGAGTTAATAAATCACTCCATGCATCGTTGAGCATAACTCACAACTCACTGTCTCACACTCCTTTATCTCATTGCCACTAGTTTTCTCTTCCCTGTATTCAATCCCCAGGCTCAGTCTAAAAAATGAACTGTGTCATGGTGTCACGCCCTATGCCCCTATGTATCTGTTCCTGATTATAAAAATTATTTAGTTTTAAGTGATGCTATATTGCTATCCGATTAGGTCTGTTCATGCAAGTCACTAACATGAACTGCAGGAACAATGTTTCAGTTCTATATGGCGTCAAGTTGCTTTAGAAACAAAAAGACTACCTGTTGCAGATATCGATAATGGTAGCATTGATTTCTCTAAAAAGAAGGAAAAGGTGGTAATGGAGAGTAACTCCAAGGGTAGCTTTGCACATTTCTATAAAATCCAATTTATAAACCAAAGAAAACTGATAAAAAATCATATCATCTCTCTCACCTTTTTATAAACATATAGTGATACCCAAACTAAACACCACTTATGAGTAACATCTACATATAACTTAAACTCTATAATAATTTGAAACACAAGTGGAAAATAATAACACCAACTTTTACAAGAAATACAAACCACCTATTCATGTACAGAATACGGGTCATGATACATCAAAATGAAACCAAACATATGCCTATAATAGAAAAAGAGATAAATAATATCATCCCTAATTAGTTCATGTCTGATATAGCAGCAGTAATCACTCGTTCGGTTGAAATTGAAACCATTACGGCATAAAACAAATTGTAGCAAGTTACTACATTCAATTCACAACCAATATCTAATTGTGTAATCACAAATCATAAGAAAAGTACATATAACGATACTAGATCACTGTAACCGAATTTATCATCATGGTTATTGGCAATAGGCAACAAATTGCACCGCAGATGCATAAAAAAAGTGTAATAAGCTTCACTTGTGAGCAATAACGGATTCGTTCAATATAATAAGAATCCAGATGATGATGCAAATCAAAAGCAGGTTAGCCAGATAGCTAATCGGTGATGATGAAAATGAAGTGAAAGGAACGAGAAATATTAACATACAAAAGTTGGCCATGGAGATATAATTTCCAAAACAACAACCGACTCTATCATCATGAGAGCGATACAGATAACGATAACAGATAAAAAATTGTTCACCAGATGCATAAACAAGCGTAGTAAGCAATTTCATAGCAATAACTGGTTCGTTCATCATAGCATCCACATAGATGATGAAAACAGATCATAATCAAGTTCGTCAGATAGCTAATATGTGATGATGAATATGAGTTGAAAGGAAGATGAACGGAAACATACGAGAGTTGGCCATGGAGATCTCATTGCCTTCATTTGGATCAAGCCAGACCTTGCCTCTACCGCACTTGAGGACGCTCGCGGCGAGCCTCTTCTGTAGCTTCAGCGAAACCATCTTTTCACGGCGGCGAACCAGAGGATTAGGGTTTTGAGCTATGGATAATATTTTATATCAACTATGTTTATTCTTAGTCCACAGTACAATTTTTTTCTTTAAAACATAAAATTATACAAAAACTTACAAATATGTTATGAAAATAATAAAAAAAATTACTAACAGATCTATAAACAAATTTTTTTAAAATTTAATAAAAAACCCAAATATTTAAATAAATCTTTCAAATTTAATACTTTTTATTCATGTTTACTACTTTTCAAAGTTAAAAAAACTTCTAATTATTCAAGTCTAAATTTTTAAAACATTAATACACAAATCAGACACTTAAATAATATAATAATAGATATATAATACTGAATCAGGACACATTATATATATATATATATATATATATATTAAATTTACTATTCAATATAATATTAATATAATTACTATTCTTTTGTAATGCATTTTAATATATATAGTATAATATAATTACAATAACACGGTTTATTTTAACATGTATTTCTCACATACATTATATCTCTCACATTATTATTTTTCTATATATATATTTATGTTCAAAAAAAGGATTTACATGAACTCTAAGGGCATCACATTTCACTAAAACTATCAGAAATATTAAAACAAACCCTTTTGACATGCATCCGAATTTACAATATCACCTCGACTTTTTGGTCATCATTCTCACATGCATCCTAATAACACGTTTTATCTTCAACTCATCCTTATCATATACATATTTTATCTTCCACATTATAATTTCTTTATATATATATATATATATCTATGTTGACGTAATGACTTTGGAAAAGAGGGCCCCTAAGTGCAACTGTGTAGTCATCTCCTTCTAATGTGTCCTTTTGAAGAATCCACCTCCACGAGAGCCATAGGCAGCCTCCCAACATGTTGGTTGGAGGCAGTCTTAGAAGGAATAAACAAGTTTCTAATTTAGTGATTACCCTAGAACTTCTCGTCGTATTAGGTTTGAACCTGGGCCTTAAGGCATGGTTTGAAAATTACTTTAATTATGGGGTCCTTCTAAGAAGGGTAGGAACGTATATTTCAGAGCGTCAAATATGATGGGAGAGATCATTTCAAGTCGTCCAAAAAATAGGAGGATTAATGGTGTATTTAATATAAATGATAGATCAATTGCACCATGTTACCAAGGTTTATAAATAAATTAAGAAAAGAAAAATTAAAGATTGAAGTAAAGAAAAAGAAAGTAAAGATTTAATGGTGTCTTTTATATGTTTTTTTTATTGGTAGTCTTTTATTTACCAATTACCATGAATACTTTAATTCACGAAGATCCTATGTGAAAATGTGATTTTGGGTCTAAATGAATGAAATTTGGTTATTTCTATATTGTATTGAAAGTATGTAAAGCGCTTAATCGACTAAATATTTAAATGCATGTATGATTATTTAGAGGTGGGCAAAAAACTAAAGCCGGTCATACTTAAACCGTTGGTACAGGTGGTACTGGGATTTCAAATAAATCGTAACCGGAACCGGTTCCACCTTTACCCGGTCTAAACAAAACCAGTTTTCACTTTGTTGACCGGAACCGGTTCTGAAACCGGAATTGCAATTCCTAAAAAAAAATTTTGATTTGCCCACCTATTTGAGAATTGCATATTTTTTTGAATACATCTGTTTTCATTGTAACTTTTGAGTCTTAGAATATATTTTTACTGAACCCTCTTTTGAATTTTGTTTCCTTCAAGCATTTATTTACATTTTGATGTAACAAAGTATTAGGATGAATTTAAAGCTCTTGAAGGCAGTTACTTTTTATTTTTTATGGTTTTTTAAATCTTGGTGCAGGTAATACACTTGCAACACCTAGTAACATTTCTAAGGATGTTTATTGATTCGATTATTTGTTGAAAGTAACACTTTTATCTAGCACATTTTTTTTTCTAAATATGCTTATTAAGCGTCATCTAATTGTTCTTTTGTATCAGATGTATCATAAGACTTGAACCTT
Organism: Mikania micrantha; assembly: GCA_009363875.1. Taxonomy (NCBI): domain Eukaryota; kingdom Viridiplantae; phylum Streptophyta; class Magnoliopsida; order Asterales; family Asteraceae; genus Mikania; species Mikania micrantha. The sequence continues at coordinate 12,837,861 of CM018691.1, forward strand.
TAATCATTTGATAAAAGGCATGATTCTTTCATATTTTGGTAGTATTAGGCCACATAAACTTTTGTAGCCAACTTCAATTTTTTTTATGTTTATGTTTATTTTATTTATTTATTTATTTACCATTGACATAACATATGTTGTATTCTTTTAATGATTTAGTTTGTCTAATACACAGTTTCAAACGTAGCAAGATTATACATGAACCACATTTGGTTACCATGTGAAATGCAATTAATCATTACTTTGTTTTGTTTGATAGATAAGAGAAACAAGAAATAAAATAAAGTTGGTGGTGAATGGTGTAGTGGTGGACTGGTGGTGGGAAAGCAGTTTTTGTGGCGGTGGTGGGTTATCATTGTGGTGGCGGTGGTGGGTAGCAAATCGTGTTAGGTGGTGGTGCTCATGGGCGAAGCTTTTATAGGACTAGGGGCAGTTTTGGTGGCGATGGGTGATGGTTGTGGAGGCGGTGGTGAGTAGCAAGTGGTGTTAGGTGGTGGTGATCATGGTTGTGGTTGAAGGGTGGATATAAATGGTGATGTAAGGTAAAAGAGAGAATGAAATGAAAAAAACAAGAGTGTTGGAAGGAATGAATTTTGGATATTATGTAAGAAAATTGAATGAATATCGTTTTGTTTTATGTTATACACACACATATTTAGAACTTTTTTCTATAAATTTTTATTTTTCAAGTTTTTTAAGATAAAAAAAATATAAGTAATATTATTATTTCAATTATGTAAATTTATGAAAACATTATCAAAAAATCACATAATTTTTATTATCAAACTCGTATAATACATGGGTTTACAACCTAGTTGATAGTATAAGATTCAGAATTTATTTTTTGTTTCGTCTAACAGACAGTAAACCGGGGGAATGGTCATCGTCTCCATCTGCCCGTACACGTTCCAACAAAATGCATCCAACACCATTTGGCCTTCAACCGGCAACAACTCCACTTCTGCTAAACTTATGTTTCTACAAGGAACCGAGTCGCTGCAACCAAAATGAACCGGCGGGCTTCTAACGTCATACGTCCCTTTTATGTTCCTGTACTCGACACCCGACACCATCACCCCTGATGTATGGTTCAAGCAATGTTTTGTTAGGCAGTAGAACTGGTCTATTATGATGGGGTTCCTCACATTTTCCATTAAAATGTTGTCGTATTTCACCCCGATCACGGCTCCATACCCGCCTTGCCATGTTTTGATCCTAACTCCGTTCTTTGTTTGCTTTATTGTCGTGTCCCTTACGGTGATGTTTGACACCCATGCCCCTGAATTGTGCTTACCTAAACTCCCTATGCTGAATTAATCATAATTAAGAATATAATTAGAATTTTGTTTGTAAGAGCGTGCGGTATGCCCCGTGGTGAGGGCGTGGAACACCGCCCCCTTGGGGCGTTTTTGGGTTGGGCGTGGCTGGGGCAACGGCTTGGTTGAGTGTGTGGTTGCGGTGACTAATTAATTTAGGATGCTGGTATTATACGGTAATCACAACCAAGGGGCATTTCCATCACAAGTGGTTGAGTGGGTGGTTGTGGTGGATGCCTACAAGGCGCCTAGGTGGAGTGTTCACAACCAAGGGGCATACCATATGGTCTAACAAACATAGAGTTTGCATGTTTGTCTATTTGTTCATGAGTTTATGGTCTTTTTGAAAGCAATTGTTTTTGTTTAGGAACAGTGTAATGTTTGTATGCATCTCATCCTCTTCAGACCGTACAAATAACCATGTTACGAGTAGGATTTACTGGGTATGGTTATTGTTGTATACGTGTTTGTCCTGTCTAGCCATTGAAAACCTATTAAAATTTGAAACCGGTCCAACTCATGGAACCATATACAAGTTCTAAACCCCTGTTCACTTGAAAACACTTTCAAAACATTTTGGTTGCAGTGAGTTACATACGGATGGATACCTTATCCCATGACCTTGTAAACAAGTGATGTTCTTCATGTCAACATTATAACAACCTGTTCCAACTGACACACAGTCGTCGCCTGTCACGTCATCACCTTCACTAAATTGAATCATGCAAATATATGACTAGTTAATGTAACAGTGATGATTTTGTACCATTGGAAATGAACAAGTTGTAGATTTGAACATCGTTGGTGTTCTCGATGTGAATCCCGTCTGTGTTTGGGCTCGATGCTGGTGCAACTATGGAAATCGATTCGATACGAACACTTATGCAGCTATCGAACCTCAAGTTGAAATTTGGGCTATCTTTGATCTTAAGTTCTTGTAGTGACAAATTCGTACACTTAAGAAAGGTTATGGCCTTGCATGTATAACAATTAGTACCATAATGGTTATTGTGATTCTAAGTATGAACAAGTAAGTCTTTATGGTTTGGTTGGTGCAATTCAATGAAACTACAAGCAATAGTACATTTACCAATGCGTTTGATTTTAAATTGTTAAATTGTAATATGAATTCAATTTAACTTTTAAGCAAATTGTTTTTTATGCATCTATAAGCAAATTGTTACGCCCATTTGCGGTGCACACATATAATGTATATATGTGTGGGCCCTTAAGGGACAAAAGTAAAAGTGCACTAATTTTAACTTTATTTTAGTTATTTGTGAAAATAACGTTAAAATCATTTGGATGATCAACTTCAAACGATAATTTTGAGCCGGGGACTCTTTCGGAGCAGCCTCTCTATCCCAATTGGGATAGGGGTAAGGTTTGTATCTATCCTTCCCCCCAGACCCTACTGAAAAGTGAGAATATATGGGTAAGGTTATTATTATTATCTTACTACTATAATAAATAAGTAACAATTTGCCACATGTCAATTTATAAGACAATTATTGCCACATGTCAATTTCTTATAAAATAATTGCCACATGTCATGTTTTTAATCTTTTCAATCATTCTCTCTCATATTAAATGAAATTATAATTAAATTCTTTAATTTATTAAAGGAATTTAAATTTAATTCCTAATGACTTTATATACCTTTGTCATATTAAAAAACACACTTGAACAAAGTTTACAAAATATGAAAATTTTCTAAAAATCAATTTTTTAGAAAAAAAATAAGAATTATTTAAATTTGTAGTTTTAGGAAAAATAAAAGTTATGTAAAAACAAGTTTTCTTAAAAAACAATTTTTTTACAACATATTTTCTGGCAAAGTACATAAAATTTTAGTTTTCAACCCGTGTAATACACGGGATTTTACCTAGTTATATATAAGCAAATTGTTACAACCAAAAGGTGTATAATTATTAATGTCAGTTGCAGAACCAAGGCGGGTCAAGGAAACCCCATTCATTGGAACCCATGGGACATTTTTTGAAATTTGAAAGTTTTTTCAGAGTAAATTACCAAGATAGTTTATATGGTTTGCTAGTATAAATGACAATAGGCTAGGTTTGGGTAGGGTGTTGTTAATCTCAGTCCCGTACCCAACTACCCAAGTGTAAAAATGTGTCTTGTACCCGGCCGATTACCCATCGGGTAATTACTCATCGGATATCGGGCATACTCACGGGTATCGATATACCTATTAGTTTATTCAAAAAACTTTTTTGTGATTTTCCAAGTACACTTGCATGCATAATATAATGTTACTGTATAATTACAAAAAATAAATTTGAATCATACATATAATATCAACACCATAAAATATGAAACAAAAAAATATAAATATCATGATATATCACTCTCAAAACATGCTACCATAAAGTGTTAATTTAATATTCAAATTGAAACCGCATATTCAAAACAACAAGATTAATTTTAAAATAATAAAGTTGATACTTGATTTCAAATATAAAATAATAATAAAATAAAAGTTATAATTTATTCAGATACTTCATTAAAAGAATTATGTTTTAGAAAAAAAAATAAAAAATATTAACAAAATATTAAGGGTATTACTTTGAGTAAGTGAGCGGGTATCAGGCAGGGTATTCCTTAATCTCAGATCCGAACCCGAACTCGAAAAAATATTCTTTTTAATCTCATACTTGGTCCCATACTCTAATATTTGGGCTAATACTCGGCCCTAAAGTTTCAGGTTTCGGGGTTTCCCATAGGGTATGGGTTTTTCTGCCATCCATATTTGCTAGTATTTTTACTCTTAGTTCCTAAGTTTTATAAATTAACAATATGATCACAAATTTTAAACATTTGTAACACATATAGTTCTTAGGTAACCAAATTACCTTCACATGCTTGACAAAATTACACTCACATAATAACTATAACTGTTAAAAATGTTAAAGTTTAGGACCATATGTGCAATTTATGAAACCTAGGAATCAATAGTGAAATAGTAGCAAATCATAGGGAAAATCTTAGTAATTTACTCGTTTTTTTAACATAAATTTGAATGTTTAATTATATAAACATGACTTGGACCCGGTTATAGGCTTATAGCCGTTTACAATGACCTACAACTGTTAAATTATGGTTCCGTCGTTGATTAATGGAGTCACTTACAACTGGGCTATCGCACGGTCCTGGTAAAGTCGAGCCATGAGGACCCTATATCGACAATGGTTACATGTACATTAGTAATAAGATAGATAAAATTTATAATAAAACACATTGAACTTAATATGATTCTTCATCTAACTTCTTTACATATACGGAATTTGATACCAATTTTTAACCCTTTGTTTCGGTTTGAGCGGTTCTATCGTTTTCAACAGTTTTTGAACACAAGTACACAATAATATTATAGAATTAATAAAAAAAAATATGTACCTTGTGAGGCTTGCATGGAAGATCCCACCATTGTTGTCCCCTTCCATCTATGAGGCCTCTACCTTTAATTGTCATATTGTTAATCCTATAAAAAACCAACCATCTATGTTTCTTGTTATTTTTAGGCCATGATTTTGGTCCATCTGGTGGCATCAATGTTCCATCAACCTTCAATTTTAAACTTTAACAATTAAACATATACGGGAAGTGTAAATTAGTTGTACATGCAAATTTCACAAAGTTATTGGCTAACAAAAACTAAAAGGGTACAAATTTACATGCATATAAGGGGCATAGAGAAATTATGTAAGGGGTTGTTTGTTTGCATTTGAATGACATTAAGAGGTTACCTCTGAATGGTTCATAACCTCTTAATCATTCAAACTTAGGGTTACCTCTTAACCATTCAGAGGTTATGAAACATTACTAACCTCTTAATCATTCAGACTTAAGGATACTTTTTAATCATTCAGATGCTATAAACCATTAAGAGGTAGCCTCTGAATGGGATTAAGAGGCTACCAAACAGGAGTCGCATTATGGAGGGTGGCGTAGTGGTAAGCATTTGAGTTCCTCTAGCAAAGGTTTGATGTCAGTGGCGTACCCATAAATATGTTTGAGAGGGCAGCCACCCTTCTTGAATTTTTTTCTTCCAGTAGTATATTGATGTTAAAACCTTGACCAATCCTTTAATATTTTGCATTTGACTCCCTTAAATTTGTGTAATCGAACTTGTGATGAGAATTTTAGTGACATTTGTGCTTGTTTTTTGAAGAATGAGCCACTTAAAAGGTCTTCATAGATGTTTTTGATAGATTTAAAAAAATAAAACCCCATAGAGAACAATTACGCCTGACAACTTGACCCATAACAACATGGTAAGAATGATTAATAATATATTTGATGAGAAAATAACTAAAAATTATTCAATTAAAGTATTGTTTACTTGCAATTCATTTTAACTTAAACGAAATTGATTTTTTTTTCAAAACAACTCATTTAAACTCATTGATTTTGCTTAAAACTCATCCTGACCCACACCCGTTCTAACATATTACCACACCCAACCCAACATGCCCATTTTGCGAGGCATTAGAACAACTTTATATATATTGTATTTTTGTTATGATTGTATACATGAATTTTAGTTTGATTTTCTCTTTTTTAACTTAACCCGACCCATTCAACATTACACAATTTGAACAAAAGAGAAAAAATTATTATATACGGATACTCAAACAACCATAAAAAATTTTCGCCATCTATAAAAAAGTTTCTGGGTCCGCCACTGTTTGATGTTTAAATTCAGTTTCCAATGATTTTCTATCATAAGAAACATGCAAGATTTTACTCAATTTCAATGATTAGCATGTTATTTGAAGGGTGGCATTCATGTGATTACATGTTTATATAAAATGTACTTATAAATACCTGAAATATTAATGGAGATTCACAAGGACCTGTGAAAATGGTGGATTGCAGGATGAAAGTATAACCATGAGGAACAATGAGAATAGGTAGATGTGTTTGGTTTTGATTGTGACTTTGACATATACAATCCCATGCTTTCTTGAAGGCATTGGTGTCATCTTTTACACCATCTCCTATAGCACCAAACTCCCTAACATCATACGTCCCATCACCATCATATACATAGGGGGCATTGGATGGTGAAGGTGAAAGAGAGAGATGCATGTGTTTACTTTCATGATGATGATGATGATGATGATATGGATGATCATGGTGATCATTATAATGTTGGTGAAACCTTGCTTGAGTGTAACAAATACAAAAGCATAAACAAGATGCCAATAAAGGTATGATGATTACAAAATAAGTCATTTTAATTGTTCTATAAAGGAAGGTGGTATGTGACAACCTATATAAACAAGACCAAATCCAACCTAACCCGTCGAGATGTCAAGTGCATGCGGGTACCAGATCAATCTAAAAGAGGTTGGTTAATTACTCGCGATTTAGATCATGATTAACCGCTTTGCTTTACTCCACATGATTAGTTTCAGATAAGAGACCAAAACTTAAAAACTAAAATATTTGTCAAAGTAAGTGTGTGTAGTTATATGTATGTGTATATGTAAAAACCAATTTATCTTGTTAAAAATAAGATTCATGTGACTACCCACTTTGTCTTGCCAAAAAAAAGGGGGTGTCACCTCTTACATCCTACCTCATCTCTTGCTCACGCAAACTTATATGATTGCACACACTTATGTGATGATTTTTAGTAGCAAGCCGTTTGTAATATAAAAGCAATGTATATACAATCGGATCAGTGGCCTTCAAGAAAAGTCGTCTCAAGTGGAAATTGAACTTAAAACTTTTAAGTTGTCGCTTTGTACTAGATTTTTGTTTTATATTTTTAGACAAAATTATGTTTTTAGTGTATCTACCCCGTTAAGTACATACACTCAAATATTGGGAGATCAGATGAAAATCAATAATAAAATGCAACTTATATAGATAAAACAAAAGGGATTTAGACATTGTATATACACGGTTAAATCTTCTACCAAATGAGTTTAGTTACTAGACGTTCAAGTAGCATTTGTATGACTTATCATATACAATGTTGGGTGATTATGTGTTGTAATATTTACTGCCGTCTGCAATATCCTATATAAAATCAAAGCAAAACTATAAATAATAACATATTTTATAATAAAGATTATTTAAATAAAATATTTTTAAGTATATTAAAAAACATTTAAGAAATCTTTTAATGAATTAAAACAAAAAAAATTAATTTAAGAAAAAAGAAAATAGAAATGTGAAGGTGTTATTTAGTGAAAGCCTCTAGTTATATAACTTTTTTCTTTCGATAAAGCCTTCAATTTTTCGATAGTTTTTAATAAGTTAAAAACATAATTTTTAAAACTTTTTTTATATGTTTTGGCACACATCTCAAAACTAAAAGAAAATTCAATATGTATACACAAATATAGATACAAACACTGTTATAACTAATATTACTTATAAATTAATAACAACAAGAAAAACTAATAAAAAAATAGAAACATTAAATACCAATTAACTAAGATGAGTGTGGATGATTTTTCATTTATTTATTTTTTCTTGAATTTATACTTTTTTTAGATTTACAGAAATAAACTAAACTTTTATTGGTAATTATAGTCAAAGTGAATTTAATATAGTAGAGTAAGTCGTAATAGAGTAAGATGTAATTAGAATATTCATGTGTAAATTGAAAGAAGTTGATGGTTATGTGCTTATACAATCCTAATAATATATGCATCATTTTTTATTTGTCTTACGGGTATTAATGATGACCGATGGGCAAAGGTGGCCACCGGACCCGGAACCGGAAACCAGAACTGGAACCGGTCGTACCCGAACCGGAACCGGTCGTATCCGAACCGGTGGGTACGGGCGGTTCATGGTTTACAGAGAAACTGGAACCAGAACCAGAAAACCTGGAACCGGTTCCACCTTCAAACCGGCCAAACCCGAACCAGAACTGGCAAAAAACGGTTGGAACCGGTCAAAACCCGTAACCAAAACCGGTTCTTGACTTTGTTGACCGGAACCGGAACCGTTTTCGATTCAAAAAAAAAAAAACCCGATTTGGCCACCTCTACCGATGGGTAATATTAGAAGTAGTTCAAAACCAGACAAAAAGTTATTTGGAGAACCGAAAACTAAACTAGTATTAACATATGGGTCAGTTTTCACTAGTTTAACAGGCTCGTTCTAGAGGTGCGCAAATCGGGCTTTTTTTGAACCGGTTCCAATCGATTCCAGTTCCGGTCAACAAAGTCAATACCAGTGTTGTAAAAATCGCTAGTCGGTCGGTGAGGTAGGGACTAGGGATTAATCGGGATTAATCGGATTGAGATTTTATATATAAATTTTAAAAATTTTATATATATATATATATATATATATATAGAAAACATTATGTATAAGTTTGCAAATAATATAAGATTTTATCAAATTAATAATTCATATGGGCCATTTATTTTATTTTTTTTAAATACCCAGCCGATTTATATAATAAAAGGCCCAAATCTAACTTTAAAAACCCTCTATTTGGGCTCTGGCTACACTCCCGATCTCAATCAGTCGTCGTCTTCTCCAAGTCGTCGTCTTCTCCAAATTAGGGTTCCCACGAGTCACGCTACAGTCGTTGTTCTTGTCAATCGAAGTCGGAATCGTCGTTCTCAACGAAGATCGAAGGTTTGTTTTCCATTTTCTTCTCGTATTGGCCGGAAATCGGCCGTTTTTTGGCCGATTGGTGGCTGTTTGGTGGCCGATTGGTGGCCGATAGAGCCGATTTTGACCGACTAGCGATTAATTGGCCGATTTGAGGAAAATTAGTCGGGAACACCCCAATTAGCGCCTAATTCTGATTAATCGGCCGAGGAATCGCGATTTTTATAACACTGGTCAATACTCGGTTCCGGTTCCTGGTTTCAACCGGTTCCGGTTCGGGTTTTGGCCGGTTTCGGTTCGGGTTTTGGCCGGGTACAGGTGGAAACCAGTTCCGGTTTCGGTTTTAATTTGTTTAGAAAACTGGACCCGTTTGTATCCATCGGTTCGGGTACGACAGGTTCCGGTTCGGGTTTCCGGTTCCGGGTCCTTTTTTTGCCCACCTCTGCCTCGTTCGATGTGTTTCATGGGTCGAAACTTGGATTGCATAGTCCTATTTCTAGATTTGCAGCCAATCATCTCCGGATTTGGGATTGAACTGGACCCAACTCTCTTTAGACTGTTGCACGATGCAACTTACAACAGACAGAAGTCAGATCCTAACACAATCTTGGCTCCGTTAGAGCATATCCTTGCACCAGCAACACTCATGTGATGGTTTTAATTTGGGGTTTTTCATGGTTTGAAAATCATGAATACATCCAAATTGGTCAACGATTTGATTTTATTGGTCGGTGGGCTTAAAAATTTTGAACCATAACAAACAATTTGATTTTATTGGTCGGTTGGTTCTAGGTTTAACTTTTTTATTTTAGTTTTCCACAATCAAAAATTGCTATTAACACATTAACTCATGATTTAACCTAGAAGTAGTCAAAATCGTAACTTTTTTTAACGGCATTTGATCTCAACGTGTGAATCACTGATTTTCAGGTCATGTCACCAAGGTCTAGTTATCAGGAGAAAACCGCACCGGAAAACCTCCTGACCTCTCAAAGACCCCTATTTCGCCTTGAAAGGGATTTGAACCATGACATTCTATTTGAAAAGCCAAGGAATACCGCTAGGGCAGAGCCCCTTTTGGTCAAAATTGTATCTTAAACACTCCTGATTTCAATGATTTGCATTAACCACAAACAACCCTAATTTCAATCATTTTCATTGATAAATCATATTCTCATAAATAACATCAATAATCAATCGTAACAATTGATAACATTAAATAAACACTTAAAACTTGAAATTAACAGGAACACTAGCCTAAGGCAACCAAGATTCTGCATCAATAAATTTGTTTGCACTAAACTTTGTTGCATTTACCTCATCCTTAATAACCTCAAAGCCTAACCATTTTACTCTTCTATCTGTGTTTGAACCGGGTCCCTTATTCTTATACTCCCTAAACATGCATGTATCTTGATTATCCTTCCCCTCAGGCGAATCACATTCGACCCATCCCTCGGGTCGGATCACATCTCCAATCTCCGATTTCATCACTGCCACCCTCGACCTCGCCTTCCACGGACGTCCGAGATAACTTTTCACTTCACCAATCACTTCCGGGGACCCCGTAATCTTACAGTTTTGAAACACTACACCACTGGTTTCTTCATATTTCATTCTTCCATCGGTTGCAATTGTGTTCACTTGATCCTTTTCGGGTTTTCGAAGAATGATCTTTGAATCTTGAAAGAAAGCTCGACCGCTTCCAAATATGAAGTCGACTGTACCAGATACAACACAATTTTTATAAAACTGGTCATGGGTGTGGTAGCATAGTGTGTTTTGGTAACCCTCGAAGGTACAATCGACCATGACAGTGTGCGGTGATTGAGATCGAAATGCGATCGCTTGGAATCCATGCGGCCCGATTGTGTTTCTGAACCCTATGTTTTTTGCCATGAATCGTTCACCTTCAGCTACAAATGTTGCGGTATTAGAGGTTCCAATGTAATCAAACCCATGGTTCAATTGACCAGTTATGATTGTTTTGTCACAACCATCACCATACATATAAACATTGTTTTGTAAACGGTTCACAACTATTTGACCCTCATTGTATGCACCAGCCTTGATGTAAATAATGAACCTTCCTATGTGGTTTAGTGGATAAGAGGCAATGGCCTCTTTAATAGTCTTGAATTGACCACTTTCATCTTGAGCCACAACCACATTCGGTTTGACTGGTTGGCCAAAAGGTTCAGGTTCAAGAGTTTTAAAGTATTCTTGACCTGTGAGCTTGGGTTCAGGTTCAGGTTCATGTTTGTCTTTATCATCATCAGACTCAACACCAAGAAGCTGACGATCACCAACTAACACCCATGAAGGAAACCCATGTTGGTCTATCACCTCACCCTCTTCAAGAAGCCTTCGGTGACCATTTGATTTGGAATCACTCAAATCTATACCAAAATCCTGAAGGATCTTAGCCACATTGAAAATGATCTTTTGGGAATTGAATGTATGCTTGTTGGCTTTTTCTAGCTTCTTTTGCATATCCTTTCGGATTTTGTCGTTGTTGATTTCATCGACACATGTTGTTTGGTATGTGCGAACCGCGGTTAGCCAAACAATGATTTGATCAATTTGTTTTGGTAGAGTTTTGGTTTTGGTCTTGTGTCCAACTTTAAGAACATGTTGGAGGTCCTCTATCGCATGACCTAACAGTTTCTCGCAGTTTTTTAGGTCATCGCGAGCATGTTTTGCATAGTCGTCGGTTCGGTCGCCTAACTCCTTCCCAATAGAAGACGACCGTCTAATCGTCTTTTGGAGTTTGACAACGGTGCTATGCATTGAAGCAAATATGTAATCCTTTTTTGTAGCCGAGGTGTTTTTAGCCACCTCGGCTAATGCCTCATAACACTCCTCTTTATAATCGGTTGGTTTGCACATAATCTTAAGGGCCTTAGTGTTCATCAAATGAATATCCTCTAAATTTCCATGTTTAGCGACAAAAGCAACGATAACAAGGATAAAAGCAATCGACAGGCCTAACGATAACACGGATGTCACTAGTTCGTTACCCATGTAGAAGTCTTTTTCTATAAAAAAACGCTATAAATGGAGATCAGATGACATGTTGTTTGCTTGTTCTTGGGTTTGTTTTTCCAAGAACAAGCAAACATGCAAAGACAAAGATCGAGATGAGGCTATATTAAATTTCTCTATCTCTATCCCGGTCTTGTATCATGTATTTATTTAGATATGTATTCGAGAATGTAAAAATATGAAAAAATGGTTTGAAATCTATATATGGTTATTTTTTTCTAAAAATAGGTTTGATAATCCTATTCTCTAGTTTTTCATGATCTATTCAACAATCAACATCTATCTCCTCTCGCGTTTCACGGTCAACCTTAAGCAATATACACTTACATACGTCACATAAATATGATTTCATAAAATATATAAAATCTGAAAAATAAATTTAACGAATACAAACTCCAAATAAGGAATTATTTTTAAAAATAGGTTTTTTTTCTTTCAAAGTGACCAAAACTAGGTTCAGAATTTATTTTTTTCACAAATGGGTATCTCGTCACTGTGAAGGGCGACATCTAACGCATGTCAGAAATTAATTTTCTTAATCTTCTTAGAACTCGCCACTGCTATGGGCGACATCTATGTGGCATTCCACATCACCACATATCTGCCATCTATTTAATTCAAACGAAAAGAAAATTAAAAAAAAGGAGCACTCGCCCTTGCTAGGGGCGATATCTGACAAAAAGTACAACTGAACAGTACCTCGCCACTGTGAAGTGCGACTTCTTGACTAAAAGGACGAAACAAGACAAAAGTACTGCAGATATTATGATATTAACCATATACAAATATCCACCACCTACCACATTCAAATAGAATCATATACATTTATTAACCATATACTTATATAAAAAACCCACCTACCAAACATTGATATTATGATATCCTAATTTTTTTTATCTTGTTATATAACATGTAATAATCACACTAAAACATTAGTTTCATCATTTGAAAAATGTTATATACGTATATTTAAGTGGAGAGAAATACGAGAAATAAAACAATATATATTATATAGTAGGTTATAGACCCGTGTATTACACGAGTTTGGTAGGTGAGGTTTTTTTTTACAAGTATATGGTTAATAAATGTATATGATTCTATTTGAATGTGGTAGGTGGTGGATATTTGTATATGGTTAATATCATAATATCTGCAGTACTTTTGTCCTTGTTTCGTCCTTTTAGTCAAGAAGTCGCACTTCACAGTGGCGAGTACATGTTCAGTTGCACTTTTTGTCAGATATCGCCCCTAGCAAGGGCGAGTGCTCCTTTTTTTTAATTTTCTTTTCGTTTGAATTAAATAGATGGCAGATATGTGGTGATGTGGAATGCCACATAGATGTCGCCCATAGCAGTGGCGAGTTCTAAGAAGATTAAGAAAATTAATTTCTGACATGCGTCAGATGTCGCCCTTCACAGTGGTGAGATACCCATTTGTGAAAAAAAATAAATTCTGAACCTAGTTTTGATCACTTTGAAAGAAAAAAACATATTTTTTAAAAAAAATCCCAAATAAGAGGGTATACCAGTTGAGATTTATTATCTTATTTTTGTCTAAATTATGATAGTGTTGTACAAATATACGTATGGGTAATTATATCAACGTAATAATTTTCTAACAAAAATATAATGGTCATCGGGCATTTGATGTTTACATTAATACAATTTATACCAACTATATATATAATACTTTTTCATGAATTGAAACCTAACCATCGTGATGTATATTTTTTTCTCGTGTGTTTGAATTGTGATAGAGAAAAGTGCACACCACTGACCACACCATTAGTGGAGCTTGACCAAAATGGTAGGGGGCGAAACTTTGCAACATTTAAAATTTTTTCCCTAACGGCCTAACGCTAACAGTTAAATGTTCGGGTTGGTGATTTGGGTCCGGGTCAGGTCAAACCGTCAAACAATAAAAAGTAGATTTTTTTAAAATAAACAAAGACCTAACTAATTATCATGATGAGTGAAAAAGTTGAGCACCTTAAAGAAGATTACAACTCAGCCCGACGACCTTTAAAATTTTTAAATTCATCGATTATGGATTCCGAGTCAAAGTTTTCGGCAATTTCCTTCTCTATCTCAGACACTAAATTTATACCAATAATTCTGTAAAAAAATTATAAAAAATCAAAACCCTAAATGTTTAGATTCACTAACAATTAACACAGTAACAATAAACAACAATTAAACTACCCAAATACTTAATCAAAGCAAGTAACAACAAGTAGGAAGAGGTGAGAGGCCGAATTCATTACCTGGTTCACAAATCACGCTAGAAGGAAGAAGAAGGCTGGAAGCAGGGCTGCTGCGGCCGCATGCGGCAGGCCGAGGAACGAGCGGCGTAGTGCCGCAGGCTGTAGGCGGAGGCCGGGCGTGCGGCAGGGCGGCGGGGCCGGTGCTGCTGGTGGCTGGTCGAGAATCGGGCGAGTGGGGACTGGGGGCGATGCAAGGATGAGAACAAGGAGTTTTTTTCCCTTTCATTCCTAAACGGTAATTAGGTAAACAAATAAAACAAAAAAAATTGGAGATTGGGCTTTGGATTTTAAGTTTTTGGACTTCGGAGATTTGGTAAACACTAAACAGATTTTTGGGCTTAATATATACCCATAAATTTGTTTGTTTATAGGTTTAATCGAATCGGTTTTATATGTTCAATAATTATTTAATTTTTTTAATAATTTTTTAGGGGGTGAACATAGGGTATATATTTTTTTCCAGGGGGTGAAATAAAATTTTTTTAAAAATTTTGCACTACGAATCAGGATATGTACACTACTAACCGAAAAAACAGGGGTCGGTCGCCCCTGCCCTAACTAACCTGCGCCACTGCACCACACTCGTTTTAGATTAAATGAACATTTTAACAAATCATGACAAAGAGTAAATCCAACTTGCTGAGAGTTGGAAGAAACATCTTTGGGGTTTCTTTGAATACTTGTATGTGTGGATATATTAAAAATATTAGGATAAAAGCCTATGTATTAAACGAGATTTGATGAATAAAATATTAGACAGTAAGTAAAAGCAGGAAGAAATAAAGAAAATAGTTGAAATAATAAATATTATATAATGAAAACATTTATAAATAAATATGAACAAAGATAATAATAAATTAGTATTTAATTTTTAAAAGTAAACTTTTTAATATCATCGTTATTTAGTATTTAGTATGAGAAAAAAAATGAACAGATCATTATTTAATCGAGAAAAAATATGAAAATAAAAGTGTAAAGTCTCTAGAGAGTAATTATGTGTCTAATGCATGTTATTTTCATTTATTAACATAAAGAAACGACACATGAAAAGTAATCTATACTTAAACAGTTTGACATTTAATTAACATTGCAATTTAGCCTTGGGTATGATCTCATATTTTTCCTACCAGATTTTTGTTTTTTTGTACAAGATTATTTTTTTTGTTTTTCATTTTTCTTGTATTGGATTTTTGTTTTTTTTAATGTATTTTTTTGTTTTTTGTACTACATTTTTATTTTTTACTGTATTTTTATTTTTTTGTACTTGATTTTTTTGTACTTGTTTTTTATTTTTTTTTACTGAATTTTTCTTTGTATTGGATTTTGTTTTTTACTAGATTGTTGTGTTTTTTACTGGATTTTTGTTTGTTTCCTACATTTTTATTATTTCGTACTGGATTTTTCTTTTTTATGTTGGATTTTTTGTTTTTTATGTATTGTATTATTTTTTTTTACTGAATTTTTGTTTTTTAAATTTTAGCTTACCACATGTCAACTTTTTATTTGTTCTTACTTTTCATAAAGAAAAATCTCTTTTTAGTGTATTCAATCTCTATAGATAATAGGCTATGATATAATACTATGCTTGATATTACCTTACACATCCTGTGCAATTGAGTGGAGGATTCAAGTATGCTCAGCACAAATATGAAGTTAAAAAAATATTGCTTTGGAGGTAAGCTTTTGGTGAAATATCTACAAACTAATGAGCTGATGAAACATGTAACAAACAAACATGACTAATGACAACACTTTCTTCAACAAAGTGTAATCTCACACGTTCACTCCTTTGATGCTTTAGAGGGTTTGATGCTATATTCACGACATGGATATTGTCACACTCAGTGGCGGAGCTTCACTGTTATGAAGGGGGTGTGCGGAAATTTATGTGACTCTAAATTACATTTTAAATTTTTTAAACGAGGGGGCGAAACCCGTAATTATAACTAAAAATAATCTTTCGCTCCGAAAATTAAAACTGCTGACGAAAAAAAGAGAGGGGCAGTCGCCCCCCGGTCCCTACTAACATTCGCCCCATGTCACACTCACATATCACAAAGGTGTCACAAGATATAGGATAGTGTAACTCAAGAAAAATTTTATGAAGCTTGATTGCTTCATCACCAACATTTGCAAGGACGTGATATTCTGCTTCAATATTGGATGGATCGAAAGGCAAAATGTTGGCATTTAGAGACCAAGACACCATATTGTCTTCGCGGAAGATAGAGAATCCTAAAGTAGAGCAATGAGTGTCATGACACACAACCTAGTCAAACGATCATGCGTAAATAGATAGGTCTGCTGAACTGCAAAATCAATGCCCGAAAGAGAATGCTAGATACTATAGTGCACTAACAAGAGTATGATAATTAATACAAGAACCGGAACTGATGTAACTTTGATTTCATTTCTTATTGAGTAGCAATAAGACTAAAAAAGATGGATAACGAATAAAAGTTATTCATTATAAATTTGATAGCGGACTGAAAGATAATAAGATCAACGAGAGCCTATCACAAGACAATAAGGAGAATGTGAAATCATGACCATGACACAAAATGTGAATAGTATGCTATTGAATTTGCTACCAAACTCATGGGAGGCAATATAGACAAAAATATCAAGCAAAAAGAAGATGTTTAATATTATAACAAGGTTTAACATACTCAAAATATATTACACCAATAAGGGAGAAGATGTTACATAATAGACCCAAATTGACCACTGCATAATTTGAGGTTACTCTCATAAACCTACATGCAAACCTATTTGAGATCTTACATAAATAAAAAATAAAAAGTCAAATTAAGTCCAGATATGATTTGAGTTGCTAGTTATACCTATACTAGCTTATTGACATGTGTGTTACACAGAGTTGTATAAAAATAAGTATTAAAAAGCAATCAATAATAAAAAATAAATACACAAATAACAGATAATTTTTAAAATTTAAAAATAAATAAAATTATATTTTATAAATATTTGTATACTTCTTTAAACAATACAAATGAGATTTAAAGTTTTGAATTTTTGAAATTATTGGTTGAAAATGAAAAGTTTAAAATGATTATATTATCATTAATATTTAAAGAAAATGAATACTATTTTTCTTTTAAATTTGAAAGGTTGAATTAATTGTATTAAATAGAATTAATTTATGAGTTTCTTAAATATGTCATGTGGATAGTCTAGAAAGACGCCACATGGCAAATGACATGTGGATATGCTAGAATTACATTGTTATTCTTATATTATATAGTATAGATGCAGTCGTATTTACCCAAATTAACTCATTCTTAAAGAACAAGCAATATTGTCATCAATAGTATCTTTGCAATTGTCGTTTTTAAGCAATCACATCGTAATTTACTTCTATTTCTCTCACCCGGCCAGTATAATTTTTTTTTGAATAAAACATGAAAAGTAAAAATTAAGCCAAAAGGGGCTTTGCTTGTGTATTTAAATACTTGTCTTATGTATGTATAAAACAAAAATTAGATAATGAAATTTGTTTTATTATTATTATTATTATTATTATTATTATTATTATTTCATTAGCATTTTCGGAAAATCCAATCATAAACATTAAAACTTTCTTTGAAATAGAGCAAAATGGGTATTTTTTTAAGTTACACATATAAATCAAAATATATATATCTACCTACTCTAATAAAGGAGTATTTATAGGAGACACGTGTCACTTTGTGGTGAAATCTGAAATTACTTTTCTCGCATTTCTCTCCTATTAGATACTAATGATTTTTAATAGTTAAACTATATAATTAATTATTAATGATATAAATCTTCATATTCTAATATGTTATTAATTTATTAAAATTTAATAAATTATAAGAATATTTTATTTTAAAATATATTTTTATAATAAATAAATATTTATTATTATTATTTTATGTTTTTTATTATTCAATGTAATACATGGGTTTCTAGGCTAATATATATACATATACACACACACACATAGCCGGCTCAAAGAAAGGCAAACCGGGCCATCACCCGGGTCCATTTTCCAGTGCCCAAAATTTTTGAAGTTTTTATAATTTATATAAAAACGAATTTTATACCTATTAAGTGTAATTTCCAAGCTAAAAAATTAAGCTTGTTAATTGAGTCTTAATATTCTCGGAATCAAACAGATACTCATTTACTTAAGTAATATATTATATATGCCTTATTTAGTAAAGTCAGTTACCAATCACAATCTTTTATTTTTTAAATCTCAAAACAACTTTATATTAAATAATTAATTTTCAGTAAAAACAAACATTGCAAACTTGCCTTAGTGGCAAAAACTTTAGGGTTCTATTTTTATGGTTATGGGTTCGACCCAGTTGCCACCTTTTTTTTTCTTTTTTTTTCCTTTTCTTTTACTTTTCCCTATATACATTCCAATACTTATATATAAAATTATATTTTTAACTTCTTATACCGCAACGTATGATGAATAATGAGGTTTTACTTGATATAATTTGTTTTTGTATACCGCAACATGCAGTGAAGTTTTTTATATGTTTTCCTTCTTTTTTTCCTTTCGAATTTTCTTATATTTACATACTTTTTTTTTTCTTTTTTCCTTTAAACTTTCATATATTTATTTCTAAATTATTTTTTTAACTTCTTTTACCACAACATGTGATAAAATGTGGGACTTTACTTGGTACCGCTTGTTGTTGTATACCGCACGTGTAGTTTAGTTTTCTTTTTAGTTTTTCCTTTTTTTCCTTTTGAATTTTCTTAAATTTTATATTAAATAAAAATAATTATTCGTATCATAATATACTAACGTATTTTATTGTCATTAAATATATTTTATATCTTTTTTTTGTTTTTATTTCTTTTTTCCTTTTAACTTTCTTATATTTATACATAAAATTACATTTTATTTTTAACTTCTTATCCCACAGCATATAGTAGATAATTAACTTTACTCGGTATCGTTTGTTGTTGTATACCCCAACGTGCGGTGAAGTTTCTCATGTATTTTTTTTTATTTTGTATCGTTTGGTCATGTTTATGTCATTATGTGTGAACATTAACATGACTTTGTCGCTGCAATTTTATACGTTTCCTGTTTGTGCTTAACCACATTTATATCAACGCTTACCTCATTTATATTTATTGCAAACTTTTTTAACAAATTTATAATTTCAATGTTTGGTCATGTTTATATCATAACATATAAGGTATTAAAAACGAGCCAACACAATTTTTACACATCTTTTTTTATATTTAGCCATGCTTATGTAAACACTGCTTTCTTTTAGATTTTATAAAACCAGTCAATTACCCGCCGCGAAGCGCGGGCATAACTTGCTAGTTAATCTTAGGGACCAATGTTTCAAAAAAGACTTAATGAATTGACGATAATAACTATCAAGAACGAAATCATAGAAACTATAAACTACGAAAAGGCGATCAAAGAATTTGTTACGGAAAATGTTAGACTAGCTTTACGAATCATAAGTTAACTATTCTCGTATCTCATTTTAATAATATGATTTTGTCACTTTTATTGCTATAACATAAATTTGTCTTATTTTGAAAAAAGTTTATATAATTGATAATTCATTTGTGTGACACCCATGTCACTTTCTGTCCCCTCCGGACATTTAAAACATCTAATTAAGATTTTTGTTTAGGTCCCAGAAAAACTTTCTGTGTTTTGTTTGTAAACACACACATTTTAATCATTTAAACATTAAAACATGTCAAAGTATATCCACATACTTATAACAAATTAACTTCAATTCACCACTCAAATATTTTTGTTCGATCCCGATCACCATTGCTGTTCACCTTACTCTTTTGTACCTGTAAACACCACATTTAATTCACCATTAGTTCGTTAGAACTAAGTAAGTTTGCCCCACTATTTCACCAAGTGTATTCCATAACACCATATGGATAGACTATTGATGTCCCAAATATAATTTGGTAACAACATTCAAGCACATACATAACGATTTACTAATGGGTCGTTTCCACCCAAAACCCCATGAATCACCAATTCATGCACAATCGTTATAACTTAACACCACACATACATGTGCACACAAAACTCTAGTTGTGCATCATATTTCTCAAAAGTCAAAATTAAACAATTTGACTCTTAAATTTTTGGATGTCTACACTCTTGTAAATCATCTTTTGTTCACACACCTTGTGAATTAAAGCATGTACATTGCCAATCACATGTCTACACATTTGTAGATCACCATTTGTTCACACACCTTGTGAATCTTTTACATTGGAATTGCAAGTCTTATGTTCACACACCTTGTGAATCAAAGCATGCACATTGCCAATCACATGTCTACACATTTGTAGATCACCATTTGTTCACACACCTTGTGAATCTTTTACATTGGAATTGCAAGTCTTATATTCACACACCTTGTGAATCAAAGCATGCACATTGCCAATCACATGTCTACACATTTGTAGATCACCATTTTCACACACCTTGTGAATCTTTTACATTGGAATTGCAAGTCTTATGTTCACACACCTTGTGAATCAAAGCATGCACATTGCCAATTTAATGTCTACACATTTGTAGATCACCATTTGTTCACACACCTTGTGAATCTTTCAACCACAATAACCACAATCATTTATATCAATTTCGATCAACTCAACAAATCATGTATATGTGCTAAATGCACAATTACTTGTAATGTGGACTCACCCAGTCCTTCAACTACAAGTTCAATCAAATAGGTAACTTACACACAATTTGAACACATTCACTTGTGTTTAAATCAATTATACTCTCAATTCATATGTTCACACACCTTGTGAATCATTTAATTATATTTCAACACATTGATTGTTCACTCTCAAGTGAATCAATCAGAATTATCTACACAATTGTAGATCATCAAATACAATTAATCACACAATTATAATTTCAAATAACATATGTTAGTCTCTAATTCCAAATTCAACATAAGATCTATCACCCTTTTATATGTTCACACACCTTGTGAATCATATAAGGTAAGTCAATCATAATTTGTTCACATACAAGTGAACCAATTATACTTACGTATAACAAACAGTTGTCTACATCATTGTAGATCAAATAAGTTATCCACTACCTCCTTAGTTCACATTCAAGTGAACCATTTCAACATACTTTCAACAACATTATCCACACTCATGTGGATTAATATCAATTTAAACAAACATGAATGCCTACACACTTGTAGGTCATCACTATATCACATTCAACACGTGGTTTATATCCATGTGGATCACCAATTGAGTTTTGTGATTCATTATCACAACATTAAACAAACTCAATAGTAACGGGTGACTTACCTTGATTTGGAGAGCTATCAAAATCTTTAATGCTTTCCCAGGTCTTCTAGAATTAGATTCACCTCATCTTCCTATTATATATTCACATATAACAGGATTTAATAACATGAACACACAACTTGTGTTATTTATACAATCTAATTTATTTGACATGTTTCATTCTTCGTATTCAATTAAAACCTCGTTGAGGCTTTTATTAAACAACCCATGTGTAGAAATTAATCTGCACATGTTCTTAATCATATTCAACTTATCAAAACTTCATATTTTGATATCTGTTGCTTGACTTCCTTTACCAACACCTAGTTGTAAATCACACGTATGCAACTAGTCTCTATACTCCCAACACCCATACATACTTATTCAAACTCATTTGAATCTTATTCATTACTAGGTGGCATTTAA
The DNA here is from genome assembly GCA_009363875.1 of Mikania micrantha. Lineage (NCBI taxonomy): Eukaryota > Viridiplantae > Streptophyta > Magnoliopsida > Asterales > Asteraceae > Mikania > Mikania micrantha. The sequence continues at coordinate 12,859,842 of CM018691.1, forward strand.
AAGTCAAGTTATTATCTACAATTAGCATATAATGCTAAAATCGTTAACTTTCAATTTCCACAGTTAATCAACTTTTGAATTGGATTTATCATTCTAAAGAATGATCCAAAACCACCATAACCACGATTTAATCATCCCATTAGTTATCATACTCAATAATATGAGTTTCATGACAACCGAACATTATAACGGATCGAAATCAAGATTTCACCGTTAAAACATCTAGTTCTTCGTTTCTAATCATCACAAATCATCATATAATACTCAAAACTCAATTTAATCCATATATTATCAAAATCTATGGGATAAAACGAATCGTTACCCTTTCGAACGGATCTTCTGGTTGTAATACGATGATCCGGACTTGTAGACACGATCCACAGCTCGATTCAGACGTTCTGGTGACTTCAAAGTTGAGATTTGATGGTAAAATTTCGATTTGATAGTGTGTGGTGGAGCTGAGGTTCGTAAATAATCGAATTGTGATGTTTTCTGGCGAAATTCTGATAAGAATAGGAATCTGCCAAACCGCCACACTTGTCGCGTACCGCGAAAGAGGTTTCAAGGGCTCTTCGCGTACCGCGAAGCAATTCGGGATCCTCAGATATTTCGGGTTCTTCGTGTACCGCGAAGAGGGCTCATGAAGCCTTCGCGTACCGCGAAAAGTTTCAAAACATAATATCTTTATAATTTTCTTCATTTCGCGATTCCCGACAATGCGCAACTCCGTTTCGCACACGGTTTTCGCCTATGTTAATCATTTCTCGCATATTTTCAATTTATAACAATCACAATCATTTTTATTAATGATTATATCAACATGTGCGATCGCTGAAAATCGATCGTTACAATTTGAGCCTAGATTTAAGTAGGAATGTTCATGGTGCGGTTTTGACGATTTTGCATAAATTTATAAACCAAAATATTATCTGCGATTTTAAAAATGACAAACCAAACCGATCATACAAGTTTCCAAACTTGTTAAAGTTGAGAAAACTCTTGAAAACCTGATGTGAAATTCAATTTTTTTAATGTTTATATGTAAAAAAAATGTTAATTTTTTTTTTAAAAAATGCATTATTTTGTGATAGGGGCGCGTTATTTGGACACCCCCTACGGATCAGTCAACACCTACCCTCATCTATACGAGCCGTAAAGGGCTTTACGAGCCGTAAAGCCGTCAGAGTGTGTCAGAAAATGTCAGTGAGATGTCTGGCTGCTAAAAACAGAATACGAGCCGTAAAGGCCTATACGACTCGTTTTTAAACCTGAAAATTTATAAGTTTTGTTTTTCCACCCGATATACGTACGTGTTTAACTTATTTGTAACATTGTAATTGTCTAACTGTTTTAAATGGTTAAAACATATATTTTAACGTAATTATATTTAATCGCTATACGTACATTTTTAACGTTATACATTAAATATATGATATACATAGGGTTTGAATCCTTTGAAAACCCGATCTTAAAGAGAAAACCCTTAAACCCTACGTGGACCGTTAGATCAAAGTTATTTTAGATTTTAATTAATTAATCAGAAAAAACATGTGGTCCACAATTAAAGGTGAATATTTTATTGGGGTTTTTAAGAGTAAATTTACTCTTTTACCCTTTGAGGGGTATAATTGACTTTGTCTTTTTTCTTCTCTCTCCTCTCTCCTCTCTCTCCACTCTCCTCTATATATATAATTTATATATTTAATTTTCAGAATACTACACATGTGTAGTGTTTTATTTTTTGGTTAAAAAATTAATTTTTTAAATATTACAACTACAAAAATGTATAATTTTCATACAAAAAAAAGTCATATTTTATTAAAAAACAAAAAATATGCGCATTATAGGTATTGCTTTACAAGGTGTACTTTATGCACTAAAAGTTGTACATTTTTTATACTACACATGTGTACTTTTTCAGATTTTATAGGTGTTGCTTGACAAGGTGTACTTTAAGCAGTAAAATTTGTACATTTTTAAAACTACACATGTGTAGTTTTCAGATATCATAGATGTTTGCTTGACGAAGTGTACTTTACGTAGTAAAACTTGTACATGTTTATTGCTACACATGTGTAGTTTTTCAGATCTTATAGTATTGTTTACATCAAGTGTATTGTTTGTTGTAAAATTTGTACATTTTTATTTTACACATGTGTAGTGTTTTATTTTATATAATGACTTTTTTAAAAACATGTGGTCCACATTTTTATTTTTTGTTTTTTAAAAAAAATAATGACTTTTTTTTGTATGAAAATATACATTTTTGTAGTTGTAATATTTTAAAAAATATTTTTTAACCAAAAAAATAAAACACTACACATGTGTAGTATTCTGGAAAATAAAATATATAAATTATATATATAGAGAGAGGAGAGAGGAGAGAGGAGAGATGAGAGAGAAGAAAAAAAGAAAGAGGAGAGATGAGAGAGAATCTGGTTAATTAATGAAGAGAGAGAAGAGAGAAGAGAGAATCTGGTTAATTAATGAAGAGAGATGATAGTTAGTGAAAATACCATTATACCTTTTTTATTTTATTAATTGAAATATAAAATAAGTTTGATCTAAGGGTTGAGATTGAGTTTAAGGGTTTTCTCTTTAAGATCGGGTTTTCATTTGATTCAAATCCTATATATTATTATATATACGTGTTATAAAATCCGCACGTTGTTTGAATTCCGGTATACGTACGCGTTTAACGTTAATTGTTATATCATATCGTCCAGAAAGGTCGCGTACGCTTCCAATAAGGTCGCGTAAGATCGCCGCGTCAGCCGGATGCAGTCGTGGCTGACGAACAACAACATGATGTGCTGGTGGCGGTGGCGGTGGCGGTGGCTGCTGGTCTGCTTGATCCTGGTCTGCTGGGGGCTCCTGTACGTGTGGCTGTGCCCCCGGCTGCTGCTGTGGAGCAGGGACTGGCGGCACCCACTATGTGTGCTGATCCAGCGACCATCGCAGACCCACGCGAGGGAACTCGGCCGCTATACCCATTAGCATGACCGTGTTACGCCCCAGCAGTGTCGAGGCGTAAGTCACGGTCATGCTATCTCTAATATCGGCCGAAAACCGACTAATACGTCGAGCTATACGTGTGATAAAAGAGCCACACGTAATACCTCCACACCTGAAAAGAACAAATGTATAAGATTTTATAAACTAACCGTTAAACGAATAAGTTTATTACCTGATCAGTTTCATAGACACACATATATTAATCACCGAAATTGTTGCCTCCCATCGACATTGTTAAACCTTTACGATTTTGAAATTGTTAAACCTTTGCGTATTCCATTAAAATGTATTCCATCAAGATATATATCAATCGATTTCAATTTACGCACACATCTATTACGTTAATTCAAATAATTTGGGTAGTTCAAATTATTGGTGTCCAATACGACCCGTATAGCCCTTTACGGGCCGTATGTACTGCGTGTCAGCCGGCGTCAGCCCTATGATTTGACGTGTCAGCTTTTGTCAGAATATTCTTTTTCAATACGACCCATAAAGGGCTTTACGGGCCGTATTGCTGGTGTCCGTTGATCCACTCGGGTGTCTCCCTAACAGCCCCGTTTGTGATAATGTGTACGGTGTACCAATGTCAAAACATTGAAAAAAGAGATTTAATGCAATTTGAATTCTCCTAGTCACTAGCCGACTAGTATCACTCTTTTCATTTAGTTAGAGCTTCGTCTTCTCCACACTTCACAAATCACAAAGCAATCTTCTCCGTCTGTAAATTAAAATCACAGAGCATGGATAACCCTACCGGCACCGTCGTCTTCACCACCGTCGGCCGGACACAATACGGCTTTGACGTTTTCTCCGTTGCACTCCCTCCTGCTCTCACCGACTTCTCATCCTCTCCGCCTGCCGAACACCGCCTCACGGACGGCTCATCCATCAACTTCAACGCTCAGTTCGCCGGACCTGTCGATAGCAATCACCGTCGCATAGTTTACGTTTCCGAGAGAACTGGTGCATCCAAAATCTACCTAGATTCTGACGAGCTACCGTCTGCTCCGGGAAGCCTCTTTCACGACCGTCCAATCATAAACTCCGGCCGTCTGTTCTTCGTTTCCGCTCATGAGCGGTCGGATGCTCCGTTCAAAAGCTGGTCGGCGGTTTACGCCGTTGAATTGGACGGTTCTGGTGATTTATCTCGATTGACGCCTAGTGGATGTGTTGATTACAGTCCGTCTGTTTCTCAATCCGGCGAGCTAATTGCTGTCGCAAGTTACGGTTGTCGTCCTTGGGGAGGTGAATTTCACCAACTGGAAACGGATATTGTTGTTTTCCGGCGATCTGATCCATTTAATCGGTGGATTGTATGTTCTTTAGGTGGTTGGCCAACCTGGTCCGGCGAAGGTTCTATTTACTTCCACCGGCAAGCCGAGGACGGCTGGTGGAGCGTTTTCCGGTTGGATTTACCATCCGATTTTGGCTCTCCAGTTCCTGCTCCGGAACGTGTTACTCCTCCGGGTGTTCACTGTTTAACGCCGGCTGCTATGCTTGACCGCCGGCAAATCGCCGTCGCTACGCGTCGGAAAGGCGAAAAGCACCGGCATATTGAAATCTTCGACGTCGAATTGGATAAGTTTTATCCCGTAACTAAATATCTGAATCCTAACTTCCATCACTACAATCCTTTCGTTTCTCCAAATTCCGATCATCTAGGTTATCACCGGTTTCGAGGCGAATCGAGTGACGGCGAGTTGATAATTCCACATCTAACCACAGTGTCATCGCCGATTAAGTCGCTTAGAATGCTCCGGCTTAACGGATCATTTCCGTCGTTTTCTCCCGCCGGAGATCTGATCGTGTTCAATCCTGATTTCGACTCAAACGCCGGTGTGGACATCGTGAAATCAGACGGCTCGAAAAGATGGACTCTGTTTACCGGAAGAACATCGTTTCACAATTCATGGAGTCCGACAGAAAGCAATGTGATATTCACGTCAATCGGACCTATATTTGAGTCCGTCAAAAAGACAGTGCAAATCGCAAGGGTTTCGTTCGATTTACAAGTAGAAGGTGATCTGAAAACTGAAATTAAGATCCTTACTAAAGAGGAGACCGGAAACAATGCCTTTCCATCGTGTTCGCCAGACGGAAAGAGTTTGGTTTTCAGATCCGGCCGGTCGGGGCACAAAAACCTCTACATATTGGACGCCGTTGATGGAGAATTCAACGAAAACGGTGGAATCCGACGAGTTACCGACGGAGAATGGATTGACACGATGCCTAGCTGGTCGCCGGACGGCAAGCTCATCGCATTCTCATCCAACCGGCACAATCCGGCTAACGTTGAAGCTTTTAGTATATACGTAATGTGCCCCAACGGGAGTAATGTACGCCGGATATACGTTGCTGGAGCTGAAGGATCTGAGGAGGTGGATAGGGAGAGGATAAACCATGTGTGTTTCAGTGGCGACGGGGAATGGTTGTTGTTCACAGCGAACATCGCCGGAGTTACGGCGGAGCCGGTGTCGCTGCCGAATCAGTTCCAACCGTACGGTGACCTGCATACGTGTCGTCTGGATGGCAGTGATCTCCGGAGGCTGACGTGGAATGGGTATGAGAACGGAACTCCGGCGTGGTTTCCCGGAGATGAAACGAAGTTGGGGAGCTTGGGGTTGAATAGTGTTGGAGATAAGGTGTCGGGTCAGTTTGATGAACCGCTATGGATCCAATGTGATTTCTGATGCTTTTTTTTTTATTATTATTATTGTTATTTGTGTGTGCGCGTGTGATTGATTACATGTTATTTCTTTCATGTGTAATTTTTTGCATTTATGTATTTTGTGTGCCTTTTATGGAAAGCCAATGTTGTAACTAACAACCGATATGTGTGTCGTAATTAACGAATACGAACGTAAATATATTTTTAAATTATGTTGTATTGATGTAATAGTAACCTTGGGGTGCTAAATTAACTAATAATTTACTAGATTAGTTTAGTTAAACAAGTTAACTAATTAAAAGTTTGAGGACCAATCTTGCTATATAGTCAAACTTTGATTAACAATTTTTGTGTTGGAAGAAAAGAAGAAACAAACCTTCAATAGGGGTCGCTTTTAGCATGTGTAAAAAGTGCGATTGCATATCATCTGTTTTTTCAAGTACCTGAAATTAAGTTTTTTATATATAAAGATTTGATCAATAATTTTGAATTATAGAAATTTAAAAAGAATCAGGATATGTTTAGATATGTGAAATAGAACTTTTTTGTTAAAACAAAATTGCTTTTTGTAATAATTGTTAATTATCTTATTTTTATCTTAATAATCCTCAATTTATAAATTTTTCTATATATACAAGACCTATTTTAGTATACTTACATGACGCCCAAACTCTCGAAAAGACTCTGCCCTTCAACCTCAAACTCGTAATCCTCGCTCAATTCTTTATATAGTTTGGAATTGAGTGGTTTAATCATACCTTTGGGTGATTGTGAACATCTAGTAAGTGACCTTAGATCATTAATCTACGCTTTATTGTAAGTTTTTTCGTATAAAAGGTTTTGTGTGGAAAATGTATAACAGACTAACGCGGGATATAAACAATCTCATCTTCCTCCCTCCATTACTAAAGAAGGAGAGAAGACAGCACAGAAGGACAAACATGAGCATGGGCTTATCCCTCCTAAAGAAACTATCACTATAAAATTCCACTATACAACTTTAAATGTAAACAAACACTATCTACAAACAAACTACAACCAACAAAAATATACCCAAAAAATCCAAGTATCGACCAAGCAAATCCCTATGAAAAGCCTTAAAGGCTAGCATAGCTATGTTTGGCGAAATGGGCAGGTTGGGTGACTGGTTAGAATGGGTTCGGGTCAGGATGGGTGCGGATTAGAACAGTTTTTAAGCAAAACCAGTTCGGGTTTAAATGGATTGTTCTTAAAAAACATCAATTTAATTTAACTTAAGATGTGTTATAAGTAAACAAAAAGTCCATTTGTATAATTTTTAGTGATTTTCTCATCAAATATGTTATTAATCATTATTAAATGTTTAAATTCATTGCATTTACATAGTTTTTTGGTTACCCATCTTGACCCGTATTATGTTTAAGTGCTGTCCATCTCAACCCATTCAATATTATGATGTTATCCATTTCAACCCATTATACTACAATTGTTTACCCAAACCAACCTATTTCCTTTGATATGGGTAAAAATTGCCACCTCAAAGCATAGCCCAATAACACTAGACCTAACAATATATTCGGCCCAAGTATGGACAAAACAATTAAACAAAAGAGATGCAACCTCAAAACACATGTCTAAAAATGAAAGTGTCAAAACCCCACGTTAGAGCATGGAAGTACCAAAGCCATAGCCACGCCAATCACAAAACACCCACTACACACTTACCACTCCAAATTTGGAAACCTGAGCTATGTTGTAAGTTTGTGAAGTGGACTCGATTTGAGTTTAGCTTAAAATATGGGATTGGGGCTTAAATTGAGCTAATAAGAACCATTAAACTACGTTAATAGTGTCTACAAAAAATCTTATTTTTAGTTGTATGGTAATTGAAAATGAATTAGTTTGGGTTTAAATGAGTCATTTTAAAAACATCAAATTTGTTCAAGTTATAATGGTTTTAAGCAAAATTAGTTTGGTTTAAATGAGTCATTTTAAAAACATCAATTTTGTTCAAGTTAAAGTGAATTGTAACTAAACAAATAGTTTAATAAAATATTTTTTAGTAATTTTTCATCAAATATATTATTAATCATTTTTATTCGTTTGAATCAATTATATTCACATAATTTTTAAGTTATCAAACTTAACCCGTATTGTGTTAAGGTGTTACACATCTTAACTCATTCTATGTTATAATTTTACTCATTTCAACCTAAAATACAATATTTGTTTACCCAATCTACGCATTTATCTTGTAATGAGTTACGATATCCCGACTTAGTTGTTCTCTACTAGGTTTTATTTTTTAAAATCTATCAAAAACAACTTCTCTGAAGACTTTTTACGTAAATCTTTCTTCAAAAATACAATTATAACTAGCACTTAAAATTTTATTACAAGTTCAATTATGCAAATTTAAAAGGACGATTGCAAAATAATTAATAAGATCGGCCAGGATTTTAATATGTATGTATTTACGTACTACTTAAAAAAAATTAAGGAAAGTGGCTGCCCCTTAGCCGAAGAGTGGGCACGCCACTTCCTACAATTGGGAAAGCAAGTAAGACTGTTTTATTGATTTAGAAATCAAGTAATCACAAACAATTTTCTTTAACCTTGAATAGGTCGGCCAGAATAGTCGAATTTGGAACAAATGAGGTAACCAGTCCAAAATAAATTGTTTGGACCACTCCCAATTAAACCGGTTGGCTATTGGTCAAATCGATTGAACTAGCAAAACAAACGGTGACGGAACAATTTTTTTCCTTCTAAAATCCAAAGAATATAATATTAAAATTAAACCATATATTTTTAAATTTATTTAAACATTAAGTATGTTTATTTTAAATACAGGGCGACACTGAGAATTGGCATGCACGGGACGAGCCGAAAAAAATGCCCCCTTGTGAATTCAAATATAAAGTGGATGTGTTCAAAAAAACCAAAAAAATGTTTAATACCAAAAATCAAAACATATTCGTAATTGAAAAAATTGAACCGAATTCTGAATTCGGTTTTAGTTTTGGTTCTAAACTGTATCCAAATTCTGATTTCGGTTTTCGGTTCAGTACCCAACCATATCCGAATTTCGGTTTTTAATTCCAATTTTTTTTTTATAAATTGGGTTTGTTTGGTTAACCGATTAAACCAAATTCAAATTTAAATTTACTGTGAAACCCCGTAATTTCCAGGTCAGCTTCTCATTTATTTAAATGTTTATTTAAATGTCTTATGTACACGTGGCACTAGAATTAGTTTAATTTAGTGTGACACGTGGCACGACAGTACGAACATTGAGACACGACAGGATAATTCGAGGAATTATCGGCAAACAGCACACACGTGTTAAAACACACGAACGTTGGTGAACATCACAACACTTGAGCACAGAAACGCTTCACAAGTCAATTATGGCTAATAATCGAGGATTAGAGTCCAAACGACGCTCGAACGATGTTCTAAAGTCGAGAAACGGGCGAGAATGGGCCCAGAACATCAAAACAAGCTTATAGGTTGCCGGTGACCGACACGCATTTCGACGCAGGAGCTTACGCTTGCTTATCACACGATCACTAAGGTGAGTTTACGGCCCCTCTTTACTTTTTTTCAAACGCTTTTAAATAGGGGGAGAATACTAGTTGCATCGTGTCAAACATTATTGCTATTACAAACATTTTATTGTGTATGCTGGTTTATTGGACAAACATTAAGTGTTGAACTCGTATTAAGCCCTCACAAAGTCTTACCGTTAATGTATGAACAACGTGGTAGATTTGGATGGATCCATTAGGGAATGACTAACCCCACGGGGCACTATGTTGACTGGATGTCATAACCCGTGCAAACTCTGACCTAACTTGCTATGTATACGAGACATAGCGGAGGTAAGGACAAACAAGTCTAGTTCGGTAGTGACGCACTGACACTTTGGGCCTAGGGCTCGGTACTAACATTTGATAAACAGCACGACACACTTTCTTACTATATGTATATCAAAACCTGTGAACTCACCAACCATCGTGTTGACACTTTTTCTAACTTGTATTCTCAGGTAACTAGCGCGGCTAGCAGGAGGACAGGAATGCACAATTTAAGGAACGAGCATTAGGAACTTACATGCATTCTGTCTTGTCATTTTGAAAACAATTTACTTTTATTCTGTTAAACAATGTTGTGTTAAACTATTTACATTTCCGCTGCATTTTGTCAAACATGTGATTTTCCGCTGTAATATGATATGATAACTTTTATTCCGCTGCAAACTATTTTATGAGTGTATGTGTCAAACTTTGGATTTGTAAACGCATATAGAGGTGTTCTATATGACCTTGAGCTGTGATTCTGGACACGTCACATCCACGTGGACATACGCCACGAGTGGGAATTTGGGGGTGTGACATTTACTATCTTATTAATAATATACAAGATTGAATTTGATTTTTACTCGGTTGAATTCAATTTATTCAGATCGATTTATTCGGTTATTAATCGGTTTATTCGATTGAGTTCAGTTTATTTGGATCGATTTATTCGAATTTTAAGCGGTTTATTTGGCTTTCAATATGTTAATCTAGTTTTAACCGAAATTAGAAACGAAACACTTCTCGAATTAGGTTCGGTTTTTTGATAGGGAAACAAATTGACTACCGAATATACCGTTAACTGAACTAATTGACATATTTAGTTTAAAGGGCATGAAAGTAACTTTCTATAATTTAAAAAAATTGATTTTTTGCACCCATTAAATAATGTGTTTATAAATGATTCGTTTTAGTTTCTATTGTAACATCTGTGCCGGAAACGTTGCCGGGACAGTGAACTGAACAGTAAATGCACAGGAACCCAGGTAAAACTATGCAAACAATTGTTATGCTATTAGTATCATGATGCTTGACAGTAAACTATTATGCTATTGTTTCTGTAATCTGATTTAAACTTAACAGTTTAACAGTCAGAAACACATCAGACAATACTGAACACACACACGGATGCTTGTTATTGTGCTATTATGTATAAACGTATGCAAGGTTAAACAAAACAAAACTATAACGGTTGTTGCAGAATGCTAAACCGACGAATTATTTGTATAGGTGACGATCTGTACGAATAAATCTGAAAGCTTAACGTTCTGAAATGATGACTGAAAAGTAGAAAACAAAAGTTGGAAAGCAAAACCATCGTCGTGTTCGTTTGAATGACGATTCGAACGAATACGCGCGATGGTGACCAATCTGACGAAACGAAAACGAAAACGACACGGTCGATAATAAATTAAAGAAAAATAATAAAATACGTTTTACAATTTTGAAACTCATCAAAAAGTAATTTAAAGAAACTATTTTATTTAAATGACGAAAATTTCGCGTAACGTTCCGGAAACACAACGAAAACGTGAACCGAGCTACCGAAACGAACCCGAACTCACCCGGGGTATAAATACCCTTAATGAGTTCATCTTCCTCATTAAACACCCCACTTTCTCTCTCTTAAACCCTAATCCCGGTTTCCATTCTCTCTCCAAAGATTTGAACTTCAAACCCTCATATCTTGTTTATTTCTCAACCAAATCACCCCATTCTCAAACCAAATTGAAGCTCTCATCATTCTCTACACGAAAGTACAAGGGATCTGCCATAAGAACCTCTGAATCGCAGGTAAAACGAGCTCAAATATGGCGATTTTAGGGTTTTGTAACCCTAGGTTCGAACCTCTTTAAAACCGGTTCCAAACACATCACTTTCGACACCCTTGCCTTGGAAACTGATGCTTGCATGCTTAACCTTAGAAAACCCTAATGTGCCATGGCTGAAACTCGAAATCAGAGCTCGGCATCTAGGTGGGGCGACGAGCGAATGGCTGAGTGGCGACCACCATTCGGCCGAATGGTGTAGAACCGACAGAGCCAGCCCCTTCGGCCCCGCTCATTCGTGAATACTCATTCGGTCTATGCCATCCCCATTTATCCGAGCAGGCTCATTCGGCCAAGACATGAGTCATTCGGCCGGCACTAGTTCATTCGCCCAAAATCCCAGTCGGCAGCCAGCACCATCCGGGCACCACCTTCGGCCAAGGGCCACCCACTTGGACTCATTCGTGGGCCACCCACATTCGGCTACCCCAGGATGCCACATTCGGCCCAGTATCCTTCGGCCCACAGCTCCTTCAGCCCAAGCATTTTAGCCATTTGGTCTAACTTGGCCCAGATTACAAGTGACCAAGGGACTGATTAAGCCCAGAAGGTTGTACTGGCCCAGGAAAACCCTTTCGGCCCAATAACCTCAGCCGGCCCAATTTCAGTTTAGTTGGCAGCTCAACCGACCTAGGGAACTGTCCAAGGCCCAACTTGTAACACCCACTGTTACTTTATGTCCCATCCGGACATTTAAAACATTTATTAAGAATTTTGTTTAGGTCCCAGAAAAACTTTATGTGTTCTGTTTATAAACACACACATTTTTAATCATTCAAATTTCAAAACATATCTAAGTATTTCCACATACTTATAATAAGTGAACTTCAGTTCACTACTCAAATATTTTTGTTCGATCCCGATCACCATTGCCGGTCACCTTACTCCTTTGTACCTGTAAACATCACATTTAAATCGCCATTAGTTCGTTAGAACTAAGTAAGTTTACCCTACTATTTCACCAAGTGTATTCAATAACACCATATTAATACACTACTAATGTCCCAAATATAATTTGGTAGCAATATTCAATCACATTCAAACAATTTACTAACGGGTCGTTTCCACCCAAAACCCCATGAATCACCATTCATGTACAATCATTATAATTCAACACCTCACATACATGCGCACACAAAACTCCAGTTGTGCATCATATTTCCCAAAAGTCAAAATTTAACAATTTGACTCTTGAATTTTGAATGTCTACACCCTTGTAGGTCATCTTTTGTTCACACACCTTGTGAATCAATTACATTGGAATTGCAAGTCATATGTTCACACACCTTGTGAATCAAAGCATGCACATTTCCAATCCACCATTAGTTCACACGCCTTGTGAATCAATTACATTGGAATTGCTAGTCATATGTTCACACACCTTGTGAATCAAAGCATGCACATTTCCAATCCACCATTAGTTCACATACCTTGTGAATGAATTACATTGGAATTGCAAGTCATATGTTCACACACCTTGTGAATCAAAGCATGCACATTTCCAATCCACCATTAGTTCACACACCTTGTGAATCAATTACATTGGAATTGCAAGTCATATGTTCACACACCTTGTGAATCTAAACATGCACATTACCAATTCAACATCTACGCATTCGTAGATCACCACATGTTCACACACCGTGTAAATCATGCAACAATAATAACCACAATCATTTATATATATATTTAACATCTACACATTCGCAGATCACCACATGTTCACACACCTTGTGAATCATGCAACAATAATAACCACAATCATTTATATATATTTAACATCTACACATTCGTAGATCACCACATGTTCACACACCTTGTGAATCATGCAACAATAATAACCACAATCATTTATATATATTTAATATCTACACATTCGCAGATCACCACATGTTCACACCTTGTGAATCATGCAACAATAATAACCACAATCATTTATATATATTTAACATCTACACATTCGTAGATCACCACATGTTCACACACTTTGTGAATCATATAAGGTAACTAAATCACAATTTGTTCACATACAAGTGAATCAATTATACTTACGTATAACCAACAGTTGTCTACATCATTGTAGATCAACTAAGTTGTCCACCACCTCCTTAGTTCACATTCAAATGAACCATTTCGACATACTTTCAACAATATCATCCACACTCATGTGAATTAATATCAATTAAAGCAAACATGAATGCCTACACAACTGTAGGTCATCACTATATCACATTCATCACATGGTTCATATCCATGTGTATCACCAATTGAGTTTTGTTCACATGACAATATATGTGATTCATTTTCACAACATTAAACAAACTCAATGCTAACAGGTGACTTACCTTGTTCAAAAGGATTGATCACTTTCTACAATCTCTTTTCCACTTCTGTGACTTGTCTCTTGACTTCCACTACCAATACCTAGTTGCAATTCACATACATACAACTAGTTTCAATTCACACAACACCCATACATATTGATTCAAAATCATTTGAATCTTATTCATTACTAGGTGGCATTTAGAAGTCAAGTCATTATCTACAATGAGCATATCATGCTAGAATCGTTAACTTTCATTTTAACAGTTAATCAACCTTTGAATTGGATTTATCATTCTATAGAATGATCCAAAACCACCATAACCACGATTTAATCATCTCACTAGTTATCATACTCAATAATATGAGTTTCATGACAACCGGACATTATAACGGATCAAAATCAAAATTTCACCGTTAAAACATTTAATCCTTCGTTTCTAATTATCCCAGATCATCATATGATACTCACAACTCAATTTAATCCGTGTATTATCAAAATAAATGGGATAAAACGAATCGTTACCCTTCAAACGGATTTCTGAATGAAATACAACGATCTGGACGTGTAGAAACGATCCACGGCTCAACCCGAACGTCTGGATAGCTTCTAAATTGATGTTGGGTGCTCAAAATTTGTATATGTGTGTGTTTATGGTGAAAAGAATCGAGAGAAAGAAAATATAAAATTTTCTTGCACAATCTCTGAAAAGATAAGGATCTGCCAAGCCGCCTCACCCGTCGCGTTCCGCGAAGGAGAGATTATAGAGCCTTCGCGTACCGCGAAGAATTTCGGGATCCTCAGATATTTTTGGTCCTTCGCGTACCGCCAAAGAACCCCAGAACCAGCTCCGCGTACCGCGAAGAATTTCAAACCACAATATCTTTGTAATTTTCTTCGTTTTGCAATTACGAACCATCTAGGACTCCGTTTTACGCACGATTTTCTCCCACGTTCATCATTTCTCACATATTTTCAATTTATAACAATCATAATCATTTTATTAATGATTATTTCAAACGTGTTTAATTTAATGAAAACGGGTCGTTACAAATCTCCCCTCCTTACAAAGGTTTCGTCCTCGAAACCGGTTATACATAAAATAGAAAAGGATAAAATTTCCGCATTTCATCCTCGGACCCCCACGTAATATCCGAACCTCGCCTATTATTCCATTGCACCATTACTTGGTTAATTGTCTTATTCCGAAGTTGCTTAACTTTTCTATCCAAGATAGTCACCGGTTTCTCAATATAATTGAGTTTATCATCAAACACCAAATCCTCCATCGGCACATAAGCCGATTCGTCCGCTAAGCACTTTCGCAAATAAGACACGTGGAATGTATTATGAATCTCACTCAACTCCTCCGGTAGCTCTAAGCGATAGGCAACCTCGCCAATCCGAGCTATAATTCTGAATGGTCCGATAAAACGTGGACTTAATTTCTCTCATTTACGAAAACGAGTTACACCCTTACAAGGGGAAACTTTTAACAACACAAAGTCTCCCACTTGAAATTCAATTAATCGTCTTCGTTTATCTGCATACGATTTTTTTTTTGACGGTCTTGTGCCGCCTTCACGTGAGCTCGAATTTGATCAATCCGCTGATTTGTTTCTTTCAATATTTCTTTATTTTCAAGCTTTCGTGGGCCAACCTCTCCCCAGCAAACGGGAGTACGATATTGCCTTTCATATAACATTTCACATAGAGGCATTCCTAACCCAGAATGATAACTGTTGTTATACGAAAATTCCGCCAGAGGTAGATAGTCATCCCGACTACCTCCAAAATTAATAATACACGCTCGTAACATATCCTCCAATGTCTGAACGGTCGGTTCACTCTGACCATCAGTCTGAGGATGATACGCCGTGCTCAACAACAGTTTCGTGCCCAATTCCATTTGAAAATTCTTCCAGAAATGAGAAGTGAATCGTGTGTCTCGATCAGACACAATCGTCACTGGTATCCCGTGACGCGACACTATTTCTTTCACGTGAACTTCAGCCATTTTCTCGGAAGAATACGATTCACGAATAGGAATAAAATGAGCACTTTTAGTCAACCGATCTACAATGACCCAAATCATATCATACCCCTTTAATTCAATTTGATATTCATCAATCAAATTTGAGGTGACAACTATTTTTATTGTCTTTCACCTTAATAGGTGAATAATCCTCTCTTCCTGTTCTAGGCATTAACCACTATTCATTGCCTTATTTTAAATTCCCAACCGGAATTTCAACACGTTAATTCATATTCGCTTTGAATGTTCTCATCATTGAAAATCATTCTTATTTCAGATCTTGTTATTATATAACAACTTAAACTACCAAATAATGATCACACTACTGTGATTCAATTTAGTGAACACGCTATTATGATTCAATTCATGAATCTATTTAAATGTTCACAACTTTGTGAATCTTTTCAATTTATCATAACCTTGAATGTTCTCACCTTTGAGAATCATTCAAATTTCATGGTTAACTAACAAACAATATTTTCATATATTGTTACAACTACATACATACAATTTATGATCACACTATTGTGATTCAAAGTAATGCACATTTGTGCTTTCATATATATATATATATATATATATATATTAAGTCTTAAGATGTTCACCCACTGGTCCTTCCATCTAAGACATTTGCTAGCACCTCTAGCTATCCACACATATGTGGTTATCACCACACATATACATTTATTAACACCACTAATCCCTAGCAAAACAACTAAGGATTATATAGATTACAAAGTTTACATATCAAACTTTGTTAATGGGTTATCTTTACCCAATAATCCTCATTCCCACATACTGTGGATGTCCATTAATTCTTATATTTAAACGAATGTTCACACTCTTGTGAATCAATTCGATTATCAGCCCCATATAGATGTTCACACCATTGTAAATCATCCCAACTATAGTTATTTGCATGGGTGTTCACACTCTTGTGAATCACTTCATTCCATACATTAATAATAAAAGTCCACACCCTTGTGGATCATTCTTTTTCTAATTTAAATTTTAAAATTTATCACCACCTTCACACAACTGTGAATTAATATTAAGTATCGTGTACTAGAACTAGACACTCCATATCCTTACTTCTAGTTTACACTCAACATTTTCATACATATATTTTTATCTCATTTATATAAAAAGATAAAATAACTCTAAGGCTTTAACCACACATTTCACACAATTCTCCGCACCTCGGAGATATCAATTTCATCCATCCCCTAATGATATTCATCAGCCATTACACAGCTGTGACAATAAATTTTATACTAGCCTTAGACATATAATGTCATATATATGCTACCCCGATTCTTGTGATTCTATAGATCACACATATTTAATATTATACATGACATGTATACATGTCTTTATCGAATATTCACACTTTTGTAAATTATTCAACTATTCAAACTAATAGCGACACGATTGTGATTTTTAACAAATCACATACACCATGTTCTAACACCTTACCAATTCTTCCATATACTAATATGAAATAATGTTCCCAAAGATACGTTCATATCGTGTATATTTACTAAGCTGTCCAGGCATAGCAAAATATGCACCATATACCCGTGTCTTTACGTTCACTATTTCACACAAGTTAGGAATATTGGTTTATAACAAAACAAGTTCTATAACTACAAATTCAACAAAATGGGTAACTTATTGTCATGTACATATACATGGATTACCCCCAACGCCACAAAGATGTGGACTTACATGATAAACACCAACGCCATTTCATTATGGACTTACATGACAAATACCAATGCCATATCACTATGGACTTACATGTTGATATTAATGCCACACACCAGTGGTCTTACATTAGTTTCACACGCATGTGAATCATCTCCTATTATCAGTGTCAGTTATTTTAAACATATAATGACACTTTTATTAGTTATGCAATTTATCATAACATTAATCAATTTCAACAATCCAAATACCACCCCATGTGGTTTCATTTTCATATACTTCCACACAACCTTAAACAACAATTTACAGATACATCATACCTGGTGAGTTCGGCTTTGTGATCGGATCTTAGATCGAACAATTTTTTTCTCTTTTTCCTTATCAAGAGCTTCAAGTTTGAGTTCAAGTGTTCATGTCACACTTGAATCCCTCAAACCATTGCTCTGATACCAACTTGTAACACCCACTGTTACTTTATGTCCCATCTGGACATTTAAAACATTTATTAAGAATTTTGTTTAGGTCCCAGAAAAACTTTATGTGTTCTGTTTATAAACACACACATTTTTAATCAATCAAATTTCAAAACATATCTAAGTATTTCCACATACTTATAATAAGTGAACTTCAGTTCACTACTCAAATATTTTTGTTCGATCCCGATCACCATTGCCGGTCACCTTACTCCTTTGTACCTGTAAACATCACATTTAAATCGACATTAGTTCGTTAGAACTAAGTAAGTTTACCCTACTATTTCACCAAGTGTATTCAATAACACCATATTAATACACTACTAATGTCCCAAATATGATTTGGTAGCAATATTCAATCACATTCAAACAATTTACTAACGGGTCGTTTTCACCCAAAACCCCATGAATCACCATTCATGTACAATCATTATAATTCAACACCTCACATACATGTGCACACAAAACTCCAGTTGTGCATCATATTTCCCAAAAGTCAAAATTTAACAATTTGACTCTTGAATTTTGAATGTCTACACCCTTGTAGGTCATCTTTTGTTCACACACCTTGTGAATCAAAGCATGCACATTTCCAATCCACCATTAGTTTACACGCCTTGTGAATCAATTACATTGGAATTGCTAGTCATATGTTCACACACCTTGTGAATCAAAGCATGCACATTTCCAATCCACCATTAGTTCACATACCTTGTGAATCAATTACATTGGAATTGCAAGTCATATGTTCACACACCTTGTGAATCAAAGCATGCACATTTCCAATCCACCATTAGTTCACACACCTTGTGAATCAATTACATTGGAATTGCAAGTCATATGTTCACACACCTTGTGAATCTAAACATGCACATTACCAATTCAACATCTACGCATTCGTAGATCACCACATGTTCACACACCTTGTGAATCATGCAACAATAATAACCACAATCATTTATATATATATATTTAACATCTACACATTCGTAGATCACCACATGTTCACACACCTTGTGAATCATGCAACAATAATAACCACAATCATTTATATATATTTAACATCTACACATTCGTAGATCACCACATGTTCACACACCTTGTGAATCATGCAACAATAATAACCACAATCATTTATATATATTTAACATCTACACATTCGCAGATCACCACATGTTCACACCTTGTGAATCATGCAACAATAATAACCACAATCATTTATATATATTTAACATCTACACATTCGTAGATCACCACATGTTCACACACCTTGTGAATCATATAAGGTAACTAAATCACAATTTGTTCACATACAAGTGAATCAATTATACTTACGTATAACCAACAGTTGTCTACATCATTCTAGATCAACTAAGTTGTCCACCACCTCCTTAGTTCACATTCAAATGAACCATTTCGACATACTTTCAACAATATCATTCAAACTCATGTGAATTAATATCAATTAAAGCAAACATGAATGCCTACACACCTGTAGGTCATCACTATATCACATTCATCACATGGTTCATATCCATGTGTATCACCAATTGAGTTTTGTTCACATGATCACAATATATGTGATTCATTTTCACAACATTAAACAAACTCAACGATAA
Organism: Mikania micrantha; assembly: GCA_009363875.1. Classification (NCBI taxonomy): domain Eukaryota; kingdom Viridiplantae; phylum Streptophyta; class Magnoliopsida; order Asterales; family Asteraceae; genus Mikania; species Mikania micrantha. The sequence goes on from CM018691.1 coordinate 12,879,353, forward strand.
CAGGTGACTTACCTTGTTCAAAAGGATTGATCACTTTCTACAATCTCTTTTCCACTTCTGTGACTTGTCTCTTGACTTCCACCACCAATACCTAGTTGCAATTCACATACATACAACTAGTTTCAATTCACACAACACCCATACATATTGATTCAAAATCATTTGAATCTTATTCATTACTAGGTGGCATTTAGAAGTCAAGTCATTATCTACAATGAGCATATCATGCTAGAATCGTTAACTTTCATTTTAACAGTTAATCAACCTTTGAATTGGATTTATCATTCTATAGAATGATCCAAAACCACCATAACCACGATTTAATCATCTCACTAGTTATCATACTCAATAATATGAGTTTCATGACAACCGGACATTATAACGGATCAAAATCAAAATTTCACCGTTAAAACATTTAATCCTTCGTTTCTAATTATCCCAGATCATCATATGATACTCACAACTCAATTTAATCCGTGTATTATCAAAATAAATGGGATAAAACGAATTGTTACCCTTCAAACGGATTTCTGAATGAAATACAACGATCTGGACGTGTAGAAACGATCCACGGCTCAACCCGAACGTCTTGATAGCTTCTAAATTGATGTTGGGTGCTCAAAATTTGTATATGTGTGTGTTTATGGTGAAAAGAATCGAGAGAAAGAAAATATTAAATTTTCTTGCACAATCTCTGAAAAGATAAGGATCTGCCAAGCCGCCTCACCCGTCGCGTACCGCGAAGGAGGGATTATAGAGCCTTCGCGTACCGCGAAGAATTTCGGGATCCTCAGATATTTTTGGTCCTTCGCGTACCGCCAAAGAACCCCAGAACCAGCTCCGCGTACCGCGAAGAATTTCAAACCACAATATCTTTGTAATTTTCTTCGTTTTGCAATTACGAACCATCTAGGACTCCGTTTTACGCACGATTTTCTCCCACGTTCATCATTTCTCACATATTTTCAATTTATAACAATCATAATCATTTTATTAATGATTATTTAAAACGTGTTTAATTTAATGAAAACAGGTCGTTACACAACTCTATCATACAACGGGCCCATATACATACACTCGGCCCAAGTTTGCTTGTTCGGCCCACGGTCAATGGGTTCAGTCCATGGCATCAACGTTATAAACGCAATTGAAACCAACTATAAGGAAACCATACATGGGAATCAAAAGAAACATTACAAAGGTGGTAGGGTTGGGTCAATGTATTTTACAAACCATAAAACCCTAAGTTTTACAAAATTGGCACATAATTATCTAGTAATTATGTGGCAATCGTTTCAAGGTTAACAATGGCATCATATATGATCTTAAATTATCAACCTAAGTTTATACTTAGGTTAAATTGCAAGAATTCTAACAACACAATTAACCATCATATTATGACAATATGTTGGGCTTTCAATAATGATTATAAGGAAAATTAAAGTGATAAAGACTAAGCCATTTATCACAACTATAATGATATGCTAAACTCAACCTAAATGGATTAAGGGTTGTAAAATCAATGACAACTGCACAAGGGCCGATTAATGACCGAGACGTATGAGTGTTAGCCAATTTTAAGGCTAACACCTACACGTACACATACACAAATCTTTACAACACATAATTACAAGTTGAAAACAATGTGAAATCAATATAGGATCGTGAATACAACCACAATTACAACAAAGAGCGCGTGCATTCTTGTTTTAGGCTAAGTCAACTACTACAACAACACATGTGAGTTCATTGTCCCTTTTCAAACTATTTTGAGTTTTTACTTCGGGACTGAGAAGCATGTTAAACCTTTTAAACAAATGTTTAACTGTTGCAAATATGCTTTTATACTTATGCTAAATGCTAATGCTACGGATTTTTGCTAAATACTAATGCTACGAGTTAATGCTAAATGCTAATGCTATAGGTTAATACTAAATGCTAATGCTACGAGTTAATGCTAAATGCTAATGCTACGAGTTAATGCTAAATGATGCTACGAGTTAATGCTAAATGCTAATGCTACGGGTTTATGCTAGATGCGAATGTTAATGCTAAATGCTGATACAAAATGCTAATGATACCGGATAATGCTAATACTAACGCTAAATGCTAACGATTCTATGCTAATGCTAATGCTAATGCTATATACATACATATTAAATGCTTGAAATGCTTAGAATGCTTTAAACTTTGTATGCTTTATATGCTTGCCATGCTAAAACAACGGTTTGGCCTCTCATTGCTTGCCTTACCGGTTGTGAAGCTAGTACTTGTGCACAAGTTACGTAAATGCTATGCTATTCGAATGCTATAATCTTGTATGCTAAAACTTATGGCTATAGTAGAACATACCGTTTTTGGTCTCTCAGTGCTTGCCATAGGGTGTTCTACATAGTCAGGACTAGAAGGAACCTAATATGGTTTCTCAGTGCTTGCCATAGGGTGTCCTTCACGGTCCGGATTAATGGAAACTGACTGATGGTCTCTCAGTGCTTGCCATGCAGTGTTTCCCCTTAACTATTCACGGATGTGATAATTGACTAGGATGATACTGGCCTTCTTTAGTTGACTTTATGTCACCTTGGAAATCCTTTATCTAACTCCGAGGTTACTAATCACACTTATTTCCGATATGGATTGATACTGAACTCCTTCGGGTGTTCAGTTGTTTATGTTGGAAACTCTCAAACTAAACTCACAGTTGCTATTGTGTACGTATGGGGAACTTAAAAAAACACATAATGCTTAAGCTATAACGGTAACGAGGATGGACGATAGGTAAAATGCTTAATTATTATTAACAACAGTGTCATATGCGGATTAGTATGTGGTGGGACGGCGTCTGGGCGGGTTGTAGGCTCGACTCAGGGGTATGCCCTATATATAAGCATACCGATTTGGATATTACATGTGGAGTTAATGAGGTTAAGGTTTTACTGAAAGAGGTTGCTAGAGCTATTTTTTTAAACTTACAAACATTATGAACTCACCAACCATTGTGTTGACTTTGTTTTCTTACATGCTTTCTCAGTTGATGAACAGGTTTAAGCTAAGGCTTCAGGATTTGCATACTAGGCTGCCCAGATAGAGGACCTAGTAGACTTTTGGAAAGCACAGCTTTTGTTATTAATACAAGAGTTTTGGATTTGCATACTAGGCTGCCCAGATAGAGGACCTAGCTAAGGCTTCAGGATTTGCATACTAGGCTGCCCAGATAGAGGACCTAGTAGACTTTTGGAAAGCACAGCTTTTGCCGGAGTCAGCCTCTTTCTTTAAAACTCCTGAGGCTACCATCATATCCGTGAGTTTCCCAGATAAACTCACCGCAGACTCCAATGTGATAGGGTTTGCAGAAACCACTAATCCTTGTATGCATATGGGTAACCCACATACATACCTGTCAATCCGTTTCTCCAAAGTCGGTACCATATCTGGCACCAAAGCAACCAACTCGTGGTAACGAGTAGTATATCCCATGTGGTCTGCCCCTTTCATCACATGGTTAGACAGTTTCTCTTCCAATATTTGTAGCTTGTTCTTGGGGCAAAACTCTGTCCTTAGTAGAGTCTTGAAATCCTCCCATAGCATCGCCATAGCTTCATCTCTTCCTCTTGCATTAACTTGGCCATTCCACCAAGTCAAGGCTCGCTTGTTGAATGTTCCAGCAGAGTAGCGAACCTTGTGATGCTCTGGACAACTGCAGAGGTCCAGAGTGGCTTCAATATTTTCTATCCATTGGATTAATCCAACGGCTCCTTCAGACTCACTAAAACTGGGTGGCTTACATCCCATAAAGGACTTGTAGGAGTGGTTTGAAGTACCACCAGTGTTCCCACTGGCTTCTCCTGATGAGTTGCCAGTATTGTTGATCTCGTTACGGAAACGGCTGAACATTTCCGGTAGTGCTTCTTTCATCTGACTGGTCATCTGGCTGCTCAGAAAAGTCACCAATGCGATAGTGGCAGGATCCAGCATTGGTGTTGTGCTCGGGCCGGATGATTGGGTTAGCAGCGGAGGAGGAGGAGGAGGCGGTGGAGGAGGTGGCGGTGGTGAATCAGATGGTGATGGTGTCGAAGAGTGTGGAGCCAAACCATGTGGTGGTAATGAGGGAGTTTGTCTTCTCGGCAGCATTCTGATCATAACCAATAAAGTTATTGGTTAGTGCAATGATCGAATATAGAAGACAGTATGCAAGTTAAGTCTTAAATCCTGTGTTCTCTACATGCAGGGTCCCTAGGTTATAGTCTAGGCCAAACCGTTTAAATACGTGACCTATATTTCTCTGTAACCATGGCTCTGATACCAATCTGTCACACACCGAGCCGGCGGGGTTGGATCGGATTCCCCGTCGGGCGGAAGGTTCCCGGGGCGCGATATCGTGAATGATAATTGTGATGATCAGATTGTTTACGTTGCACATGATATAAATGAGAAAATACTAATTAGAATAGAATTACAAAGTTAAATTACATCAGTATCGTTTATAATTTAACAATGTAAATCTACCATAAACATCATAAAGTTTCTATCTTGTAACTATACAAGATATACAAAATAATTGTATAATGATGTTCCAAAAGTATGCAGGTCCAAAAATGCTAGGTCTTCTATCTGAAGTCCTAGTCCAAAAGCATAAGCTTCTTAATTGACATGTTCGTCACCTGAGAAGTCATGCAAAAAGACCAAGTCAACACATGGTTGGTGAGTTCATATAGTTTATTAATTGAAAATGATTTGAAAACCCTTTTTCCGGTAAAGACCCTAACCTCATTAATGCCACATGTAATATCCACATCAGTATGCTTATATATAGGGCATACCCCTGAGTCGAGCCTACAACCCGCCCAGACGTCGTCCCACCACATACTAATGCGCATATGACACTATTGTTAATGATAATTAAGCATTTTTACCTACCTTACACTTTCATTCCACTATAGTTCTAATGTACTCCCAAAACATTTGTTAAACACTCGGGTAACAACCTTAATCTCATTAACATCACATGTATCATCCAGATCGGTATACTTATATATAGGGCATACCCCTGAGTCGAGCCTACAACCCGCCCAGACGCCGTCCCACCACATACTAATCCACATGGGACATTGTTGTTAATGATAATTAAGCACTCTACCCCTACCATTAACCCATTTGTTCTTCAGTTCTTTGTTCCTGTAAATACAACGATTTGAAATCTCTATTGATTCCTTAAGTTCATCACACAAGTATGATCAACCACAACAACTGTATAACAGTGAAATAAATGCTTAATTAAATAAATAAATAAACATTTAATAAAATCTAAGTGCTAATGATTGGGCCTTGGTCATACTCGAGTAGACTAGTGTAGCAATCAGGTACTTAGTAGTAAAGGAGATCTGGAAATATCATCAATCATGCGACTATACTCAATCAGTCTAGCTAGGACATCTTTTTGAGTAATAGGATTTTATTGACCGTTCTTGACCGTTATTGACCGTTCACATGCTATCTTTGAATATTTCTCAGATTTTCCTCAAAATAGTTCTTTGTAAATAGTTCGTTAGATCGTTAGTTCTTTGACAACACCCTCTTGAAATAGTTCTTTGAAAATAGCTCTTTAGTTCTTTGAAATAGATCGTTAGTTCTTTGAAATAGATCTTTGAAAATAGTACTTTGTTTTAGATCTTTAGTTCTTTGGAAATAGTTCTTTGAAATTAGTTCTTTGATTCACAAAGTTATTTACTCATGATGAATAGATAACTTGTTTTAAATTCAATAAACAGTTTACCTAGACAAGTCTAAAATAAACAGTTATACCTGTTAGACATATACAATTTAAAAGCACTTAAGTAAACAATTTAATTAAAACAGTTTACGCATGCTTCTCAGCCCCGCGTTTTAAAACAAAAATGTTTAGAAAAGGGGCAAGGAACTCACCTGTGTTGATGTGTAACTGAATCACAAAAGATAATGCGCGCTCTTTGATGGTTGCTTATGTATCTTTAGCACCTGAGTTGTTTTAAAAGAACCGAATACGATAAGTGTTTATAGTAGACGTTGTATCTAAGGCTTTGGTCTCGGTGTGCAACTAAGTGTCCTAGATACTAATGTGTTTCTATAATTTCTTCCATATAAACTAACTTATTACCCGTTACTAACCTGTACCCCACGATTAATCATAACATGTTCTTAATTAACATGCTTTTATAGTAATTCCTTTTTAACCAAATCAAATTTTTAGAAATTTATTTATTTTAATTTAAAAGAGTCTCCAAGTTAATTTCTTTTATTAAAATATAGTTAATTGAAGAAATGTACTTAAGCATGTTGGGCTTGAGTTAAGCCCATTGGGCCAACTTCGGGCCCATTACTAGACTTTGAGCTCCAACGATTTCTTTCCACCGCTTTGGTTATTAAGCCTTGATCGTTTAAATAACACATATAGGTTAGTTGTATGTCCTTATAGACTTTTCCAAAGGTTAGGTGTTAATAGTTAAATCAACACTCAAACCCTAGGTTGTTGTTTGCTCCTCATGATTTTACGTAAGGCCTTTATCGTTGAAACTCTAATAATCCCTTGTTGATTTCCATCCCATTTGACATATAAGATTCATGTTTATGTATTAGAGTGGTCTAAGCAAACCCATTTTCTTAGAAAAACCCAAATTACCTTCACATGGACACACACATAATCGAACTCATGCATGCAAGTTCCACGTAATCCCCATGTGTTTACAATCACACCATCACTATCATGCAATCTTAATTTACTTATCCGACCATATGGGTTTATGTTATTGACAAGATCCAACTGTTTAGGGTTCAGCCGATCGAATGAATGATGGGGCGATTGGCTTAAGCCGACCGAATCAACCATGGGCCGACCGAAGGAGGTTGGACGACAGAATGAGCAGGGTCGAATGAGTGCCGCATGGATCCTGGCCGAAGGAGGATTGCCGAATGATAGGCTGCTTCGGCCGAAAGAATGGATGTCGATCGAATGAGATGTGGCCGAATGAAGGCCTCTAAGTCGTGGGTCATTCGGCGAATGGGGGTGTGGCTAGCCATTCGGCAGCCTGAAGACTCTTGGCCATTCGGCCTGTCAAACCATGAGGGGCAGCCATGGTGTTCGAGTCAGACGACCATGGTTCGTTCCAACACTTGTTTCTACTTCGTTCTAAGGTGTTAGGAGGTGTTTCCTAAGGCATGAAATGGGTTAAAACCCGGTTTGTAAGGATGGTTCGGATTTAGGGTTTTCAAACCCCTAAACCGAATTAAAACATACATTTTACCTCAAATCTATCGGTTAGAAGCTTAGATCCGTTGTACTTTCAGGTTCTACAAGTGATGATGGTTGTTTTGACACCAAAATGGTTCGATTTCGTTGAGAAATGGGTGAGAGATCTTAGAGAGAAGGTGAGAATTCTAGAGAGAGAGTAGAGAGAGAGTGTGGAGAACGAAAATGGTGATAAAATTTGGTTGGTGGGGAGGAAGATGACATTTATTGTCATCATAAATGAGGGTAAAATACCCGGGTTCGTTCGGTTTCGCGTGGTTTTGCGTAAAAGCGTCGGTTTTTTGTCGTTTTAGTAACAAAACGACTCGGTTTTTAAAATAGAATTTATAAAAATCATTTTAGGTTGTGATTCCTAATAAATTAACTAATATCTTTTATCTATTTAAAATTTTCAGAAATAATTAACTTACAGTTTAAATTGAATCGCGTAGTTATTGCGCGCGTTCGTTCAGATCGTCACCCGTACAAACACGACAATAACTATGCTTTTCAATATGGTTTTCTAATTATTGGACATCATTCAGAACGTTAAACTTCCAGATTTATTCGTACAGATCGTCACCTATACGAATAATCTGTCGGTTTAGCATTCACATAACGACATCCGTTGTTATTTCGTTCTGTAAAGCCTCACATACGTTTATACCTAATAAATCCTGACACATAATTACATGATGGTTCTGTGTCGCCAGATAATTATCTGACTTACAAACCATTGTTCTGAACTCAGAATTGATTTCTGAATTTGTTCGTTAATGACATGACATGACAATGAAACATGATATGAATATGATACAAAAATAAAAAAACACATAGTTTGTACCTGATTACTGTGTCGTTTTACTGTAGATATCACTGTTCCGGTGCCGGTTCCGGCACTGATGTTACAGTTTACTTGGTTAAATTACTAAACATTGATATTGTAATTTAACTTTGTAATCCTAGATTAATGGTTAATTGTGTTTTAGTTATTCTTAACATTGATGCTATGTAAACAATCTGATCAACACGATTATCACTCACGATATCGCGCCCCGAGAACCTTCCGCCTGGCTGGGAAGTCGATCCGTCCCGCCGGCTCGGGGTGTGACAGATTGGTATCAGAGCTCAAGGTTATAGAGAATAATAGGTCATTTACTTAACGGTTTGGCTTAGACTATAACTTAGGGACCCTCATGTAGAGAACATAGGATTTATGTTGCATTATGTCTTCTGCATTCGATCACGGCACTAACCAATATTCTTTTGGTTATGATCAGAATGCCGCCCAGAAGACAACCGACCTCGCAAGTCTCTGCACCTCATTCATCTACTCCTACACCACCAGATTCACTACCGCCACCTCCTCCTCCACTAGACCCTCCTCCGAACCCGAATGCGGGTCCAGCTCTTGATCCTACTACCATTGCTTTGGCAACACTACTGAGCAGCCAACTGACGAGCCAACTTAAGGATGTCATCCCAGAGATGATAAACAGGATCCAAGGCCACGGCAACAACTCTGGCCATACTACTGGAGAAGCTAGTGGAAACACTGGCACGACTCCTGACTGCTCCTACAAGTCATTTGTAGGATGCAAGCCTCCCAGTTTTACTGGCGTTGAAGGAGCTGTTGGACTGATCCAATGGCTGGAAAAGATGGAGAACACAATGGACATAAGCAGTTGTCCGGAACATAATAAGGTTCGCTATGCAGCTGGGTCTTTTAGCAAGCGAGCTTTAACGTGGTGGAACGCTCAGATCAGAGCGAGAGACAGAGATGAAGCACTGACTATGCCTTGGGCGGATTTCAAAATCCTTCTGAAAAACGAATTCTGCCCGAAGCATGAACTACAAAAGCTGGAAGTTGAGCTCTCAAATCACGTGATGAAGGGAGCCGATCACATGGCTTTCACCACCCGCTATCATAAACTGGTAGCTTTGGTGCCAGAAATGGTGCCAACTCTGGAGAAGCTGATAGACAGATATTTGATTTAAATATGTTTATTTAATTAATTTATTTTAATTAATAATTTAATTATATTTATAATTATATTTTCTAAATTTAACATTAAATATATATAAATATGTTTATCATAATTATATATATATAAATAATTAATTTTATAAATAAACACTTAATATAATAAATAAAAATTATATGTTCAAAAAGCTCTTGAAGGCTCGCAAGCCGGCTCGGGCTTGATATGTAAGCTCGAGCTCGGGCTCGATATGTAAGCTAGCGCTCGTTCGAGTTTTTTACCGACGTGGTTAAAGTAAAATCCTTATTTTAACCGGTCAAAACCGGTGACCCTGAATTTTTTTTTTCCTTCTATCTCGTCGAGCTTGGCCTCCACGCGTATGAGTTATAAAAATCGCCAAAAATCATTCTTGCTTTGCACGAACCCTAGCTGCTGCGAATCGTCAATTGGGAATCGCTCATCTTCGTCTTCATCTTCGTCGATTCAATCAATCCCATACAGTGAGTTACAGAGACTAGGAAGATGGATGATACCTGTGCTGTGTGTGCTGATAGCCTAGAATGGGTTGCTTACGGTAATTGCGGACACAAAGAGGTTTGTTCGACATGCGTTGCTCGTTTGCGATTCATATGTAGCGATCGCCGCTGCTGCATCTGCAAATCTGAGTCTCCGATCATCTTTGTTACCAAGGTTTAATTCTAATCTGTAATCTGTTACCGTTTGATCTTCTAACTAGACATGAATCTATTAGTCGATCGATTGCAATGAAGTTTCACATTAAGTTGTTTTAATTCTAACATGCGTTGAGCTAGGCATGAATCTATTTATCGGTGAATTGCAATGAGTGATTCGCATTAAGTTGATGCCAATTCCGGAAACTGCTAGTTGCCTTATACGATTGAGCTGTTTTTGCAGGCTTTGGGGGACTACACTAAGATGATTAGTGATTTCTCGGTGTTTCCTTCTGAAAACAAAGAAGGTCGATTTGGCTCTTATTGGTATCATGAAGACACGCAGTGTTACTTCGACGATTTTGATCATTACAAAATGATAAAAGCCATGTGTAGACTTTCTTGCAGCGTTTGTGATAAGATGGAGGAGAATTCGAGTAACAAATCTAAGAGAAAAGCTAGGTTTCGTGACATCGTTCAGCTTAAGGGTCATCTGTTCCACCAACATAATTTGTTCATGTGCAGCTTGTGCCTGGAAGGAAGAAAGGTTGCTTTCTATTCTTTATCTGGTTTTTTGGGGTGTTTGGGATTGGTTACTAAAACTGTTTTATTTGCTTATTATGGTGATTTGGAATAGTGATGATACGAACAGGCTGCTCATCATATCTATGAAAATAAGTTACACATTGGGGAAAATATTATAATAGTCTCGAAATCTCGTTTATAATATGAACATTCTTAGATTTTTAATTTTTTTTTGTCAACTTCAACTTGAGCCTTTTGTAGATTAACTTCTTAAGACTACTGGTACATCACATGAGGAAGTGAAATTGGATACTCAACTAAGTTAGAGGCACTTGTAGTGTACAATACATATAATACACGAGTAAGGTGGTCGGGTGAGTCGTGACAAGATGTTATCAGCAGGTTAATGGCATATACTCCAATAATTTAGCCTAAAAATTCTCCTAATGAACTCTTCGCTTAATTCCATCTATATTCTCTCATAGATCCATGGTGATGAATTTTAGGCTAAAAGTTAGGAGGATAAATCATTTCTCTTGTCTCAATCGGTATATTCTGCCATATGGTTGGCATCAAATCAAAACCGGACTACCATTATGGGAACACTTGCTGGATGGAACTGAGTTTTGTCTTATTTATCTTGAAACTGTGTAGTTGCACAAGTTTGCACATTGCACTTAACTCCTCTTGCCAGATCATAACTATTTAATTATTCATGTGGTTGGGTGTCTTTGTTTTGAAATGCTTATTATAAAGGTCAACTTTTGTTCAAGGATGCTCATGCAGTTTTTCCAGTTGCTTCTAACAATTATTGGTATTAGGGGTGAATATGAATTTTATGTACTAGATTAGGAGCCATTGCTTATATGATATGTTCTGAGTAAATGAATACTTATCAACTTATTTAGAAAAAAGCTATCCGAATATATGTAGGTTAAGATTCATGTTTCTTCAATACAAACATGTTAATGTTAAAATTCATGTTACTTCATTATTGATTCTTTATTTTATAAAGTTTTAAGGTTTGCCTACATCACGCCCTCCCTAGATCCTACCAATAGCCTTGCTATTAGTGGGATTTACTGGGTATGTTGTTATTTTATAAAGTTATTACCATACAGATTATTATCATAGTTGTCTGACATGATTTTATTGTCTACATTACAATCAGGTATTTATCTGTGAACAAAAGCTTTATTCAAAAGCACAATTAAAGCAACATATTAACACAGGTGACTCTGAGGTTGATGGAACTGAAAGTGAAAGAGGTGGTTTCCAAGGGCATCCTTTATGTGAATTCTGCAGGTCACCGTTTTATGGGGATAATGAACTCTACACACATATGAATACTGAACATTTTAAGTGTCATATATGTCAAAGGTAAAAATGTATAACAGCCTTGTGTTTTAAGACATCTTTTTTATTCAAGCTAATAGTTTAATGCAAGTTATTTAAAATCATCCCTTTTTGAACTATGCAGACAAAATCCTGGTAAATTTGAGTACTACAGGAATTATGATGACTTGGAGGCAAGTTGTTTCTTTAAATTATAATGTTTGTCCATCTTTGAACTGCTATAGAGCTTGGTAGAATTTGATATGTGGGTTTAAGAATGTAGGAATGACTTTCATTCCTAACTGAAGTGTTTGGTCAGTGGGTTTTGGTTTAAAAAGTGAGTATCAAGCCCACATATAAGCATCACACTCTAACCCACTAAGGTAGATAGGCTTAGAAATGTATTCCTGTTCCTATTCCACCATATCAACAAACTCACACCCATAGTGATTCCTAGTTACAAAATACAAACCATAGACGCTGTATTTTTTTCTGTCTTTTTTTCCCTCCTTGTAGTCAATCAAGCTATCATTTGCAGATTCATTTCCGCCAAGAACATTTTTTGTGTGAAGACGAGGCTTGCCTATCTAAGAAGTTTGTTGTTTTTCCATCTGAAGCTGAAATGAAGGTAAATAATTTTTCCAATTTATATTAACTTTCATTTTAATTATATTAACTTTCATTTTAATTAATCACCACTTTCTATATATTTTATAAATATAATATTTTAACAATTTGAATCATTGATCGTCAGCTCAAATTAGCCAATATTGAAATCTTAGTGATTTTGACAATAATGTATAATTTTAATACAAAACAAAGCCTTACGTTTGTTTTTAGATATATAGATTATGCATCTGCTTAACAACATGGCTTCTTTTTCTGATTCAGAAATGTTGAAACAACATTATGCTTAAATGGCTAAATTACATAATAGCACTAATATTGTCTTTAATTTCTAGAGGCACAATGCTCAAGAGCATGGGGGTCGTATGTCAAGATCAAAGCGCAATGCTGCTCTTCAGGTATGACTATCTTTTACATAATCATACAAACAAATCTAGTTGAAACCAGTCATTGTTAATACAGGTTAAACCATTTGGATTGGTTTGACCCGCATACATTTTTTTGCCTTTTATTTTATACAAAGATATTGTACTAGGTTTTATTTATATGATCATGGTAGGCTGCACAAGTATGTACTAGGTTTATTTATATGATCATGGTAGGACACATTTGAGGACAGAAATGACTTTAAATTTTTGAACAAAAATACCTTTATAGAGGTGTCAAACATGTTCTAGTTTAAACCTCTTGTATTTAAAGAATAAATCAATGGTATTTTTTTCATTGACATTTTTTTGGCAGAAATTGGTATAAATGAAAACTTATGTGGGCTACAGATACATAATTCCTTTTCTTATAAATGTTTAATTTGTTAATTTTGACAACTAAAGCAATATTCTTACTATAAATAATTTAGACTTTTGAATTGCAATTAATGGCAAGCTTGCATGCATCGACTTTCGGCACAACTACAATTGACGTGTTCTTAATTTTAATGATCATTGTTTCCACCTATAATCAACCGATTGAATCTCTTGGCTAACAGTTACCAACAAGCTTCACATATCGGCGACACAATGAACAAGATAATCGACATGGACGGCGAAATACATTTCAACGTGATATATCCGATTCTGAATTATCCCAAGCAATTGAAGCCAGTCTGGAAACATCTGGATTGAATTCCGGATTTCCAGAAGCTTCATCCTCAAGTGGACCTGAACATTCTAGTAACACAGATGGCATTGACCCGTTAATTCAACCATTTGAATCACTAGTTACAGATTCCAATCCACCATCTAGGTATCTTATGGCTGTTTCACACAGACCTAGAAACACTCCACTTGAGGAATCTGCCTTCCCGCCACTCTCCACTGCCCCTGCTGCCAATGTCCAAAAGCCTAGCGGGCCACAAAAGAACACTATGGCAGAAAATCTTTTCCAAAAAAACCAAAGAAAAGCCCATGTTCTGAACACGGGTCATGCTTGGCCTGCAGCAACCCGTTCCAGTAACAATCAACCCTCATCAAGTTTGGTTTCTAGACCTGTAAACAATATGAACACTGCAAGCACCGCATCATTGCTTATACCAGGTCAACGAAAGTCAACCTTCAGCCCGGTTTTAGCCGCATCTTCTACTAGAATCAGCCATTCCACATCAGCACCGAATCTAATTGATGCGAGTTCGGTATCCGACTTTCCTCCGGTTTCAACATTGCATACGCGTAACGGGCCTGAAAATGGGCCTCCTATAAAAAGTGTGGAGGAAGTGTACGCTGCAAACAAGTCCATGGTAGAAAAAATACGTGCAGGTTTGGGTGATGATCCTGAAAAATATTCTAATTTTAAAGAAGTATCGGCCCAATATCGGCAAGGTGTTATTGATGCAGAGACTTATTTAGTGTTTGTGGATCAATTCGGGTTATCTCATCTTGTTCTTGATCTGGCTCGGCTTTTACCGGACCCTCGTAAAGAAAAGGAGCTAATAGCAGTCTATAATGCAAACCGTTCCATGAGTGGGCCGAAAGGAAATGATCGGAAAAACAAAGGGAAATCCGTCATTAAAAATGACAATTCGACAAATAAGTTAGCAGATACCATTTTAAGCACGGTTCGAGAACTGCAATCCAACCAGCGCCTGCCGCCAGATGATGTGGAGATACTGTCCAAGGACGGGTATCGAACCGCTAGAAAAGGGAAATCAAAGGTGGAGGTTGAAGATGATGATCGGACATCTCCCGGTGGTATAGTTGTTATAAACCCGCCAAAGAGTGAAGGTGAAGGGGTTAGTGGTGGCGTAGAAGGGAAAAGTAAACAACGGAAGAAAACTTCCAAGTTTCTTCGGGCTCGGTTGGGTAACGGGTCGTTGGCTTCACTTGATATTACAAATGGCGGGTATGATGCGACAACGGCGGAGGGGGAATCCGGTGAAAGCAAGGACCAGGAGAGTAATGGGGGGACAGTTCGAGGCGTGTGGCGTAACGGTGGGGGTCATAGATTAATCGTGAAAGACCAAAAGTGACACCTAATATTATGGAACCAGGAAATGTCAACAAATGTTGGTGTTAAAGGTTTTTGAGCATATTATTATTTTTTTTATTTTGTGTTCACAAAATGACATCAAAAGAAGTGTTGATAGACGAAGTTGGTTTTCAGATTATTTTTGAGTGGTTTTTAAAGTTTGGTATGGCAAGGAAATTGCATATCTTTGTTGTTTGTGCAATAAAATTAGTTTTGTTGATATGTACATTATTAAATGATAAAATATAAGATAGCGTCTCCTGTAATGGGCTTAGATGCCAAGTTTGAGGTGTTCAGCTTGTATGATGTTTATGCATTTGCTTTGTTGATTATAAATCCTACTTGAATGTGACTCTTTTGTGGTGTTTTGAAAACCGGACTAGCCAATTAATCGGTTGGATTGGGAACCGGTTCACTGGTCGGATTGGATTTAGATTTTTTTTTTTTTGTTTTAAGCAAAATCTAAAGAATATTACTACTATAATAAACAAAAATATGTTTTGACACTTGTCACAATTTTAAGACAACATTGTCTCATTTGGCATCTTCTCATCTTCCTATTTAATTTTCTCTCATATTAAATAATAATTATAATTATATTATCTCTCATATTCAATAATTATAATATTAATGATATTATTTACCTTTTTAATACAAATTTTTTTATAATAAATTAAAAATGTTTTTTTATTGAAAAACACTTTTAAAAAAGTTCAAGGATATGATTTTTTTTCAAAAAATCAATAATTTAAGTAATAAAAAATAATTTCAATCGGTAAAAAAATTTAACAAATTAAATAGACTATAAAACATAGATTTGAAAAAAAAAATTATAAAAAATAACGTTTTTGGTATTAAATATTTTTAAAATAATTTATTTATAAACATAATCTTTTATTATTTTTATATATCTTAAGTCACCTATCCTTTTCTTCCCCAAAAAGACTCAGTTATTCAAAATATCGTTTTCAAATTTATACATTTTTATTAATAATTATTTAATATTTTATATTTTATCCGTGTAACACACGGGGTGATAATCTAGTAAAACATTAAAACCAAACCTTGTATTTTTTTTAACATGATTATGTTTGTTTAAACATTAATTATGTGTTTAAATGTGTATAATTACATAATTTTTTTATATATTTATTATGTCATTTGAATCTTAAATCCGGTCCAACTGATCCGATCAGTAACTAGTAAGTCATCCGGTTTACCGTCTGGTCCGGTTGTAAAAACATTGCTCTTTACCAGTTTAACAAGTTCTGTTGAACTTTAGCCCACAAGTATCCTATTGACCAACCAATGAGACAAGGTAAAATGCAGCTTTTCTTAAAACCGCTAATGTTGGTAGCTAAATTTGAAAAGACCTATACGAGAGGCTCACTCTTCTTTAGCCATCAGTAAAGATTGATATTTTTAATTTATGTAATGTATGAATATGCTTTATAATGCTTGCAAATTGCCTAATCAGTTAGTTCTTCCGATAATCAACATGGATACATATTATCGAAATGCAAGAACACTTCAAATACATAATCTGAATCCATTTATGGTAGCCAAAGGTTTTCTCACGGTTTATAGCACGTGTGCATAAACCGACTTGATCAAGCTAACTGTAGATACCGTTAGACCGTTGTTTTAATTAACTTTAATCACTAATAGAAGTATATAAATGAAAGTATGAAATTGTACCTCTTTGAGGTAACATGTGTCTGCATGAATAGGGCCGGTCAGGGGGTAGTGAAGTGAGTGACCACTCCGGGCCTTTTTTTTATATATATAATATATAAAAAAGTTTATATAAAAAGTATAAAACATCATTGTTTATATTATTTATCATTGTGTATATTTACTTGTCATTATGTTATACTATTTTTCTAATGTGATAAATTCTGAAAAATATAATAGTAAAATAGCTCAAGTATATACTTTTATTATGTAAACAAAATAATAAAACAACAGATTTATTTAATACATAAAACAATGTAAAAGGCTATAAATTTATTTAAGACATATATACAATGATTAATAGGCATAACACAAGAACCTAAAATATGTGTTTTTCAAAATCATAAATTCTAAAAATAAAAAACAATAGTGAAAGTACTTTTAACGTGTAAAACAAAAAACAAATAAATAACAAAAGATTTATTTAATGTATTAAAAACAAAGCCAAAGTAAGGTAAATCGTAAATCAAAATGACCTGAAAATCCCACAATCCTTCTTAATTTTTATACAATTTAACAATTTTAATAGAATTATATACTATATTTAATTTAAGGTCTTGTAGCAAATGTTTACAAGTATAATTATGAGTTGCATAGTATACCGTCATATACTAACTTTCGCTTGTGTATCCATCTTATGAGATTCTATCAGCTTACATCTATTCTTTTTATAGACAATACACAAATGAAGGGTGATTCCAGAGCAAAACTCGTATCTAAAAAAAACCGATGTCTCTTTTTGTATCTAAAAGTGTTGTAAAAATATATTTCCTAGCAAAATCCATAGCAAACTATATTGACGACGGAACTTGTAGCTATGGACCAAATTCGTAGCAATTTTGTAGCAAAATAATTGTTAGCTACGGATTTGATCATAGCAAATATATATTTTTGTATTAGTTGTGTCACAAAACTCTTGACTTTCAACGTAAAGGCATATTTGATCCCAAAAACATGAATAGTTTCATGATTTTCTCTTTTATACGTATTTCTTTAAATCGTATTAAATCTTGCTAGTTATTTTATAAATAACGACCATATATGATAAGCACTCATGACATAAAATCACTAACCAACACCTTTATTTATATAAAAGAATAAAGAACTAAATGGAAATACGTGAACAAAAAATCAACTTCCACGAGAATGTCTCTAAAACTTAAAAAATTTATCCTAAAAATCTAGATATTGGTTTTAAAAAAAAATAATAATATTAATTAATTGCTTATTTTGTAATAATAACATTAAAGTCGCTCAAGCTCCATTCTGCTTCTTCATCTTTGTTGCTTACGTATATCTCAGTTCCCACATCAAGTGATGTCCATATCCTTCTTGCTGCCTTTGTCCCTGGATCCTGCATTAATCCATCATAAAAGCAGGTAAGGTTTTTTTTTTTTAATTTTTTTTATTTATTTATAATTAAAATTGTCAATTTCGACCAATTTATTTAATTAATGTGGGCCAATTCACATTATGTTTATGTATCATGTTATTGGTAGACAATTGTAACAATTACTATACTAAATGTGTGAATACAATAGATAAGAAAATAAATATGTCAAATTTCACCCTAGAGTAAATATTAATTGAAAAAGTGTAAGGAAGTAAAAATTAGAAAATAAGATCAATAAAATACAACTAAAAAACTATTTAATCATCTTTCACATATTAATAGATCCGACCTAACCTAACATGTCTTGTAAAAAATAACTTGCAGTCTAACTTAACCTGTTTTATTAAAGATAACTTGTTATAACCAGTGTTGTAAAAATCGGCCTAGACGCTAGGCGCCCACCTTCTGTGTAATTTTTGGCCTAGGCGGTGCCTAGGCGCTAGGCGGTGCTAGGCGGCCTAGGCGGGGTCTAGGCGGGGACTAGGCGGCCTAGGCGGCCCGATCAGATTTTTATTTTTTTTTTCACTTTTTTGACTTTTTTTGGCTTTTTTATGGTAAAAAGGGACCCATTTCATGATTATTTAGACATTTCTCAATCAAAAATCTTTAATATGTCTCTGAAACATCGAATTCAAGCAGTTAACATCGAAATTTATCTCTAAACTTTGAACTCAGTGTTTAAGTTTGCACTTTAAAGTACTTTTTTTAGTATATTTAAGTATATTTTTTAAAATTATTTGAAGTATTATATTAAATTATTGATATTGATGTGTGTATATAATATATATTTGTAAAATTACATATAAAAATTCCAATCCGCCTAGCGCCGATTAATCCCGATTAATCCCTAGGCGGTATCTCGCCGCCCGACTAGCGCCTAGCGACTTTTACAACCATGGTTATAACTATGTTACAACTCCATAAACACGCTACATTGAATTATGTTTATGTCTAGTATGTCAAAAGTAACTTATAAAATATTGGGTTTAAGGGTAAAAAATCATCCTGTAATTTTTAAGGGTAAAACCTCAAAAAATAATAATAATAATAATAATAATAATAATAATAATAATAATAATAATAATAATAATAATAATAATATAACAAATTAACAATTTTTTTGAGTAGACCAATTTGACCCGATAAATATTACTATAAAACAAACCTGATAAAAGTAAAGTCTACTAGATAGTCCACCAACATCAAGCTCCCAAGTCCGGGCATCCCCGACCCACCCGTCTCCTTGCTTTGTGGGAAACCCGTATTCGGCCCATATTGGGTGGGGCAGCAACTGTACAAGTTCTTGGGCATGCGGATTGCTATACGGGTCACAAGTGCTGTACGGTTTCTCCAAACGCTCTGCATTGCCCGGAGCACAGTAATAGTGGTACGCCTCGTATGGGAACCTCGCAGTGTCATTTCTGTAAATCTTTGTGTCGTTAGGGGTAATATGATATGGTGGGCAGTTTTCCAGTGCTGACGGGGCACATGTTGCGGTAACCTCAGGATTTATGATCATTTCGCTGTATCGAGTAACGTCGGTCAACAAGTCTCCGTCACAAGGTTGACCGTTGTTTTTCCAACAACTCCCCATGTCGATTAGGTAGAACTGACTCTTTGATCCACCACCTTTTTTAACATCCAGACTTAATTTTACTTTGAAATTTGGAGATTCTGGAAGCTGTTGAATGTTTTACATCAAACATCAAAGTTTATACATACATAATCACATATACATACACACACATAAATAATTATATATACATAACAATTAAATAAATAACAGATAATAAAGAATAAACGAGTTTAGTATGAGTTTGAAAAAATTCTGAACAATCAAACTCAAGCAAACAGCCAAACTCTGATCACAAGTGCAATAAATTATGACATGTCAAACTCGAGACTGAAATTTTTTCACGAGTCAAACTTGAGCTTTAATATGTGGTATAAAACAAGTCAAACTCAAGTTCTCGTGATCAAACAAACAACCGAACTCAATGTTGTCTCAACTTATTATTTTTATAAATGCTTAACATATTAGTTATAATCAGAAAACTTTTATTAAAATGTAGTACAAATAAACGATTCAGGATTTATTTTTTATTAATACCACCTTAATGAAATCAAGTTCACACTTTTTATTTTTTTTAAAATCAAAGATGTAACTCTAATCAACAAATAAATAAAAAAAAAATAAAAAGTAGAAATAAAACAACATACAGTTTTGAGCATGCCTCTAATGTCATAATGATTCCTGAGGAAAACTATAACAATATTTGTTTTAGATAAAACTACAATCCAAGACCTCTAATAATAGAAATCTAGAGATTACCATTACCTAGAAGCCCTTTGATACGTTATGTATTTATATATCATGAATATAACATTTTTATTAAGATCATACATATATCTATATATCATATATGTAACATTTTTTTAATGACACCTAATCTACTACTCAATTAAATTATAAAAAGTAACCAAGTAAAAATTAAAAGAAAACATACGGTTTTGAGCATGCCTCTCGTGTCGTAATGATACCCACCGGAAAAACCTTTGGTCGCATCGGCTCTCAGATACAACATCAGCCATGGATACCTGCTCGATGTTTTCAGTTTATGATCAAACTTCCAACCACCCATCCCAACTTTCTTCTTCCAAATCACCTCAAAATACGAAACATTCACACCACCGGAGGTTACATCGTCATAGCTCCCGTTGAACCCACCTCGCATAACCGGAACCGAACCTGAACCATAATCGATGACCGTCGGCTGATGAAACAAAACCGGTTGGTTCATACACCCGTCACCGAAACAGGGGAACCTCTTTGACGAGAAGGGTGGCACTTTTTTCCCGTTTTCCGGGCAGAGGCCGGAGTTGGTGTCGTAGTTTCCGTTTTTTAACATGATCATCCAAAACTGCCATGGGTTTGTGTTGTTATCGGCCACTTGGCATAAATCACCCAGATACAGCTCTTTTGCAGCCGCGTAAAGGTCCGGATCATGAAGCGATTTGTTGTTTAATCCCGCATATGCGTCACCCACGCCGAGCCGGTTGTCATGGTTCGTCACTTTGTGGTTTAAGTAGGAACCCTTTTTACCTTTTAAAAAATTCGATAAACAAATAAAAATCAACATAAGTCTAGGTATATAAAGTTGTTACACGAGTCATGTTTGACACCAATATGAAAATCATGTAATACAATTGAATCTAAACTATTAAACACGACCAGATATATACGTCACGTTTAATGTAAAATTCTTTAGTCCTTTTTAATGTAATACTTTAAAATTAAAATTTTCCAATAATTTATATCATCTATGTTAGATCAATTATAATGCATTTAATGATTTTTATGTAGATTTTTCTTTTAGATTCCAAATTTTAACATAAAATACACAATTAATTTACTTTACTTTTTTTATAAAACACATTTATATAGATAAAATAAAATATGAATGATTTAAATGTGTCTACCCTTGAAAGGAGCATGTTGACACGAACACAATCTAATTGACCAAAACGGTGTCATAGGTTTGACTTGAATTTAAACACGTGCATGATTATGCTATGCTAAATCCATATTCATGAATTTTATAATAGTTTTCAAATAAGATAAAGTTTATTTTAGTTTGATGTTATCTGGTTCTTGAATCTGGTATAAGCGATCCAATCGGTTCAACCAGTAATCAGTAAGACGTCCGGTTTGATTTCAGTTCCGATTATGAAAACATGTATTCCAACACTTTTAAAGTTATTTTTACAAAATAAGTAAAATAACGTTAAAATTGTGTACGTTAATTACCGTTGGAAACGAGATCGAAACAATCGGCGGCTCGCGGACTCCCCATCGCCGGAGCTTCGAATCCAACTTCATTGCAAAAATTCCAGGCTTCGAACGCCACTCGCAATCCATCTCTCTTCATTCCGGGATCACCAACAGCAGAATACTCCGATTCCGATGCTAATTTTAAATATCCGCTTTCAGAACCCGCCAATGAACCGGCGACGATCGCCATTATCAACGACAGTATCATTAAGTATGGTGTCAAATTGAGAGCCATTTGTGATTATTGAAGTGGAAGACGGAGGAGATTGTCGCCGGAAGTTATTTTTCCGGCGATGGGTTGTTTCCTGTTATTCGTTCTTCTGGTTATGGAATGCGCCAAACTATATGGAATTGATTTCGTGTTAATAACGAGAGAAAAACAAATTAAAATAGAATTGAAGATGAATGTATATGATGATATCAAAAACTTAAATTATAAATTTATACTGATCACAATATCCGATAATCATAATTTAGCTCAAATTTATAGATTTAAATGTATATATAAAGATATATAGATTAGTTTGATAACAGGATAAATATGTTGATATTGAACTCGTTTTAAATATATTCATATATACATGCAGAGATATAAACATAAGTTTAGAATAAATATAAAGATAAATTTAGAACTCGTTTTATTCATCCCTATATATCTATAGTAGATAATAAATAAAGATTTTGGTAGGACACATGTCATCATTGTAGACAACTTAAAAATTAGTTTTTTCGCTTCTCTCTCATATTAATTCTTTGTAAATCATCTTTTATTATATTTTGATTTTTCTTATTTTTCTTCTATTAAATAATAACAATTTTATTCAATTTAACAAATAAAATTATTACATACTAAGCCAAATTATTTATTTTTTTTGTAGAAAATCTTTGAAAAATATGTAAGATGTTATTTAAAATAAATAATTTTAAAATTTATTTGTTTAACATGTGTATTACACAGGTATTTACCTAGTATGAGAATATAAAGATAAGTTTAAGATTAGGATAAATATACTACACTATTTTGATTTTTAAAAAATTTCCTATTGTTTTTACATTCAGATCAAACTTATATGTGGATATCTCTTTAGTTTAGATTTAACATGTCACATCCTATATCTATGTTTTTGTAAAAAATAGTTTTATGATTATTTCGTTTCTTTTCTTGTTTTAAAATGTTTTAAGCAAAAAAAAAATCATGTGAATATTGAGGGTGTTAGATCTTAATGAAAAAAAAATTGTTAAAAAAAGTAGAAACAAAACTTGAAATTCTAATTTTAAATCAATAATTAATATTAAAATGTTGAAAAAAAGTGAAATAGTATATTAGTAAAAGACATTTCCATTTATTTTTTTAATTCCTTCACTTTTTTAAAACATTTATAACTTTTTATAAGATAATGTTCATAAAAATAATCACACATAAAATTAAGTGTTTTTCTTCTTTAGTTTGAGTACAGTTATGATATACGTTTTTTTTTTTAAATACAGTAATTATGTTTGTACTGTATTTTTATGTATTATATTTTCCATGCTATATTTTTCCGTGATCTATTTTTGTGTTAGTATTTTTTATTATGTTTTCTATGTATTTTATTACACTAAAAATATTGTACACTTTATAAAAAAATCCAATACATGTTTTAAACATACAATACATATAACAAAAATATAATATAGTTTAAAAAAATAATTTTTTTAAAGATCAATATTATACTTATATTAAAGTTAAAAAATATTTAATTTTATGCTGTAATTTTTTCAGAAAATATTGTCAAAAGTTATGAAAATTTAAAGAAAACGAGAAAAAAAAACTTAGAAAAATTAACAAAATATTTTATACCCAATTTTTTTCCCTAATCATGTAATGTGTCAAATTCTTGTTATTTGCTTCTTTCAAACAAAAACCATCTTTTATTTAAACTTAAGATAGCTTGACGTATCATTTTATGCTGTTGGACGATTCCGGCAACATGAAATTGTAATTAAAAAAATTAACTAGGAAACTTGTAAAGAAACTATTTGTTTTTTTTCCTTTTAATTAGGCCGGTTGTTGCGACTGTGGACTTTGGGGCAATGTTTTCATAACCACACCGGAAGTTGAACCGGTCTCGTTACTGGTCAGAGATCCGACCTGTCGGACCGGTCGAACCGGATATAAGAACCAGATGATTTTATAAACATTTTATAAACATATATATATAAAAAATCAAAAATAAATAAAAAAAATGAAAAAACCGGTTCAACCACCGGTCCGACCGCCGGTTCCCGGTTTGACCGGCCGGTCCACCCAAAAACGGCTCAAAACTCTTAACCGGACCGGTCCACCCACCAGTTGCCGGTCTGACCGGCCGGTTCGGACACTGCTTTGGGGTGAGGAAGCGGCATATACGTATGTGTGCATGCATGTATATATGTGACTTGTTTTTATTATAACTCGATTAAAAAAACTCCAATTTACAACAATTTGATGTTTTTAATAATGTATTATATGTTAATTTGTAATGCAATGAAAAATAAAGTGTACATAATGTATGCTTACACTAATTTTCTATATATTTAATGAATAATTATATCAATATATGATATAACTTTGTTTCACTTATTTTAAAATTTTAAAATTGTACTAATTTAAACGTTGTTTTACTTATTTTGTGAAATATTGTTAAAAGTGTTGAGATGATTAACTTCAAACAATAATTTTGAACCGGAGATTCATTCGAAGCAACGTCTCTATCCCAACCGAAATATGGGTAAGGTTTATCTTCATCAATCATCCTTTCCCCAGATTCTACTGAAGAAATAGGAATATCTGAGTAAGTTTGTTTGTTTTTTATGATAGATGATAAAAGAAGAAAATGAAATATCGTTAAACATAAAAATTAATTAGGTATTAAATTACTTATTTTGAAATGATCACATCAAAGTGGCTCACACTCCATTCTGCCTCTTCATCTTTGTTGCTTACAAATATCTCAGTTCCCACATCAAGTGATGTCCATATTCTTTTTGCAGCCTCAGTCCCTGGATCCTGAAAACATTAACCCATCATATCATTTCTCATGTGTTCGAAATAAAATAACTTTCTAATCATGCTCAACTTTCAAACACTAATGGATATGGGCTAACCCGACTCGTTCTCTAAAATGGATTGTTCTAACCCGGCCCGTTATGACACTTTACGAGAGAGTTATATTTATCAAGTGATGTCCATAAGCCTCTTTTTAAGTGTTCTTTTAGTTATAATATACTTTTGTAGCCATATTTGATAGACTTAAAGTTACAAGTAAGGGTGTTGATTGGGTCAACCCGATCGGGTTTCGGGTTAATCGAGTCAGGTAGTCGGGTTTTCCAAAATAATATTGACCCTCAACCCAACCCGAATATTTTTGTCACAGTCATAATTCTTTAACCTCGCAAAAACAACAACCTTACCCAGTATATTCCCACTTTTCAGTAGGGTCTGGAAGGAAGGATAGATACAAACCTTACCCCTATCCCAATTGGGATAGAGAGGCTGCTCCGAAAGAGTCCCCGGCTCAAAGTTATCGTTTGAAGTTAAATTGGTAACAATTACTTGTTCTATCAACCTCACAAAATTTATAACTATCACTAGTTCTATTATAATTTTGTCAGTCTTACGAGTAAAAAATTGATAAATGCAAGCATTAAACTCACAAAATTACTAAACCAAGTCATACGGGAAAACAAAATCGGAAAACAATTACTTTTAATGATCATCCAATTATCCAAACCTTCAAAACTCACTAGTAAAACAAAGCTATCCTTCAACATTAATGCATTATATTGGGGATTTAGAGTGATTTCTTAATCGGGTTATTCGGGTTTACCCGAACCTGACTAGAATTAAAACAAATACCCGAAACCCGACCCAATTAACAGTTCGGGTTATTCGGGTATTATTTACCCTAATAAGCTTATTTGGGTTCGGGTTCGGATTCATGTATTTCCTAGTTACAGGCCAGCACAACCTGACAAGCTAAAAAACTGTAGTTGTAGATATGATATTGTTTTAACCCAATAACCAAGCAAAACAAACCTGATAGAAGTAAAGTCTGCTAGACAGCCCACCAACATCAAGCTCCCAAGTCCGGGCATCCCCGATCCACCCGTCTCCTTGCTTCGTGGGAAACCCGTATTCGGCCCATATAGGGTGTGGCAACAGCTGGACAAGTTCTTGGGCCTGTGGGTTGCTATACGGGTCACAAGTACTGTACGGTTTCTCCAAATGCTCTGCATTACCCGGAGCACAGTAATAGTGGTACGCCCCGTATGGGAACCTCGCAGTGTCATTTCTGTAAATCTTTGTGTCGTTAGGGGTAATATGGTACGGTGGGCAGTTTTGGAGTGCTGACGGGGCACACCAAGCTGGAATCTCGGGATTGATGATCATTTCGCTGTATCGAGTAATGTCGGTCAACACGTCACCGTCACAAGGTTGACCGTTGTTTTTCCAGCAACTCCCCATGTCTATTAGATAGAACTGACTCTTTGATCCACCACCTTTTTTAACATCTAGATTTAATCTTACTTTGAAATTTGGGGATTCTAGAAGCTGTTGAATGTTTTACATCATAAAATCATAGTTAGAATTGATTTGAGCTAAGTAAAAATAATCTAACCCTATCCATACCGGTTGGGTCGGGTTAAAACATCATACTGGTTTGGAATTTGGATAAGAAAAGAGGGTACTGGTACTAAACCGGCACCTCCGGGCCGGGTTGAAACCGATTTGGCTCGAACCGGTTTGACCAACGCCTTGAATTTTCTTGATTTTATATCATTAGCTAAAGAGAAAGTGGGTTTACAAGAAGGTGGGCCAATTGTCCTTTCTGACCCAATGCATGTTATGCTTAATAATTAAGCTGCAGAAGAGGCTAAAGAATTTGTTTCTTTCAATTATTTGGTGAGCGACCACCATCATTATCACTACTCCAAAGTACGTCTACTTTTAAAATAATAAATATGTAAATATAGGAGCGTTATTATTATTTTTTTTAGCAAAGATTTACAAGTGCTGATTATTTTAGCACTTTCTTTTTTATTTGAACATATTACAGGCATGATACGTCTCGTATAAACTTATACAAGACTTATAACCTTCTCTGACATCCACTAATCTAATAATTATTGGTCTCGTATATGTCTCATATAAGACATATATGAGGCGTATAGCAAATAATGATTGGTATCTTATATGCCTAGTATGGACCTATCCATACAAAACGTATAAAGGACGTGGAGTTTACCAAAAGCAAACCATTAAAAAGTTAACAAGGGTTATGCATCCAACTGTCCCATCTGATTACAAATTTTCTATTTATATTGATATTTATTGATTAAAAGCTTTGAATCAAGCTAACTTAATTATACCTGAGTCTAAATTAATTGGAGGTTTTTATAAACGAGTATGTGTTTTATAAATTAAGATTGATTAAGCTAAAGAGCCTAAACAATAGTGCTACTTCTATAAACAAAGAGTGTTTAATATAACAAATATATCATTCGATAAAGATTATATTTTTTACAGTTATGATAAAAATTACTAAACAAAATGTATTATATGATATAATATCATAATTATAATGATATAAAAATAATTATTTTACTAGAAAATAATTTTTAAATTTTTTAAGTATTTTGGGTTGAGAAATGCCGAAATAATAATGAAATTGGTCCATTTATACCAGAAAAAAAGTCAAAAAAAATAAAAATCTGACTAGGTCGCATAGACCAAAATCGAGACAGTACATAAAACCTAAACTTTATAGCTAAACATTAAAGCTAAAACTTATAGACTAATTTTGAGTTCGACAATATAGTTCCAACATCATCGGAATGAGTTCAATTAGAGTTCGTTTGAGCCGTTTTTTGGGGTTTTATTAATACTTTTTACCTTCTTAGACAAAGTATATTTTTCATATGATCCTAACCCTATATCTATATATCATATTATGTTAAAACTTGTGTATTACACAGTTTAAATAAAAAAATTGTAAAATAATTTATGTTAAATAACATATCATTTATTTGTTAAAGATGTTTTATAAAAATATTAAAAATATGAAAATGACATATGTTTATAAAAATCTTTATTTATTAGAATAGGTAGATATATAACATTTTAACGACACCTAATTTAATCCTTATACTATAATTTGCATTCAATGCTAGAAACTATGCGTAGTAAAATTACACTAATTTTAACATTATTGTACTTATTTTGTGAAATTAATGTGAAAAGTGTTGGAATAATTAACTTCAGACGACAATTTGAGTCGGGGACTCCATCGGAGCAGCCTTTCTATCTCAAAATGGAATAAGTTAAGGTTTGTGTCCATCTTCCCCCTAAAGACCCTATTGAAAACTGTAAATATGCTGGGTAAGTTTGTTTGTTTGCTAGAAACGTTAAAACTAAACACCATCCTAAATCCAAACTCAAATGAATCGGACCAATCCTTCCACCCACACATATATCATTTAAACAAAATAAATAAAAAGTAACCAAGTAAAAAAGAAAAGAAAACATACGGTTTTGAGCATGCCTCTTGTGTCATAATGATACCCACCGGAAAAACCTTTGGTCGCATCGGCTCTCAGATACAACATCAGCCATGGATACCTGCTCGATGTTTTCAGTTTATGATCAAACTTCCAACCACCCATCCCAACTTTCTTCTTCCAAATCACCTCAAAATACGAAACATTCACACCACCGGAGGTTACATCATCATAGCTTCCGTTGAACCCACCTCGCATAACCGGAACCGAACCGGAACCATTATCGATGACCGTCGGTTGATGAAACAAAACCGGTTGGTTCATACACCCGTCACCGAAACAGGGGAACCTCTTTGACGAGAAGGGTGGCACTTTTTTCCCGTTTTCCGGGCAGAGGCCGGAGTTGGTGTCGTAGTTTCCGTTTTTTAACATGATCATCCAAAACTGCCATGGGTTTGTGTTGTTATCGGCCACTTGGCATAGATCACCCAGATACAGCTCTTTTGCAGCCGCGTAAAGGTCCGGATCATGAAGCGATTTGTTATTTAGTCCTGGAAACGAGTCGCCAACACCGAGCCGGTTGTCGCGTTCCGTCACTTTGTGGTTTAAATGGTAACCATTTATACCTTCTAAGATATCCCACAACAGTCAATTATTCATGCAACAGAAATAGACTAGACTGGTCGGTGAGATCAGGAAACCGGTCCGGTTACACTTACTTGAACCGTTTCCATACAGACTATTTAGACGTATTTAAGTCTTCATGTTTTATTAAGTTTGTAATATCACACCTAGAGGTGGTCAAACCAGGTTTTTTTAATCGGTTACGGTCAACAAAGTCAACAACCGGTTCTGGTTTTTTGCCGGTTTCGGTTTGGGTTTTCCCGGGTAAAGGTGGAACCGGTTCCGCTTTTTCCAGTTTCAATTTCTCTGGTAATACGTAACCGTTTGTATCCACCGGTTTGGGTACAACCGGTTCTGGTTAAAATTGTCGGTTCCGTTCCTGATTTTTTGCCCATCACACCAAAACATATGATATTTTCATATTTTGCATTATAATATATTTGTATATACATTATAACTTTTTGTCATAAGCTAATGGTATTCTTACACTCTTTACACACCTTGCATACGTCTTGAATACATTTATAAATGTATATATATAGGACAATTATTATTTGTCATAACTTATCATTGTGTACGAGACTAATCATTATCGAATCAGATGGGTTATAAGTCTTATATAAAACTACACGACTCGTATTAAACCGGTATAGTGTTAAAATACAAAAGTTAAGCGCATAAATAACCAAGAATTAATGGTATTATTATTTTTGAAAACAGTACGATGAGACTGATGAGGAGACTGGCAACTTGCAAGGCAACCCGACCCGGGAACAAAATTATTTTATTTATTATTTTATTTTTAAAGAAAATTGAAGAAAAAGCTAGCAGGATTACCAACCAGTGGAAACGAGATCGAAACAATCGGCAGCTCTCGGACTACCCATACCCGGAGCTTCAATTCCCACTTCATTGCAAAAATTCCATGCCTCAAACGCCACTCGCAACCCATCTCTCTTCATTCCGGGATCACCAACAGCAGAATACACCGATTCCGATGCTAATCCAGTTTCAGAACCGGCGATTGAAAGGGAGACGGCGGTGATAAGAAGCTTGACATTCGCCATTAACGATGACGTCATCATTAAGTATCGTGTCAAGTTGAATACCATTTGTGAAAGAAGGATGATGGATGTTTTACGGTGGTTGAAGGAGGGAACGGTGATGGTGAAAGCTGCCGGAATTTATTTTCCGGTTAAGGTTTTTTCACTTTTGATTCCCTCGGTTTTTTGTTGTTCTAGTTATAGAATGCGCCATACGATTTCAAACTAATGTTCCTTCCTCTTTTCCAACCCCTTTGAAAAAACATAAAGTTTAGTTTGTTTAATATTAAAAATTTACATTTATTTATTTAATATTGATATTGAAAACAAGTTAACAGGAATAGATTTTTCTTTTTTATTTGAATTTAATGAACAAATAATATGGTCTAACAGGTTAAACTCATCATTTTTATCATTTTTTTAAGTTGTTTATCGGATTGGATTACGGTTTATTCGGTTATTCGGATCGGATTATTAAAAGTTGAAAATGTTAACACCCTATTTGAAACCTGACCTGAATTTGAAATATGTTAATTTTGTAGGAACACCGTTCACAAAATAAACAAATACTTTTATTATTCAATTACTCGAATTACAATTAAGAAAAATACAAAATCTAAAATAAGGTAATACAAGAAATATAAAAATGCTAAAATTGAAATTACAAGAAGAATTATAAAACAAGATGAAACGAATTGAAATGAGTTCGGTGGCTGAGGATTTCTGTTCAACAGAGGTCCCTTAAAACAGATTTCGGGCCACCCAGGTGAACCCGACTGTTTCTCAGGGTACAACAGCCAAATCAGTGTGTACTGCCGGAGTTAACCGAAAACCCGAAACTTCACCTGAAACAAGAGTGTTTCACACGAGGAACCAATCGTTGTAGGTTATTGAGAACTCAACAAAAGATATGATTGTGTTTGAAACCTTTGAAGCTTGTGTGTGTGTATCTCAAGTGGTGTAGAGATCTCAAAAATTAGCAACTTCAACAAGAGGCTAGATGCCTCTATTTGTACTTGTACTCTTGACATTTCAAAGGTTGCCATTATGCCCACTAACTAGCATATTCATGGCCAATTGCCCACTAACAAGCACCATATTCATGACAAATGAATTTGTATATGAAAGGTTTCTATTTCTTTTTTCATTTTTCTTTTAACGTATAAAAGGTTGTGACTATAAAAACAAATTTATTATGAGTCTAGATGTAAAATAAAGAAAAATAAGACTAAAAATAGAACACTTGAAAATAAACTCATAAAAAGTTATTAATAGATAAACATTTACAATTATAAAATAAATTTATTACATGTTAAGGAAAAAAAAAGAAGAAACTAAAATTAAAATTAAACTGCCCGCAATTGAGACAATTTAAAGAAATTTCTCACGACAAATCACGAAAAATGAATCAAAAAATCAATAAAAATGAATTTATCGCGATGGATTGAATTTATAACCATAAATTGCGATAAAATGAATTTATCATGATAAATCACTATTCGTAAATGCATTTTGTATAGATTTTTTTTTTGAACGGCATTTGATCTCAACGTGTGAACCACTGATTTCCAGGCCAAGTCACCAAGGTCTAGTTACCATGACCTCCGTTGAGACCCCACCAGTCTACCACCACCCGAGGAGGAAACCGCACCGGAAAACCCCCTGACCTCCCAAAGACCCATATTTCGCCTTGGAAGGGATTTGAACCCTTGACCTTACACAGAGAAGCCAAAGGGGTAACCATCAGGCTAGAAGCCCTTGGTTGTATTTTGTATAGATATATAATATAATTTGAGACTTGTAATATTAAATTTCTATAACCCTTCGGTATTAAAATAAACACCTGTTAATTTTTATGTTTATTACAAGTATAATAACTAATATTAAATTTCTATTACCCTTCGGTGTTAAAATAAACACCTGTTAATTTTTATGTTTATTACAAGTATAATAACTAATTTATCCTTTTGATGAACTGATTTAAAAAAAAAAAAAAAAAAACAGAGGGTTTATTTATGTAAGGGCATGTTAGGGATTGCTTATTAAGTTTAAAAGGACTTTTTGTTAAAAGTGCTTATGAACTTGTGACTTTTTGAAATGAAGTTTTTAAAAATATGTTTGAATTAGCTTTTGTGTATGAAAAGGTTAAAAAAATGACTTTTTAGTCATAAAAAGTTAAAAAGCCAGAAAAAAGTAGCTTCTTAAAAACGACTTTTTAACACTGCTCAAAAAGTTAAAACTAAAAGTGTTTTTTAAATTTCCAAACAACTTTTTAACTTAATAACTTTTTCATTAAGTCAATAAGTTAAAAAGTTAATTTTGAATGGAATCCCAAACATGTACTAATTATAATAAAATTAAGAGTAAACTTCTCTTTTGCTCCCTGTGGTTTGACAAAAGTAACCATTTTCATCCAAATTTTGAAATTTTGCAATTTTCCTCCATTAGTTTCAGATAATTAACCATTTTCATCCAAAGTCCATTTAAACTTTGGATGAAAATGGTTACTTTTGTCAAACCACAGGGACTAAAATGGTTAATTTTCTGAAACTAATGGAGGAAAATTGCAAAATTTCAAAATTTGGATGAAAATGGTTACTTTTGTCAAACCACAGGGAGCAAAAGAGAAGTTTACTCTAAAATTAAAACAAAAGTTTGCCTACCCCAGTACCCCTTTCACAACCTATCATCTAAGATCATCACCAGACTCTTTCGTCTTCTGAAACCACATCAACCATTGAAGATTCTAGCCACCATCACAACTACCGGCAGCAACACATGAACACTGTCCGCAATCACTCCTACCAACCACCATCAGTTGATTTGGGTATTTCATGTTTGATGGAACACAATACCCAATTGATTTTTCAAATCGATTTGAAGCAACCTTATTGCGGATTCTTGAAGATAGGGTTTGTAAAATGTAAATGGAGCTTAAGGCTAAGGTTTGGTGTTTAGATGGAAAAGACAGGTCAGGGGAAACAATGGGTTTACTTTGCTAAGGTTTGGTGTTTAGATGGAAGAGGTTGGGAAGATGTTAGAAGATGTTGGTCCACGTCTGCACCAAGAAGAGGCTGGGCAAACGTTTTTTAATGAAATGTCTTCGAGAAAACAAACAGTCTAACCTCTTCTCGCGTCTACGCGGCGCAGACATAAGAGGTTAGAAGAGGTTTTCTTGAAAAAACAAACACCCCCTTATATAACTTGTAACCATAATTTTTTTTTTATTTTTTTATTTTTATTGTATGATAACATGAAAAATAACATGGATTTTGAAAAAAAAAATCTCAAAATATTTTTAAAATTGCAAAAAAATTAAAAATTAAAAAATTTGTGAATTTTTTAAAAAAATGTAAAAGTATTTAGTTGATCAGAAAAAAAAATGCCCAAATAAGACTAAAATGTGTTTAAAACCTTCAAATGGATCCTAAAATCATCTAAAAATTCACTTATAAGCCTAAACGAATCAAGATTACATGTTATCTAGGTTTTTTTATTTAGTATTAGAACATAAATCAAACTTAAGTTACCTAATTGAAACACAACAAAGTTCCAATGGTTTAATTGGAACAAAATCAAAAGTTGATTATGTTTATGTTACATTTTCCCAATTCTTTAATGTACTAATGATTTTTTTTTGCCGAGATCCATGGTTAAATGCTGAGTTAGGTCACCTAATATTAGGATATATCAAGGCATTGTTAGGCGACATGTATATTGATTAAGAAAATTCAAAAATATTTAAAACGTAAAACCCAAAGCAACTCCAAATTTCTCCTCTGATTAATAAAGAATTATTCTCATCTGATTAATAAAGAATTACACCAGAATCATATAAATATATGAGTAAATTTGTTAATGGGTTTATTGCTCTAAATATGTTATGAATCAATAGAAAGTACTAACTTTTTTAATTTTAAATTAAATTAAAATAAAATTATTTTATGTCATTAAATTATTTAGTTATAAATGATTTTTCTTTTACTTTTTAATAATTTGTTGATTCTCATTTAAATACATCTTTATTTAAAAAAACCAAAACAAATAATCATTTAACCCGTGTCCTTTGCAAATTGCAACTTACAAATTTGATCAATATTTTTTTTAAAAGAGATTGACCTTCAATGGTTTACAATTCAACTTACATCTCTTTGAGTTTTCATTCAAGAGGTTTTGGCTAGACTCACTCAACTATTTTGGGACTCTAAGCAAAATAAAAACCCAATGTCTTTTATTAACAATTACATTAAAAATTGTTCACTTATTATATGAGCTTGGGACCGATAGTAATAAACAAAAGGTTTTTTTCAAAGATTTATGAACAACGAAGTTTTAAATTTCCAACTAAATCAAGTTATGTAAGGTTTTAAATGGATTTCTTTCCAAATATAAGAAAAGAGGTGACTTCTATTTGGACATTTTTTTTGTATTTTTGTTCCCTTCAATGCCAGAAAAACCCAACCACAAATAATTTTTTTTTAAATTAGATGTTTTATATTTTTGGGAACCCCAAGCTATTGTTTAATTGCTTGACGCCTTGACACATTGTGTTGGACTGCCGGACCTGGTCTTCGAAAAATTTTTCTAAACGACAATTTGGATCACTGACGGGTCATAGGCCCACCCAATCATATCTACAC
The DNA here is from genome assembly GCA_009363875.1 of Mikania micrantha. Classification (NCBI taxonomy): domain Eukaryota; kingdom Viridiplantae; phylum Streptophyta; class Magnoliopsida; order Asterales; family Asteraceae; genus Mikania; species Mikania micrantha. Next base: position 12,913,999 of record CM018691.1, read on the forward strand.
TCAATAGGAGGAAACCCATCATAGCTGAGAGAAAACTCTCTAACCCAGCATTAAACCCTTATTTTGTTCATACCAAGACTTGAACTAGTGTCCTTCCTGATATTAAAGCCACATGGTACCTCCCCTAAACTACTTGAGTTGAGAACGTTGGTCTGGTCTTCGTAATAATATTAGACTAAATGTCGTTCAAAAAAATCATGAGCTCATTTAATGTGTCTTTAACCAACTTCAATGGAACAAATCATTAGCGGCTCAACCATTCTAAGATCAAAAAATAAAAATAAAAATAAAATAAAAGTATAGGCATTTTATCTAAAAAATCTTCAAAATTCAGGTTCTAATTTCTATTTATTTACTTTTAGAATGACCGGTGGAAATTATACATTTAATTACCACATATATTTTGACATGATTATATCAAAATTTATTATAAATTCAGGTCAAAGACACAGAATAAAACAAATTCACATATTCAAAATTTTGGCGACATAATTTCCAATTTAATTATTTTAGCAGGATAACGATTATAATCAAGAGCTTTAATTATTGAATAAATTAGCTTGTGTTGGATTTCTTTTAACTTTCATATTTTTAATGGCTATTTTTTGGACCACTGACGGATTACGGAAGTTTTATCGTGCCACCAGTAGTACCATTCGATCATATCCACCACCAAGTCACCAATTTTACAAGAAACTCAATTCTTTGAAAAAACACTATTGTATGATTCGAATCAAGGACCATTTGGTTCATGAGCCAAACATAAAAATTATCAAGGACCAACACCAATACCCTACACTTGTATGTGTTTTCTATAATGCACACTTATTCCTCTAATTACACAAGTAATTTATATTTAATTTATAGTTATATGATTATATAAGTTACTAGGCTATTAGCCCGTTTATTACACGGATTGCATATAAAATATTAAATAGTTTGTAATGAAAATTTAAAAATGATAAAACTATATTTTGATTTAAAACTATAGAATTAGCACGTAACCTTTTAGATTTGTAACAACTGAGATATTTAAAAAACTGATTTATTTGCTACTTTTAAAAGTTTTAATTTTTAGAAATTATTATATATTTTAAAGTGTGTGTTTTTTATAATAAAAAGAGTTGATTCGTAATTTAATTTATATAACTATATTTAATATGAAAAATATAAATAACATTATTAGTTATTAAATTACATTATTTAATATGAGAGATAATTAGGTTGTATAAAAAATTGACAAGTGTCATTATATGTTTAAAATTGCGACAAATGGCATTAAAGCCATTAAAGGTATAAAATTGTGACAAGTGACATAAAAAATGTTTGTTTATTATAATAGTAAGAAGCTGATTTAAATTATCTTTTAGCCGACATATATACAGCAATTTAGTTTAATAATTACATCAAGCATGATTTTATTGCCACCAATACTGCTTTTGAATTAAAATTCCAAATTGCCAACTAATAATACAAGTACATGAGTAGCAGTGAAAAAGACATTGCACTATATATTGTTGCATTAGTTGGTTGGTTGGTTGGATCGTAAGAGCATGGAGAGAAAAAATAAATGAAAAAAAAAAAAAGAAAAAACTACGACTTAAGCAGTAGGCAGTAGCAATTAAAACTGTGAAAACTTCAAATAAAAACAAATGATAATTTATAAACTCACTTGATTTAAAGAAAATTCATGGAAATCGGAATTTTTTTTATTTAGGTATGTAATATATGTTATTATAATAAATAAAAGAAATTATATGTATATGTTACACGTATGTTACAAAATGATGTTTTTACATTGCGTAACAATAAAAACCAAATATGCAACATATATTTAACAAACACAAGCGTTTTTTTTATTTTATTATAACAATATATATTACATGCCTTCAAACAAAAAAAAGAGAAAAATTGAATGTTTACATTTGGTTTCCACGTGTTTTCTCAACTCCTGGCAAAAAACGTTCAAATCGCAAAAAAAAAATTATGGTATTTTTTATACAAAAATAGGGGGCTCCTTTTTTTAGCGTTCGCTAATTCACAAGCGTTTAAAAGTTAAACGAAATGCAAGTTTGCGTTACACTGCGACACTTAAATATATCTTCACAGTGTAACGCAAGCTTACACTTCGTTTAACTTTTAAACGTTTGTGAATTAGCAAACGCTTAAAAAAGGAGCTCCCCTATTTTTGTATAGAAAAGACCATGAAAAAAAATTGCGGTTTTAGCGTTTTTTGTCAGGGTTAATGGGTTACCTCAATTAAGGTGGGTTCTTATTTGCTTCTTACCCTATATATATATATATATAATATATATATATATATAGGGAATAGTTATTTTGGAAACTTGGTTGGGATGAGAAAACTTTAGAAACTCATTAATAGCCATTGATTAAAAAATTGAGTGGATGAGATTAATGTTGAAAAAGAAGATGAGATGGTTAAATATTAAAAAAATGGGATAAAGGACAAAAGGTACAATAAGGTTAAATTGGTAAAATACTCATTTGTACTATTTGTATATTAAATTAAATTTACCTCTTTTTGAAAATTCTAACTATTACTATTTGTAATATTAAATTAAAACACATTTATGTAATGTCGTTTGATCTTTTAATATATTTTATATTATGTTACATCAAAGTTACATAATTTAAAACTATTTCAGCTACGTACTTTTTATTTGTATTATGTTACATCAAAATTACATGATAAAACGGTGAGAACTTCGGTGGGAGGTGTCGTGACGAGGATGAATCGAGACCGGTGGTTGTGTGGAGAGGGGGATTCCGGCTGATTATGTAACGTGGTTCAATTTTATTAATTTTATATACGTAACCAATTGTTACATGTATGTTACATTGATATTACATAAAAATTACATATATGTAATTTTAACATCTATGTAACACATATATTTTCCATCAAAGAAAAAATAATCTGGTTATACTAACTTTACATATGTAATTTGCATGTAAACATAAATTTTAAAATATTTGTGCAAAAAAAAAAGAAAACAAAAAAAATACAAAATATGAAATATTGAGCAAAATATAAAATTTGTAACATCATATTCTAGTTACACTAACTTTAAATATGTAACAATAACGTAACATAATGAAATGTTATATAATGTAACATTAAAAAAATTAAAACAGTATAATAATACAATTAATGAAAAGTTTTGCATGAAAATTATAAAATAATTAATAATTAATACACTAGATGGAAAATACATTTGGTAACATGAACTTAATGGAAAATACACATAACATACAGTGTTATGTGTAACAACTTAATTATATTTTAAACGTTAAATCTCAAAAAGAATAACTTAGAAAAACTGATATTATATATAGAAAAATAATTCTTGTATCTTTAAAATTGTGTACATACAAAATAAAATGAATTTATTTTTATGTTTTTTAAAAAATCAAGTCATGAATACTTAATTATAAAATGTACAATAATACACTTTTTGATTTGATGTAGAAGACATATTTTATTATAAAAGGTACAAATAGGAAACAAACAATAATTAAATGCTTATGTAGTATGAAAAAATGATAAATTATGATATTCTATAAAAAAGACAAACAATAAAATATAAAAGTGTATATAAAAGACATGTTCAATTAGTCCGTTGAGATGTAACATAAACGTAACTTGAGTGTTAGTTTCTATAATATTGGATTATAAGTATCTGATTGTATAAAATATTACAAACCATAAAAAAATATAGATTATACGTAATATTGTTATGAAATAATATATAATTTTTTTTATTTAAATATAACGAGAATGCAAAATTCGGGAATTTATTATGAAATTATACGTTAGAAAAAGGAATATTACTTTAAAAAAATAGGAATATAAAAAAATTCAAAAATTTTAGGTATAACAATAAATATACACAATACCCTCGACCAACGTATCATAGATGTAACAACGACAACACTTAGATACAACCAGCATACTATCAAATTTTTTTTTCAATTAAAAAATTCTGGTGTGGAAATAAAAGAGGGGGAATATTTATTTTTTTTTGTTTTTGATTTAAATTTGAAGAGAGAGAATGTGGTTAATTAATAAAATAGTGGGTAGTGGTACATGTGAAGAAAATGACCTAATTGCCCTTCTATTATATTAGGTTATTAAAAAGAAAGAATGATGTGACAAATTGTGAATCAAGTATTGAGTTTTCATAGTTTCCTCATCTCATGGGGGTTTCCAAAATATACATTCACTATATATATATATATATATATATATATATATATATATATATATATATATAAACCACGAAAAAATATAATTTTGCAATATAAATATAAATCCAAAACAAAATAATAAAATTTATATAAAAAAAATCAAGTACAAAAATAAAAATTAAGTACAAAAAATCAATTATAGATAATCCGGTACAAAAAAAATAAAAATCTACTAAAAAATAAATGTATTATGTTTTTAGGCAAATATATATTCATATTTGATCATACCCTATATATATGTATATACATATAGACATATAGTAGGATATTAACCCGTGTATTACACGCTTATTGTCTTTTTTGATTGGAACCGAAACCAGTTCTGAAACCGGTTACAAATAACCCTGTTTGGCCGGCCACCTCTATCACCATGTATTTTATTTAATTTGTGTGTGTTTATTGTCTGTATTATACCTAAATTATTATCGTTAATATATAGAAATTCAAATGCTATCATTTTATGTAATGATAAACCTCGTGAAATCAGAAAACTGTTTACGTGTCCTCGGCAGCTTGAACAAAATGTATTAAACTTGACAGTTATGTGCGTTTGTGTTTTAATAATTTAATGTTTTAATAATTTAATACAAAGAATAGAAAAATAACATTATTGATATAATAACACCACCGCATGAACTAACTATTAATAACTAAAAAGATATATATAAAGACAAATGACCCATTATCTTTTATTTAGGTCACAATTACAAATTTTAATATATTTAAATATAACAATTAAATAAAAATTAGTATTTTAATTATTAAAAATAATTTTAGAATGTAAAATATGTGCATTTAATTTTGAAAGGGGTTTTCTCAATTGAGGATCCTCTTAAACTGATAACTTGATAGTAAATACGATCGTATGATACCATTGGTTACCCAGTGATGCTTCACTAATCTGTTAGTGATCAAAATTAGATGTTTAAAAAAAATGGAGGTCGAGAGGTGGCATTGGAACACCCATGCAACTCATGGCCATTGTATGTGTGTGCATATTTTGTCCCCGACAACAATGATTTTTCAGTTTATATGGACATTTATTAAAGGTATTTTCAATTGACAACATCGGTTTCTAGACAAATGATAACATCGGTTGCAACGGTTATTGTTTGGAAAAAAATTTCTTCAATAAACATGCGAAAACAGAACTAAGTAATAGGATATGAGATGAATACATGATGATTTTTGCTTTTGTTATATTGTAAAATGATTGTCCAACAAGTTTCTGTATAAGTTGTAATGCAACGTTTTCAAAAGGTGAAACTTGTAGGAAACAAATATAAGTAGTTTTTTTAATTTGTAAAAATTATCAAGTTTATATAATGTGTTTTTTTTTTTTAATTTTATTCAAAATTTTTATTGTATGATTTTTTATTACATGATGAACATTACCCGACCCAAATGGTAAAATAGACCCAAAAAGTTTATGTCTGATACTTTGAAATTAGAACATAAAAATACATCGACATCGTTTCAAAAAATCCTAAATTCGTTTACTAATGCAATATCATTGGGTGGTACAAACGGGTAGCATATGGGTTGGTGAGCCAGCTAAAGCCGAGGGTTTGGTAAAGGCTTATGTTGGACCAAATTGTTGGATAAATGTTTAAGGTAGTTAAAGTTTTACTCTTGGGTATAAGTTATTATACATAATTTATACTTTTATCTCTTTTTTAGTATGATACATGTTAAACTATTATTAGTTTTTAGTTTTCTCTAAACAAAATTTCCTACTTGATACTTCGTCAATATTAGTGAATATTATTTTTTTGGAAGCATGTGACCTTTATTAATAAAATGAAATAAAGGGACATATTGGAAGGGTTCAAAGGGAAAGAAACAAACAACGATGTCAAAATACAAACATAAAATGCCAAAAACGAAAACAAAGCAAAACCTAACAACAACGAAAACAAAACAAAACCTAAGGCGTCATTAGAAAGCAAACCAATGTTTTCGGAACCGAACCGGACGTCGAACTGGTCTCCTTACTGGTCAGAGGTCCGACCGGCCAAACCGGATTTAAGAACTGGATGATTTTATAAATATATATATATAAAAACCGGTCCAACCACCAGTTCGCCAGTTCAACCGGCCGGTTCACCCAAAACAACCCAGAACCCCTAACTGGACCGGTTCATCCATCGGTTTCTAGTTCGACCGGTCCGGTTTTCAAAACATTGAAGCAAATCCAACTATAAAAATCACCTTTAAAAAATTATATAGGTTATTAAACCGGTCATTTTACACATATATTGTTACCTAATTTAATACACACACATACACAAATAGATATAGGAATGAGAACATGAAATGACTCATCTTGCACATTATTAATTAATAAGAGAGAAAAATATTAAAAACAAGGCTGACAAGAAATCATAAAATAACACATGTCCTCAAATTTAATAAAAGGAAGACGAGTAAAACATGTGATGATGAAACAAAGAAAACCTAAAATCAGCTTGCAAAGCAAATTTCAATAAACAAATTTCTAGCGGATGTAAGACTAGCAATTCTCATGACCTTAGAATAACAAATCGAAATTAGCTTTTAAAGTGTGTATTATGATCGATGATCATGATTTACAAAACACCCAAAGGCCAAAACCCAAAGTGAAACTTGCAAAATTGGTATAGTGAGAACCAAACTAAAAGATAGGAGATTAATGGACTAATCATACATGAGACATTTTGTGATGAAAGGAGATGTTCTGATTTGATGAGGCTTCATTATGGTCTAAACATGACTAAAAACTTTAACTATGGTGCCCGCATATGTATCGGTCTTTACTTTATTTAATTTATATGTGTGTGCTCTTGTTATTATGTTATCAAATATGTTGTAACTTATCGTGTTATTATTTTGCTTAGATTAATAGATTATTATCTTTATATGATTATAATTTACTTGATTACATTTGTTTGTACTTAAGGCCAGTGGAAGATCCGAAAACTTCTTTTATGTAAGCAAAATATGGATCAATAAAAATAAGTCTATGTAACATGTCAGATTAGTTGAAAACATAAACAAATATGTGTTTAGAAAACAATTGATTGAATAATCACCCTCATAGTTACGTCACAAGTTAGTTTCCATAAAAAAAATTAAGAAGAAAGCACAATTATCATCAAATAATCAATCCGTTTCTAATTATGTAACTTTGTAATCAGATTTGTGTCTTTTTTATTTCAAAATTGAGCTAAATTAATTAAAATCAATACATTTTAACATTTTATCGTGGTCTCCTATGGAGGGCCTACCCCCAGATCTTAGACTTGCTACTGTTTTAGAGCAAGATGTTTCTATAAAAACAACCTCTCTTTCTTTACATATATATGGGTAAGTATTGCTTAAATTTCATCTTTATCGTACCCTACAAATTGACGTCTACAAGTATTGTTGGCACAACTCAACCAACATAGATTTTCATTGATTATAATCTTTTAATCTTAAACTAAGGCTAAAATATATCATGAGTATAGTTTTGGCCATATTATTATTCAACCACTCTTGTTATCATGGAAACATTCAAATCTCTCACTCCCTATCCAACGGCAATATATATATATATATATATATATATATAGGGGAGGGTTCCTAAGAAAACCATCGTTTTGGAGAAAACTAAGAAAACTAATCACAATCATTACCAATTATTTTTTTTTCATTTTTTCTTTTCTATTTCCTTTTTATTATAAGATAAGAAATGTAAAAAAAGAAAAAAAATAGAAAAAAATATATTTTTTAGGTTATTACATATATGTAATCACTATGTTACACATACTGATTACATATATGTAACTTGATAAGTGACACACGAAACTTTTTGAGTTACATATATGTAATTTCATGATTTACATATTTTTTTTCAAAAAATTTTTGCGTATTATAACATTTCTATCCTTATAATAAAAAATTATGAAATTTTTTATTAAAAAATTTATTGGTTAGTATGAGTTTTCTTGGTTTTCTTCAAAATAAGGAGTTTTCTCATGAACCTTCCTCTATATATATATATATATATATATATATATATATATATATATAGAGGGATTGTATCATATGAAAACTCAATCTTCGAGAGAAAACCCTTAAACCCTATGTGAGCCATTGATTTGGAATCTTGAAAATAAATATGTGGTCCACGTTAAACCTGAATAAAAAATTGGATTTTGAATAAACAAATCATTTTTAATGTGAGTTAATATGGACCACATATTTATTTTCAAGATTCCAAATCAATGGCTCACATAGGGTTTAAGGGTTTTCTCTGTAAGATTGAGTTTTCATTGGATTCCATTCATATATTATATATGTGTGTGTGTGTAGATATATATGTATATATAACATGCATGCATGTATTGTTTTAAGTGTCTATTATCCATTATTCTCTTAATTGCCTCTCAACTGCTATTTTGAAGTATGTGCTCTTTGTGATCAGCCTTTGCATATATTCAATCATTCCGTTAATTTTAAAGTGAATTGTAAGATCTGATTTCTAACATTTTTTTTCCAATTTTATGAATCATAATATTACTTCATTGATGTTATGATCATCATCTATTCATCTTTCAAATTTTTATACATCACTTCATTTTTTTTTAAATTGATTCTATGTTGTATGTGTCTATTTAATTGAAGATAATTATTTATTTGAGTTAAAACTTATAACCAACCTAACCGATCGAAATTGAATTTACCACAAAATCAAATTAAACAGAACTACACTAAAATCCCATAGTTTTAGCTTTTATTTTTTATGAAAGCCAAAATTTTGATTCAGTTATATCTTGTTTTAAAACCAAACTACATCTAACTGAAATCCGCCCAAATCTAATAAGAGAATATAACTGTATGACTGTATCTAACTTGTTTGTTGTTAGATTTGTAGCCTAAATTAAATTTATTTTTATTTTTTATCAAATTAGTTGCAAATTCTTAAGTGATAGGCAAAAATATTAGACGAAAGCTTATGACGCAAATTCATTATTTTGGACAATTTTCTTTACATCAAGATATATATTTTTTTTAATTATGTATACAAAGTAAATGTTTATTGAATAACTCATGAATTGTTCGGTAATAAATGTTCATGTTCTTTTCATTTATATTTGTTAAAAAATATTCATATTCATTTATTACTATTGTTATTTTAAGTTTAGTTTTTTTTTAACAACAAATTTTTTCCACTTTTTTGTCCACTATGGAACTAGAACCCAACCTATTTTAAAGAGGACACCTTTTAACACTCATTGGTACCATTGGGACAAATGCCCTTTTGGTTTGTTTTAAGTTTAGTTGATTTTCTTATTTATTACTTATTTTGATAAATAGATAGTTTGCCTTGAGATTTTTACATGCCAAGCCTGTGTTCACATTTTAGCTTGCTAAGATAAATGAGTAGATGCTCCTGTGTTTTTTTAATACTCATTTATTTATTTTCAATCATATCGATCAAGTTCAATTTTATTTGTTCATGTATAATTTTTAATGTGTATGTTTATACTATTAACAAATGAATATGAATGAACATAAATGATTTAATTTTCTTAAAAAACAAACAAACATAAACGTGAAAAACTCCGTTTGTTTAACTATTTGTGTCTGGTGGTTTGAGTTACATGAATATACATGATCAAATCTTGCTCTCATGTTCTTTAATTTGGTAATTAGCTTATGTTCTTTTGGTTCGTTCACACATCTAATTTCTTTAACAAATATAAAACCAAAATTTTGCGTTTTGATGGTTGTGCTTAAAACCAAACCATGCACACCCTTACTTCCTACAACAATGCTCCATTTCTTATCCGAATCTGTATCTGGGTCGAAACGATCCGTTGGGTTTACACAATCTACGCCATATATTCTTCTAATTAATGATTCTAATTTATTCTTTTATTCATTTTGTTTCATTGGATTTGAATATTTAATTTTTGATATTTAATTGACAACTTTATTAACGTATTATTTTTTTGAACGACTAACTAATCAACTGCCGGATAACATATTCTTGAATCCAGTATGATGAATGCCGACAATGCTAAAGAGAAGACCAAAGCCGGCTTTGCAGGCTCTGGCATTGGTTCCAGTAAAGAAAAGGAAAAAGAGAGCACCAATACGGTGCCGTTTTACAAGCTATTTGCTTTCGCTGATGTTGTTGATCACATATTAATGATCGTTGGTACCGTGAGTGCTATTGGTAATGGAATCTGCTTGCCTTTAATGACCGTTCTTCTCGGTGACCTCGTTAATTCTTTTGGTCACAACCAGAATAATACCAATAACGTTGTCACCCTTGTTTCAAAGGTAAAAAAATATATGTTAAATACTTATTTTTTTACTGGATTTTGTCTTTTTTAGACGTTGGATTTGTGTTTTTTAGTACTATATTTAGTTGTTTTATATTATGTTTAAAAATATAGTAAAAAAACAACAACTAGGGTACAAAAATAATTGTTTTTAAGCTTTTAGTAATGACTTGTTTTCAATAATATAACTCTGTCAAATAATACCCGGGGGGGGGGGGGTGGGGGTTTGACCGGCCCGCTCTTTTTTCAGTTTAGGCGTTAATTTTTCAACCGAAAATTTATGTCTTTTTTGATAACAAAACCAACTACAAATTCACATCGTCTTACCATAGAGACACACATATATATAAACAAGCCGGTTCATGGCTCGGCATGAATCGAGGTTTTTTATGAGCTCGGTCTCGAATTTTTCGCTTGAAAAAAAATTTGGCTCGGCTTGAAAATTCATAAACTCGAGTCAAGGCTAACTCGACTCAACTCGATTGTGGCCTTACAAAGGATGTAACTATCATCTATATTATATAATAAATAAATGTTTTATAAAAACAAATCTTAATTTACGTACAAGAGCATTTCAATTTTCTGTTTTCCGCTTCTCTCTCATATTAAATATTTATTAATCAATTTTTTTATTAAACTTTGATTTTTTCACCCTCTATCTTTTACTAAATATTAATTATATTATTAAACTTGGTGAATAATATGACTACATTATAAATTAATTCTTTAATTTTTATAAGAAGTTTTTAAAATATATATATTATGTTATTTAAAACATATAATTTTAAAATTCAAATATTTAACATGTGTAATACACTTGTTTTAACCTAGTTCAAAATATGCGACTTCTCCTCTTTTTTTTCCTTTTCTAATATTTTATATAAAATATTCCGTGAAATATATTTTAAGCTTTTTAAAAATATAAATACATAGTTTTGTTTAATTTTCTATGTTTTTTCATGCGTAACAATATATACTATGTCTTTGTTCATGCTTTTACCCTTGAAATATATACCTATATATTTCTGCATATAACCAACAAAACGGCCTGCAAATCCAAGTGGTTATGTTAAAGGATATGTTGAACCAATAAAAAACAACAAAGTCTTTGTCTTATCATATCAGTCCACTAATCATAAAAAAAAAACACTTATTTTGACAGTTTGAATCAACGAGTACAAGAGGTCTATACATTAACTCACTTGTTATAACCATAGAATAAAAAATGGTGAACAACACCATTAGGCGCCCCTCACCGATCGGTCCTACGGCTAACATGGGGGAGGTAAATCGCATGACCCAAGGAAAACCGGGTGATGCCGGGCTTTAAACCCTAGACCTTCATTATATATTCTCACCTCATTACGTCTAGGCCACCATCGTGGGGACTGATAGAACCATAGAAGTATTGTCTTTTACAAATAAGGTCTTGAGTTAAAATTGAGACAAAAGTATAATATTTGAAAGCAGTTTAAGAGTAAAAATATGATAATATTATTATTAAAAAAATTATATAACCTACAACTTAAAACATTTACTTCAATTATTTATAATTCTCAAAGTGTTACTGACAAATTAATTGTATGGGCTACAGGTATCGCTGAAACTTGTTTACCTGGGTCTTGGGTGTGGTGTTTCATCATGTCTCCGTAAGTAAAAATGTTACCAACCTAAATATTCTTCATTTTCATAGGCATTGGATGGTGAAATTCATGTAAAAATTGATTACTTGATTGTTATATTTGATATCATTTTTTTCTTTATTTTTAACTATTTTATTATATATTTTTTTTAATTCAATCACCATATTAAATTAGTTCAAAAAAAAAAAAAATAAATGAAAATTACTCTGGTAATAATTTTCAAATCACCATTTTAATAAATAATTTTTTCACAAACATTCTATTGAAAAAAAATATATTATTTCATATCATATAATTACATTTAAAACACGCTTTAATTTTAATCAATCAATGATGTTTACAATTCAGTTGGATCAGTTTTGACGATACTCATTGATTTATAGACTAAGTTGCTAACAAAAATTTTCCTAAAACAACAAACATATTTGTCGGTTTTGCTTGCTCGATGGTTCAATTTTTTGTGATTTAAACAATCTAATTTTTTCATAAAAACCCTAAACTTTGAGTTTGTGTTATAACTTTTAAACGGGTGTATTCAAAATAAATAAATAGTAGTTAAACTTCTGGTTTCAAGTAAAAACATGTCGATTTTTATGCATATGGTTTTGATTTTCTGAAGTGAAAAAGAATTCGAATTCGAGATGGTATGATTATACCAAATTACAAGAGAGAAAAAAAAAAAAACAAATAAAATAAGCAAAAAGTATAAGTACTTATTTATAAAATGTATAGTTTAAAATTTTGAGTTAAGTTTGGATTCTAACCCAAATTCGAAGCTGTAACTTCGATTCAATTCGTTCAAATTTTGGTCTTCTGAGTCCAATACGACAATGAACACCCCAAGTTACACGTTCGAAACCATTAGAAAGAATTTCACAATCTAATATTCTAATTGCCAACATACCACAATCTAATTGTTTAAAAAATTTCTTGGTGTTTATGTAGAGGTTTGTTCGTGGATGATAACCGGAGAAAGACAAGCTACAAGAATAAGGAGTTTATACCTAAAAACCATATTACGTCAAGACATATCCTTTTTTGATAAAGAAACAAATACAGGTGAAGTTATTGGGAGGATATCAGGTGACACAGTACGCATACAAGATGCCATGGGGGAAAAGGTTGGTATTTTTTAAATTTTTAAAACAAATTTAAAAAATAATATTGCTGAAATTGGAAAAAAATTACAAATGAAGAAAATATGATTTTACCATTTGATATGAAAAGAAAATAGACAATATTATATGAAACATATAATAAATAGTGTAGTGCATATATTGGAAACTAAGAGCAATTACAACTTTAATTAGGTGTGTGTTTGTTTACCCCAATCCGAAGAACCAACCCGAAAAACATTTACCCGAACCTGAACATACCCAACCCGAAAAGGCCTACTACCCGAACCCGAAAACTTAGAATAGTTCGGTCCTTGGGTACCTACAAGGTTTGTTCGGGTAAACCCGAAAAACCCGAACTGGGGTTCTAAGGGGCGGAAACATTCTTTGATTTTAAAAGCCTCTATATGTTTTGAGATTGTTGAATAAATGTATGTTTTGGTTAAAAACGTTTTAGTTATGTTATGATTAAACATTTGAAATTTTTAAGGAAATGTATGTTTTGGTTAAAAATGTTTTAATTTTATTTGTTTGAAAAATAGAATACTAGTTTTTCAAGTATTACCTAAGAACCTTTTAACCCACCCCGATTAAACCCAATAACCAATTAAACCAAAGTTTAGTGGTTCGGTTATCGGTTCCAATCTCATATCACAAAAACCCGAATAACCCGACCCAAGCAACCCGAAACCCAAGGAACCAACCCGAACGACACCCCTAGCTTTAATACCCCTCTAAAGCTATAGTCATGTGAAACATGAACTTAGGAGGACCAAAACACGTGAAAAAACCCCTTTGGTTATAATGTCATTTTTGAAAATCCAAGCAAGAATCATGTCACGTGTGAAAAATACTGATTAATCTAAAATTAGTGTTGTATGCTCATTAAAGCATGGATTGCTTGTTAAATGTGTAGCATTAGTATTGTCACACCAAATGCTAGTGAACCTAAAACTATAATTCATCAAATCTTATTATCAGTGTAAGAAAAAAGCATCTTGCTCTATTTATGTAATAGAATAAGCAACTATACAGTTGTTTCTTTTAACTCTAATAACGAGTTTGGGTTAAAGAAACATATAAAATCCTATGAAAACGATGATTAGGCGAGCAACCAGCCTAACCTGCATCAGCATAACCATGAATAGTAAAACGAAAAGATCAATGAGATGTCAAGGTAATATTTAAATGAGTCAAGGTAATATACTATTACATAGACAACTAACAAATTATTCAATTTTTTTCATACACAAAGACGCGTTGTGTCGATGGCCCTTCCCTCATATTAAATTTACTAAACTTAAATTTAAAAATTTATGCATAACCATATCTCATTTAAATTGAATTGTTACAACATCCTTATTAGGCATTAAGTTTAAGGTCTTTAAGTTTCCACTTGTATTTTATTACAACATCCTCGTATTTACAATTTGTTTAGTTGTTTGATTTAAGGAGCCCGACACCACCCAATTTTTCATGAATCATGCGATTTAGGAGTGTTCATCGGGTCGGATAACTAGTTATTCGGGTTTGAAAATTTTTTGGTCTAACCGAAACCCGACCCGGAATACGAAATATATTATCTGACCCGAAAAACCCGAATTCGTACATCCGAATAACCCGAACAAACCTGTTTTTTCGGGTTATTCGGACATCCGACCCGAAAATTGTTTTTGCATATCCGAAACATGACCCGAATATGAAATCATATTATCCGACCCGAATAACCCGAAATTGATTTCGGATAAGGTTTTTTCGTGTTTCGGATACGATTCGAATTTCGAATTTTTTCGAGTTTCGGATATTTTGAACACCTTTAATGCGATTTACCTCCCTTACGTTAATCGTGAAGGGCGCCTAATGGTTATGTTTATCATTTTTTTTGTTTGCTTTAAGGATATACGAGTTTGGTTTTTTTCACACCTCTACTAAAGGTTTAGTTAGACAGAGAAATCCATCACGCGGGCTTGTTGGGTTGTAACTAATGTTTTGAAAACCGGACCGGTCGAACCGGAAACCGGTGAGTGAACCGGTTCGGTTAAGGGTTTTGGACAGCTTTGGGTGAAGCAGCGAACCGGAAAACCAATGATCGGACCGGTGGTTGAACCGGGTTTTTTTTTTTAATTTTTATTTATATATATATATTTATAAAATGTTTATAAAATCATCCGGTTTTTAAATCCGGTTCGACCGGTCGGACCTCTGACCGGTTCGATATCCGGCCGGTTTGAAAACATTGGTTGTAACAAAATGGATCGGAGCTCGTACAAAATGGAGCAACAATAGTAGGGCCCGGGTCAAAATCGATGAAAGTTCAGCAGGAGCGGTCAAAATTAGGGGCTGTCTTAAAATCGCCGATGTTCGTTTCCAGGTTATCGGAGCCACCGCCGGAGTGGCGGCGGAAACCGCCTGTAAATTGGTTAAAAAAGAACAATCGTTTCTCTGCACGGCAGTTCTTTTCATCACGAAACATAGAGATGCGAATCAATAATCCTATGATTTTTTCGCTGATAACATACGATTGAACTGCAGTTTGAAGTTGCGACATACGAGTTCATTGGAGTAAGCGAATCGTGTCTGAATTAGTTTGTAATGAATAGAAAAACGACAGATGTTATTCATTCTTAATCACAAATTTGAGTAATTATGAACAATGATGAAATTTAATGCTGAAGATTCATTTGATTGCGTATATGTTGATGAAGAGACTAAAATTTTGTTGAATTGTCAACTTCTGAATCAATTATGTTTATTAATCTAGGGTTTTGTATTTGGTATCTGAATTCCCATTTTTATATGAAAGACAGACCACAGTTTTACAGGAATGATACAAGGAAACCAAAGATCACAATGGATACCCTAATGAATACAATGAAAACCAGAAGCCAAGCTAATAAATTATTATCCTTCTTCAGGTTGGAAAATTCACACAACTATTTTCCTCATTTGTGGGAGGTTTTGTGGTAGCACTTGTACGGGGATGGCTTCTTACACTTGTAATGTTAACCTCAATTCCTCTATTGGTGATTTCTGTTTCGGTTATGTCAGTAATGATAGCCAGGATGGCATCGCGAGGCCAAACCGCTTATGCTAAAGCAGCTGCCGTAGTTGAACAGACAATTGGCTCAATCAGGACGGTAATAAAATAAAAAGATGATTTTGGTATATGTGGGTTTAAAAGCTCAAAATTTCATCATATTGTTCCAGAAGTTATCCACATTTATCCTTTCAAAACACTAGAGATATCATAATAATCTGGTTCATTTGCATACAAATCCATATCAACACATAATATTTTCTTTGTTTAGTTGTTGAAACAAAAGTGCATTTTGAATAAATTAACCCATTTCACCGTAAATTAATAAATTTAGTTATCCAAAACAGTCTGTTTCACACTTAAGAAATTAATAGGAAACCAAATGTTAGTTCATCTTCTGAGCACATATGCTCTCTTATGATATTTTATTTTTATTGTTTGGAAAGGGTAAATTTATATAATGAAAATTTGAAACTTTGAGATGACATGTATGAAATTGCATCAAAACACCAAGATAGTTAAGATCTTTTACTGATCGCAATCTTCTTTTTCTTTAAGGTTGCTTCTTTCACAGGAGAGAAAAAAGCGGCTGCAGATTATAATAAATCACTTATTGATGCTTACAATTCTAGTGTTCATGAAGGACTGTTTGCTGGTCTTGGTCTTGGATCAGTGGTTTTTGTTTTGTTCTGTAGTTATGCATTGGCTGTTTGGTATGGTGCAAAGATGATACTAGAAAGGGGGTATACTGGTGGGGATGTGTTTACTGTAGTTCTTGCTGTGCTGACTGGATCTATGTAAGAAATATTTTTTACCCTATCTTAACTCTAGTAACTAGAGGTGGGTCAGGATGTGTCATGTTTGATCTTTGGGTAAAAAAATAATTTTAAAGGAAATGGAACAACTGGTTAGATAGGCCCAATGGGTAGGAAATCAACCTAAATGCATTTTGAATGTATAAAACATTGTAAACAGTTTTATTAACAAATTATTTAATTATAAAAAAACACATATACTTTGATTGGTATTTCACACAAACTATACTTGTAAAACTTAAATTTTACCAAGACAAAAGGTTTCCATTCAACCCAACATAGCCCAACTCGTTTCTTGATGGATTACCCAACTTGCCCAATTTGTCACCTCTTATCATTCATGAAACTGTGTTTATCAGGTCACTTGGACAAGCATCTCCTTGTTTGAGTGCATTTGCTGCAGGTCAGGCAGCAGCATTCAAGATGTTTGAAACTATAAACAGAAAGCCTGAAATAGATGCATATGACATGAAGGGGAAAGTATTAAATGATATTCATGGTGATATAGAACTAAAAGATGTGTATTTTAGATATCCAGCAAGACCAGATGAAGAAATATTTAGTGGGTTTTCACTTTGCATCTCTTGTGGAACCACTGCAGCTTTGGTTGGTGAAAGTGGAAGTGGAAAGTCAACAGTGATAAGCCTAATAGAGAGATTTTATGATCCTCAACAAGGGGAAGTTCTTATTGATAATATGAATATAAAAGAACTACAATTAAAATGGATTAGAGAGAAAATTGGTCTTGTTAGCCAAGAACCAGTTCTGTTTACATCAAGCATTAAGGATAATATTTTGTACGGGAAAGATGGTGCATCTATGGAAGAAATTAGAGTTGCAGTCGAGCTTTCAAATGCTGCTAAGTTCATTGATAAACTACCTCAGGTTTCTAACTTATCAACTTTTTATTGAACATGTGAACACTTTATATGATTTTTTGTGAGGGAAATCAACTGTTATAAGCAATTTGATATGACTTATTCCAAAACTGCTAATTTCAAAAAATTGGTAAATAGATAAATAATTGAATATTGAATAAGCCCCAAACACCATAAGAGATTGAGTTCATTTATTTTGGTTTTGGAATAGTATATGTATAGGCAATCCTTCTATTCATCCTTTTTAGTTAACATATTAATACTACTTTGTAGGTCAACCATTTAAGTACCTGCTTTCATTTGTACCAACATCAACAAAAAAATTGACTAATAATGAAAATGCATTTATTAAAGAAAACTAGGCTGCTTTTAATTTTATAACATTGGGCATGCCTTTTGCGGGATTTGATATAAAATCAAATACTTTTTTAACCTGATGGAAATTGTTTAATACTTTGGTTAGGTCTCCTATACATTATCCATTCTTGGCATTTCCTGAAGAGTTTTATTAAATTTTGGCTGGTTTGTAAAACATTTAGGGATTGGACACCATGGTTGGTGAGCATGGAACACAACTCTCTGGTGGTCAAAAGCAAAGAATTGCTATTGCTAGAGCCATTCTTAAAGATCCCAGAATCCTTCTTCTAGATGAAGCAACAAGTGCTCTGGATGCAGAATCTGAGAGAGTTGTGCAAGAGGCTTTGGACAGGATAATGGTTAATAGAACAACTGTCATTGTTGCACATCGTTTAAGCACAGTCAGAAATGCTAACATGATTGCAGTTATTCACAGGGGAAAGATAGTTGAGAAAGGTACACTTTGTAGCTTATTGTGTTATTATAACATTTAGGAGGTGTTTGTGATTAGTTATTCTAAAATGATTATAATTTTGTGTGTGACAACCTAGTCACCTACTGTGCTACCTTTTCAGAATAAAAAAATTTAACAAGTTATAATTTGAAAATTTGACCAGGATCGCACTCAGAGCTAGTTAAGGATCCTGAAGGAGCATACTCTCAACTTATAAAATTACAAGAAGTTAACAGTGATTCTGAACATCATAACTCAGAGGATCAAAATAAACCAGAAACCGATAGAGAACTCGCAAGTCTATCAAGTAAAAAGTTATCCTATCGGTGGTCATCTAGCAGCCGCCGCCTCTCAAAGTCGCAATCATTTGGTTTGTCTCCGCATACCAGTGTCTCGCCACTCAATATTGAAGACGAAGCAGAGAAAACTTCAAAACCCCTGCCAAAAATCCAATTCCGACGCCTTGCTTATCTCAACAAACCAGAAATACCGGTTCTCATTATTGGTTCAATAGCTGCTATTATCAACGGTGCAATATACCCGGTTTTTAGCATACTGCTTTCCAGCATGATCAAAACCTTTTATCAACCACCACATAAAATGAAATCAGACTCAATATTCTGGGCTCTTATGTTCGTAATGTTGGGAGCAGTGTCGTTTGTAGCTTATCCCGTGAGGTCTTATCTTTTTGCTGTTGCCGGGTCTAAACTTATAAAAAGAATCAGATCATTATGCTTTGAAAAAGTGATTAACATGGAGATCGGTTGGTTCGATAAGCCAGAAAACTCTAGCGGTGCTATAGGGGCACGACTGTCGGCTGATGCCGCCAGTGTTCGTGGGTTGGTTGGTGATGCACTTGCTCAAATTGTTCAAGACTCAGCCTCTGCGGCAGCCGGTTTAGTAATCGCTTTTGCAGCTTGCTGGCAGTTAGCCCTCATAATTCTTGCACTAATTCCATTAATGAGCGCCAATGGATATATCCAGATGCGATTCATGAAAGGGTTTAGTGCTGATGCTAAATTGATGTATGAGGAAGCAAGCCAGGTGGCCAATGATGCTGTCGGGAGTATAAGGACAGTAGTGTCTTTTTGTGCAGAAGAGAAAGTCATGCAACTTTATGGAAGTAAATGTGAGGGCCCCAAAAAGAATGGGATTAAACTTGGTTTAATCAGCGGGATTGGGTTTGGAGTTTCGTTCTTTTTACTTTATTGTGTGTATGCAACCAGTTTTTATGCCGGGGCCCGGTTTGTTGAGGCAGGAAAAACAGATTTTACTGATGTAATTAAGGTTTTCTTTGCTCTAGCCATGGCGGCATTAGGAGTGTCTCAATCAAGCTCTTTTGCACCTGATACAACTAAAGCTAAAACCTCTGCAGTTTCAGTATTTGCAATTCTTGACCGGATGTCAGAAATTGACCCTAGTGATGAATCAGGTTTGACTTTGGAAACGGTTAAAGGGGAAATCGAGATTTCTCATGTTTGTTTTAGATATCCTACTCGACCAGATGTTGAGATATTTCGTGATTTATGCTTGACCATCAAAAGTGGCAAGGTAACTTCACTTTTTTAAATGGCATTATCTTATTTAGAGTATTTTACATGGATGTCTTTGTTGTAATTTCACTTTTAGCTACTTTTGGGAAATTTTTCATACAGTCCCATTTGCAACTTTGAGTATACCACTCGGTCCAAAAGGCTAATGTCTATTCATTGTTCCTTCAGACGGTGGCGTTGGTTGGTGAGAGTGGAAGTGGTAAATCAACCGTTATCCAACTTTTACAAAGATTTTATAATCCGGATTCGGGTTGTATCACATTGGATGGAACCGAGTTACATAAATTTCAACTAAAGTGGCTAAGGATGCAGATGGGCTTGGTTAGCCAAGAACCCGTGTTGTTCAATGACACCATTTGGGCCAATATTGCCTATGGAAAGGATGGTGATGCTGCCGAGGCTGAAATATTGGCTGCTTCTGAGTTGGCTAATGCACACACGTTCATCAGTGGGATGCACCAGGTTTGTATATTTCACATGACAAACAAACAAAAGTTCCAATGGGTCAACATTTTCGGATTGAAAAAGTCATATTTTGCTAATGGTGTAACCGGGCTGGGCTAGGTTGGTTGGACACAAATATATTGTCATACTTTATAAAAGTTACTAATGATTACGGAGTGTGAATTTGCAGGGTTACAATACAATGGTGGGGGAAAGAGGGGTACAAATGTCGGGTGGCCAAAAACAAAGAGTAGCAATTGCTAGAGCCATTGTAAAAAGTCCCAAGATTTTACTACTGGATGAGGCTACAAGTGCACTAGATGCTGAGTCAGAAAGAGTGGTTCAAGATGCGTTGGATAGGGTCATGGTTAACCGGACCACAGTAGTTGTGGCCCATCGGTTATCGACCATAAAGGGTGCTGATGTCATTGCGGTTATAAAAAATGGAGCCATTGTTGAGAAAGGTAAGCATGAAAAACTAATGAATATTAAGGATGGTTTCTATGCATCTTTAGTTGCACTTCATATGAGCTCTGCAAATTAGATACCATTTATCCCTGTTATCGTTTAAAGTTGAATTGTAGATTACACACATCAGCAAGTTTAATTACTATATTTGTATTTTGTATGCAAGATTTTTGTTAAATGCCAATACTCAGCAATGTTTTTAAAACCAGACCGGATGTCGAACCGGATTTAAGAGCGCAAATGAATGTAACGAGTACTGGTCAACGGTTGGACCGGATGATGCCATAAAATTTTCTACTCTAATAAAGGAGTATTTTTAGGGGACACGTGTCACAGTCTGGTTAAATATGAAAATATTTTTACCGCCTCTTCCTCCTAATAAATACTATTAATTTTTAGTAAACTAAATTATATAATTAAATATTAATAAATATTTTTTTCTTATTCCTATAATGTACTAAATTATTAAATTTAATTAACAATAAGAATAATTCAATTATATCTTATCTTATTTGCAATTTTATAAGTATTAAATATTTAATATTTAATATTAACGAATTAACTTTTTATTACTCAACCCGTGTAATACACGCGATTATAGGCTAGTATTATATATATAATTTAGAAAAATAAAATAAAATAAACCTAAATAATTAAATAGCTAAAAAGCAACCATTCATTCATTAGTATATCAAATAAAAAACAATAGTGCATGAGTTTATCAAATTAAAAATAAACATGATACATCTCTCATGTCTTCATGAGCTTTTCTACAATCCTATGCATCAAAATCATCGTCATATCACCCTTTATGCATTAAAAATGAAGTTGGGCTTATAAATTGGGACACATAGCCATCGATATGTAAGAACCATCATTCAATTTCAATCAAGTTTAGAAAACCGGTTCAACCAGATTATACAAGCGGTTTTATGGTCGACCAAAGGCTGCCGGCCAAACCGTCCGGATTCTTCAAAAACGGTTTTGAGCACATAACTGGACCGCAGAGTAACCGAAACCCAGTCTGGTCCAGGTTTAAAAATATTAGTTACCAGTGTGCTTCAGCTTGGTGTACGATTAAAAATATGCGTGCTATAGTGGCAGTCAAAAGAGCATATCAAATTGCTATAGATCGGCTACAGAAATTAACACATTTATAAGTTTTGGTAACATTTTCCACCAATCAATTCATCTCTTCAACTTTAATACCTTCTAAAAATTACATTTCAACTACATAAAATATCACTTTAACTTTCTTCAAATTTCTAATGTTTATAGTTAATATTCTGTAATACATATATTCTAATTTTTTCCCAATACTTTTTGTTTTTTAATTTTAAAATATGTATAAAATCACAAGTTGTATTCACTAACAAAAAAAATTGATACCGTGAAAAAAAATCCGACACAGACTAAGAAATATCGTTACATTACGTAACTATTTTTTATGCATGTTTCAATATTGAGTCACTAAACCATATTGATATCACTGACGCAACACAAAGTAGTAATGTTTGCAAACATGACGCATTGTTTGATGTCGTTTTTGACTTTTCTTATATTTTAATTTATTAAATTGCTATTTCAAAAACTTATATAGGTATACTTTATGTCTTATTTTTTTATAAGACTCAATATTGAGACTTGTCCGATGTTTTTAGTATGTTTATGTCTTTGAATCAATACATTAAATTACATTTTTAAACTTTTACATAACACGTTAATCAGACAAGTCTCAAGGCTCAGATGAGTCTTAGGAACCAAATAAAATGTTATGTTATAATTATTGATTCATTTCATATGTGAACTTATGATAGGTTGTTAAGGGGGCTCTAGCTTACTACAAAGGTCAAGACTTACTTGACTTACGATATTTGATTAATAGCAACTTCCATGTGAGTTATAAAAGTCAGTCTGTAAATAGATTAATTTAAACAATTCAAGTTGTTACCTAATTGTTATGACTATAACCCTATATTGCAAATGATGATTTATGCTAAATGTTTGATGAATAAATATGAATTATGATTGATGATAAACTTATATAATCAATGACTGATGCTAAAAGTATGTGACTGATGATTGATGTTAAATGTATGCCATTGATTAAGATGTTAAACTTATGTTTTTGATGAATAATGTTAATTGATTGATGACATCATGCATGTTAGAAATACTAATGGAACATGAAAACGTGCAACATGCCATGTAATTGATGTAGTCTTATATGTATGTATATATATTGAACAGCTAACGCCAAGTACCAATGTTTAAATGGGTACATTGACACCACCTTCTAGGAGGAAACCCACACTGGGAAAACCCCCTAGCTCAACCTATAACTTTTTTTTTTGCTCTAGCCGAGACTCGAACCCAAGACTTCCCATTTAGGAAGCCAAGAGGGTACCATTAGGCTATAAGCCCTTTGGTAGTCTTATATGTATATAAGTATGTTTTGTATGAGATGATAGTTGATGAAGTCTTAGACATGTATAAGCATGCTTGCCTATTTGATAAACAATTGATGGTGAAACTAGTTTCATAAGTTGATAGTTAAACGAGTATTTGAAGTTGATAAATATGATGATGTTCAATATGATTTTATGTTAAAGTTTTTGTTTCAAAGTGGTGACATGATATTTTCTTTTACTAATAAAAATTATAACTTACTCAATATAGCCGAATTTTTAGCACGTATTTCAGTTTGGGCATGGACGAAGGTTTATTAGGGCCGGGGGGGGGGGGGGGGGGCGGGGCGACCGCCCCCCTCTTTTTCCGTCCGTAGTGTTAATTTTTCGGCCGAAATGTTATTTTTAGTTAAAAATAGTGGTTTCGCCCCCTCGATTCAAAATTTTAACATGTATTTCGGGTTTCAAAAAATTTCGCCCCCCTCTTACTCCGCTCAAGCTCCGTCACTGAGTTTGGGCATGCATTGATGTTAATAGGTAGTCACATGACATAAAACAAAGACTACCCTACCTAAAAGGCTGACATCCTACTCATTTTAGAGGAGCTTTATGAATTTGTATGTTACACTTTGAGTCAATTCTTGTGTGACGCTTAAGCATGCTTATATTGAGTCAATTCAACTAGTACACACTACGCCGCAAGGGGGGAGCGCTTGGTTAACAAGATGGGCTATAACAATCTAGGCAGATCCCACATCAGTCATGAACAAGAGAGATTCTTGCTCATAAGTGACGATCCACCTCTTATATCATCAACGTGTTTTTGGCTTAGTTGGCTGTGAAGCACATGAAAACTTCACAGTTAAGCGTGCTCGGGTTGCAGTAATCCAAGGATGAGTGACCTCCCTGTGAAGGTTTCACCCGAGGAATCAAAGTCAAATCCGTGAGCTTCGAGTGAGTAAAACGAACAATTTTGGTGGTAGACCACGAGACTAGATGTTACATGTGCATTTTCTAATACTTGCTCTTCGTTTCTTGCATCTCTTGTTGAGCTTGTTCCATTTATATGCATATCAATCATTACAATAACAAAAAGTTAAAAGTGTAAAAATTATATTATTTTTTTTAACTATGTGATCCCTTTTGTAAAAAGAAACAAACTTGAAAAGCCAAAAACAAAATCCAAGGCGGCATTGGAATATTTAACTAAGGCAACGATAGTAACTAAGATTTTGCCATCATATCAATGATTAGCCTTAGCCTACTTATCCGGATCATAGTGATGCTAAATCAATTTGATTCTATCTTAACTTTTGTTAAGGTAATTTGATTCAACCTCTAAGTCCTCAACTTGTTATAATTTAATTAATTAATAATTTTCATTTGATTCATTAAACCAGTTTTTTTCACACTATTTGGATGAATATTTAGGCTCTTGGTTGCAGCAATCACACCAAAAAGAAATAAAGTAAAATGGTTTTATATAACGAAACCTTTTATTAAATCATTGTGTTCGTGTTTGTCATGTTAGCATTACTTGAAAACTTAAGGTAGCATTTCTTATGCATTAATATGTGTGATTCATGTGAGAGGATAGTCGAATGTGATTTGTCTAGAGGATATTTGGATAGATTCAAGTTAGTTAATTGTTTTTTTATTAGAATATTTGGATAGATTTAGGTCGGTTGACTGTTTCTTATTTAGATTGGATATCGGATATATAAAATCTTGCCTATTAAGATCGGATATTCAAATTTAAACCGAATAAAGTTTGTTTATTCGGGTTATTATGATAGATTTAGATAGATTTAGGTCGTTTGACTGTTTGGATAGATTTAGGTCGGTTGACTGTTTCTTATTTAGATTGGCTATTAGATATATAGAATCTTGCTTATTCAGATCGGATATTCAAATTTAACCCCGATAAACCGAATAAAGTTTGTTTATTCGGGTTATTATGATACAAAAAACACGCTTATTCGCTTTATTCGCATTGTATCGGATCATATGAACATATTTAAATATTTGATTCAGGTCGAATTTTAGACAAGGCTTTAAAATTTTCAAATTAAAATAAACCGATCCGAATAAATAAATTGTTATCTGACCTAATGAATACCATATAAGAGACGACTAACATTTAACAATAAAAGGTACCTCAGAGTTGTTTAGAATCTGACCGGTCGTATCGTTTAAAAAACATAAAGATGTATTAACTAATTTAAGAGTTTTGAAGTATGAAAAAAAATACAATAACTTAATTAGACAGAAAAAAAAAAGTAAACTAAGAAAATGTATACACTTATGTTAGATAGTATGACAAAAAAAATGTCCCTCACCGACCGGTCTCACGGTCAATATAAGGGAGGTAAATCGCGTCACCCAGGAAAAATTGGGTGGTGCCGGGCTTTGAACCCTAGACCTCCATTATGAATTATCACCCCTTTACCAATAAGCCACTATCGTGGTGACTTAGATAGATGACAAGAGTCCGCATAAGAGAAGATATTAAAGTGGTAAAGTAAAATACTTTTAATTAAATAGTTACGGTGTATAAAATCTTATGATAAATCAAAGTATTAGTGTTGGAAAAAATATTATTATAAATTATATGTATATGCCTTAATTGCATGTTTAATGTATACAAGTTGGTAAATCAATTGGCTATGAAATTTACAATTGTGGGAGAAGATTTATTAAAAACAGAATTTTGTCTAATAATATAAAAATAAAATTCAGTACAAAAGAAATTAGCAAAATTAAACAAAAATATTGTGCCAAAAATAAATGTTTTTATGTTTTAAGGAAAATTATGTTAATATTTGATATTATCTTTATAATTATGACTCTCCATCCAAGTTCACAAGTGCTTGGATTGACAATATTTAATATGCATGGCAAAATGGTCGGATTAGTTAACGGTCAGAACATGTGTGAGTAATGATAAGTGTGAGTCATAATAATATTTAAGTAGAATCAGTTTTGGTATAAACAAGTTGTTTTTAAAAAAACATCAATTTAGTTCAATTAAAATAAATTGTAGCTAAACAAATAGTTTATTTAAATACTTTTCGTGATTTTCTTATCGAATATATTATAGATCATTGTTACATGTTTAAACACATTATATTCACATATTTTTTGATCATTACCTATCTTGACCTACATTGTATTAATGTGCTATCCATCTCAACATATTTATATTATAATGTTACTCATATCAACATAAAATACAGTAATTATGTACCCACATATGTCTATTCATCTTTAGTCAAGACTCAAGATTGCCATGTCTAATATTTAATAATGCTTGATTCAACTTGTTTTTTTTAACAACACCATTTATAATATTTTGAGTAGAATAAACAACATGTAGATCATTCAGTATAATGTCGTTATCTTTATTACCTAAACCCACAACCTTTAGTTGGGATGAAAACACTATTAACTTTTATTTTGAAGGGCAAAGGTCTCAATCATGTGAGCCCATTGTTTTCACGCTATGTCACCAAGGTCTAGTTACATAAACCTCGTATAATGTATAATATATTTCTTATCAAATATATTATAGATCATTGTTACATGTTTAAATACATTATATTAAGATATTTTTCAATCATTACCTATCTTGACCTACATTGTATTAATGCGTTATCCATGTCAACCTTTTTATGTTATAATGTTACTCATATCAACATAAAATACAATAATTATGTACCCAAATATGTATATTTATCTTTAGTCAAGACTCAAGATTGTCATGTCTAATATTTAATAATGCTTGATTCAACTAGTTTTTTTTAACCACACCATTTATAATATTTTGAGTAAAATAAACATGTAGATCATTCAGTATAATGTCGTTATCTTTAGACTAGAGGTTTGGTTGTGATTATAAAGTGTTTAAATGGATGTTATTGTGTGTTTTTATACATTTAGTCGTTCGAATAGAAACTACCATGGTTTATTGTGGCTTTGCAGGTTAAATGGAGTAATATGATGAGTTTAGATGGAAACCGGATAACAGGAAGCAAGAACTAGCACATTCGAATATGCAAACACATGAAGTAGAAGTCGGAAACTTTGAAGAGACGTATCTTGGGCTAGGAGAAGAGTTACGGAACCTATAATATATGAAAATTGTGTTTCTCGATGAGACGAAGCTAAAAATGATGTCTGTTCTACCGTAACTTACGCCCAAGGGGCGTAACTTACGCCGGGTACCTTTTTCACCGTAATGGAATTGTAAAACAGAGGGTAGGAGGCGTAAGATGGGGGCCTAGGCGTAAGTTGTCACACCCCCAAATTCCCACTCGTGGCGTCAGTCCACGTGGGTGTGACGTGGCCAGGATCACAGCTCATGGTCATATAGAACGACTCTATATGAGTTACACAATCACACATGTTTGTAAAATAATCATGTTTTCAAAATAAAGCAGCGGAACGTTTATAGCAAAAGCAGCGGAAATGTAAATTGTTCACAACGGAAAGTAAATAGTTTTAAACACTACATAGTTTGATTGTTTCAAATAAAATCAATGCACACAACGCCTAGGACATGAGTCTATATGCCCGACAGACTCCTTAGTGCTTCCTTGTGCGCATCCTAGCGTGTGCTCCATTAGTTACCTGAGAATACATGCGAAAAGTGTCAACTAAAAAGTTGGTGAGTTCACAGGTTTAGACAGACTGAAAAGTAAACAGACATATACTGGGTATGTTAAGTTTTGTTGTTGGATACTACGATCCGTGGAGTGTGTCAGTTCATCTTACCGAAACTAGACTGTTCCCGTTTGCCTCCGCAGGTCATCGCTGAACCCGCATTTCCATCGAAATTACACTCGTTATGACCTCCAGTCAACATTGGTGCCGAGTGGGGTTAGTCAAACCCAGTAGTACTACGTAATTACGACTCGTTTGTGATACAACTAACGGTAAGGATAAGTGAGGACTTTAAGCGATAATAGTTACACTCGAAAATGGTTTTCACAACATACCAGTACTATATCTAAAACAGTTGCATAGTATTCTCACCCCAAAGTTAAGTAAAACAGTATAAGAGTAAAAGTGGGGCTGTAAAACTCACCTGAGTTTAGAAGAGTGTGGTGCGTTCGTACAAGAACGGAGTAGCTCGCCGGCTAGTAGTTACCTATATCACATAGGTGTTATGAGTTTGTCTTTACATACACGTGGGTCTCACCGGACCGTGTTAGTGTTTAACAACATCCAAGTTGTTATGTGGGTCGAGTTGACCGTGTTGACCGTGTTTAACCTAACG
Organism: Mikania micrantha; assembly: GCA_009363875.1. Classification (NCBI taxonomy): domain Eukaryota; kingdom Viridiplantae; phylum Streptophyta; class Magnoliopsida; order Asterales; family Asteraceae; genus Mikania; species Mikania micrantha. Next base: position 12,943,032 of record CM018691.1, read on the forward strand.
ACCCGTTGGTGAAGGTTTTGGATCAAGTGTTCGTGTAATGTGCGGTTTAGTGTCGTGTAATGTGTGCGGATACCAAAGTCACTTTCGTGAGGAAACTTACTATTTATAGTAAGTTCATATCTTAGGAAAGTTTCCATATTTGGCAAGTCAAGTATAAATCATAATCTGACTATTCTAACATGCATATTTATCCTAAATGAGCATGTTATCACAAAGCACAGAGTCACAAATAGTCGGTTTAGCAAAGTTTGCACGTAAAAGTTACTATTTATGGAAAGTTGTACAATTAAGCACATTTCATCAAGTTTAACAACTAATATCATCTAACATCACTGTCATAATCCTAAATAGTCATGTAATCATAACTAGCATGCTCCTATTCCCGACTTTGCAAAATAAAGTTAAAACATATTTTTCAACCATTTTAAAGCATGAAACCATTTACTAACATCCTAACAAGTTTAAATAAGCATACTAAACATATAACATCTTTCAAATCCATAACTTCTAACAAACTTGAAATAAAAAGTTGCTATTTATAACAATATCATTGATTTCCTACTTCTAGCAATTTGTGACCATTCAAATGTATCAATAACATTATCTAACATGTTCTTAAGCACAAATCAAAGATTTAATCCCATACATGGTGGCTATTTCATCAAAGTCCCCATTTTACATTGATAAAGTTTCCATATTTAGCAATTATACTCAAATGACCATATTTGACATAGTTAACCATTCTAACCTTGCAAATCATCATCAATAACACATTAATCAACATTTCAATACTAACAATCATGCTATTAAGCTTGGATCATACATGCATGTACTCACAAGTGCCCATGTACTAATAAAATCAACAAATATTCATCTAATCTTATCAAAATCATCATATATCATTGTTAGATCATCAAATCAGTGGGTAACATCATCAAATAGCAGATTTATAGACTCAAGATTTCATGATAATGGTGGTGATGGTGTTGCATGTGGGTATTTCCACTTGCATGTGGGTGTAGATGCAAGATTTGTGTAAGATGGTTGCTAAAACTACCTCAAATGTCTTCTAGCTCGGGAAATGTGGCCTGAGATTGATGGTTTGAAGCTCCAAAGTCTGCTGGTGAAGCTCCTCAGTCGAGATTTGGAGAGTGGTGATGCTAGTTTGGCCCCCAATGCTTCTTCCTTTGCCACAACTCCTTCTACAATCTTCGAAATAGCTTCCAATGGATTGATGATGTCTTCCAGGTGCTCCAATGGTGTTTTACAGAGGGGTTATGGTCGAGGTTGAGGGTATCAGTCGAGAGAAAACGGGTAGAGGCTAGCAAAATGATTAACATAGGTTTTATAAAGATTTCTGCGCATAGGGCTGCGTCGCGTACCATGACACCTGGCAAAAAGCACCGTCGCGTAGCGCGGCGAATAGAATAATCATTCGGTTCCCGAAACACGCCGCGTACCGCGATGATGGAAGTTGATCGGTCGTCGCGTACCGCGACTCTTTTCGGTGAAATTCAAATTCTCCCGCCCATGGGTCGCGTACCGTGAAGGCCCAATTGGTTTCCCGTCGCGTACCGCGACGGGTCTCGGCTGAGCCCAATAAGCCCAATTTCATTGTTTTGAACCGATTTTCGCGAATTTCAAAATTACGATCATCGTTTCTCGACATGTGAGCATTGTTATACTAACTTAGGTTCCCCGGAACCTAATGTGCAGTGAAAGTGTACTGTGGTTCGATCCGTTCACCAACGTTCGTCATTCAAGACACGTGCGTGTGTTGTGCGATAATTCCTCGAATTATCGGTTTGTTTGGTCTGTTGTGCCACGTGTCACACTAAATACAATTATTCTAGTGCCACGTATGAAATGATAATACACATTATTATTAAAATAAATTAATTGCTGACCTGGAATTTACGAGGTGTCACATAAGTTACGCATGATGGGGCGTAAGTTACGCTGGGTGCTTCTGGAAAACACCTAATTATGCGTTTTTGGAGTATTTAAGGTCCAAATCAACCCTAGTCGCATATCATCACTTGGAGGCGAGCTTTTGGACGATCTTAGAGTATTTTGGATCATTTTAAAGCCCCAAATCAGCAATCCAAAGAGGGAATTAAAGATCTAATCATGCTATTCATCCAAGAACGTGAAGATTCAACCTTTGGAATGCCCGGCTAATCCATTCGTGGTCATCTCCGGGTGAATGGTTAAGTTTGATAACTAGGTTTTATTTTGATTTGTTAAACATTGGTATTGAATTTGTTTTCATAGATTTACAAGTTCAATATTGCTTGATTGTGAGACGATAAACGATTTCCGGTTTATTTTACATTTTTAAATTCAATCTCATTGCTTGTTTTTATCTATTGTCAAGTTTAATGTTATTGATTTAATTTTAAAGTATTCTAGAAATCCTACATTTTGTGAAACAAGTAATTATCTGAGTCAACAACATCGGTCTAGTTATCGGTTGTCAACAAAGTCATTAACTTGGTTCCAAATCATAATTGTTTAATAATCTAAGCATGAATCATATCTATGTGATTTACAATTAACAAGTATACAAGACCTAGTTATTTTACTAATTTGAAATCCGGAGTGATCGTCTTTTCAATTATTGTTTACAAATCTTTTAATTAAGTGTTTTACGTTTTATAAGTTTGTTTTGTTTACAACTCAAAACCCAACAATTCAAAGTTATTTTTCATTGCAACTAGTTAAGTGACTTGTGTTGAAAGTGATTTCCACTTAACTTCTCGTGGATCGATACCCGACTTTCCTAACTAAATTGGGTAGTAGGACTAGAGTGAAAACTCTTATTTTTTGTTGGTACTTCGACACCGATCACATTGTTTCCAAGCTATGTTACCAAGGTCTAGTTACATGGACCTCCTATGATGCATAATATATTTCTTATCAAATAGATTATAGATCATTGTTACATGTTTAAATACATTATATTCAGATATTTTTCAATCATTATCTATCTTGACCTACATTGTATTGATGCGTTATCCATGTCAACCTATTTATGTTATAATGTTACTCATATCAACATAAAATACAATAATTATGTACCCAAATATGTATATTTATCTTTAGTCGACTCAAGATTGTCATGTCTAATATTTAATAATGCTTGATTCAACTAGTTTTTTTTTTACCACACCATTTATAATATTTTGAGTAAAATAAACAACATGTAGATCATTCAGTATAATGTCGTTATCTTTATTACTTAAAACCCACAATCTTTAGTTGGGATGAAAATCCAAAAGTATCCAATCCCCTATCCCACTAAATTCAACTAGTGAGTATATTTCTTTATTGAAAACATTGTTAAATAGAAGTAAACCTAACAATAAAATAAAATTATCAATTTTAATAAAAACATCTGAGTTATTTTTTCATATGATATTCTTTATTCGCACATTTTTCTTTAGGATAGAAATTTGTGTATTATGTGTGTTGAAGTATTAAATTATCAAAATAAATAATCCTTATATACTTTTTATTACTTAAATTAAATAATGAGTTAGTCAAAGAAAAAAAATATAATAATGAGTAAAGAATTAAATATTATTATGAAAATAAGAAACATATAAATTAAATCATTTTATAAAAAATAAAAAACATATTAAAAATAAAAAGGACATGTTAGGGAGACGTCAGGATGGTTCAAAATACACCATCCATACGAATCGTATGAGCCTATACGGTTCGTATGAATTTTTTAATTCTGACAAACTGGCACATCAAATCACAGTTCTGACAAACTCTCATACGGCCCGTATGGTTTTTATTTTTATTTTTCTAGTGTTTGATTTATGTGCCTATGAGTGTAAATGAAAAGACAAGTTTACTGTTTCAATGAAAAAGGCTGCATATACAGTTTAAATATGTGACTCTAGAGAGAGAGAGAAAGAGAACATCTTTATTTTTCTTTGTGTGGCTTGATGCGCCTAGCTGGCGACAATTCCCGATGCACCTAGTCGTCATTCACATATAGTTCTTTTTTTATTTTCAAGAACAATTCCCGTATGTACTTTCAACCGTCAGACATTTGCCTGACAAAGCCTGACAAAATCTGACATCCATATGACCCGTATAGGGTAATACGACCCATATGGGGTTAGGTGGTGTCAACTGATCCGTAGGGGGTGTCCAAATAACCTGTCCCAAATAAAAACAATAAAAGAACAAAAATTTTCAATCTATACAAAATTCATCTAGTGTTTTTTTTCTTTCCTTTTTTAGTTTTTTTCTTTTTTTTTTCTTGACACTTATCCGTGTTTGTATATCTATCTACGTTTTTTCAAAAACTGGTTCGCCATCAACATGAGCCATTGTTAAACGACCATGCACCTATAACAACATGCGAATTACATAATTTAGTAAAATACAAAATATATTTGATATTTATCATGACATTATCGTCTAGTATTTTTATTTAATATTTATAAGATCCGTGTTTCTAAAAGCGTCGATATACCCAATAGACATCAGATGATACACAAATACAATATATATAAATACCAATGATGTTTTGTCCTAATAGTAAGATATATGTATGAGGGAAGTGATAGAGGACCCGGTAATGGGTTCGATTCTTGATCCCACCCGGTTTTACCGGCCTTCCACTGTCGTGCCTTTAGGCGGGCGCTTGAGTCGGGTTTTCCCCGTGAATTGGTGGCTGGTGGGCTAGGGGCTCCGTCTGGACTAGTGGCCAGCTTGGGCATCCTTTAGCCATTGGATGCCGCGTACGCAGTACCCGGCAGTTGATTAGTTGGCTATTAAAAAAACAATATATATAAATACACACATGTCATCTTCATGCCTCATTCAATCAATTAATACGTTCCGCCATTTTTAAAGTAAGTTGCGAGTTCTGAATCTCTCTCCAATTTTTATGAATGCTGTTATGATCACTAAATTAACATCTTAGTAAGCTCTGGATATGATTTCGCTGCATTTTATTCAACTGATTGTATGTATGCACGTGCTTGTTCGATCGAGAATAATTCTTACTCGAGTCCAGTTCTACTCCGATTGCGATCTGGAAGCGAATGATCCGTTGGGTTTATGCATGTAACGTAACATTTAACCCCTAAATTCATCTAATCTACTTTTTTTAATCATAGCATTTTCATGATTCCGATTCCTGTTGGTTGTATTTGTTGTTTTACTCCTATTATTCAATCCATTGAAGCTAAAAAAACAGAATCAGCATCGTCAATTCTATGGTTTGAGTTCATGAGTTTGTTATTCAGGTGTAAATCTGCGAATTCGGTAATCGCTTTATAAGCCGGTTAATATGAAAGCTGGCGGTAAGGATAAGAAGGAGGCAGTCACCTCCGGCACCGGCGACGGTGTTCATGATTCGCAATCGGGCAAAGAAAGTAATACGGTGCCGTTTTATAAGCTATTTTCTTTCGCTGATCTCACTGATTACATGTTAATGATCACCGGTACAATTGGCGCTGTTGGTCATGGAATCTGTTTGCCTCTAATGAGTATTCTTTTGGGCGACCTTATAAACGCTTTTGGTCAGAACCAGAGTAGTCATAATGTTGTCTACGCCGTTTCAAAGGTAAGAATAAATACAATTATTTAAATTTAAATATTTATTGATGATTAAATCAACTGATTGGGTTATATTTGTATATAGGTATCGGTGAAATTTGTTTACCTTGCTGTTTGGTGTGGTGTTACAGCATTCATCCGTGAGTACAAATATTCGCACCCTTGTCTTCTTAGACCATGTACAGTTGTACACTACACCATCCTTTGTTAGTTTGTTTTGTATAGGCGTGTAAACGTTAATAAACAAGCTAAGCTGAGCCAGATTGAGCCAGGGCTTGGCTTGCATACAAACTGACCCAAGTCCGCTTGACTAATTTATCTTAACTAGCTGAAATGTTAAGTTTGAGTTTGGCTCCTCAATAGCTCGAGCTAACTTGGTACACACACATATATGAAGAATTCAACTTATGATGTTGACTTGGCAGGTTACATGGTGATGTTGCTAACACGTCCTTCCATAAGGATGGACCGAAAGATAAAGAAGTCAAGTTTGAACTTGAGCTTGTTTAAATTAAACTAACCGACCTTAAGTTTAGACAAGCTAAGGTTGTTCAAAACGCTCACAACTTGGCTTGTTTGTAAATAAATGGGTCAAGGCTGGCTTGTTTAAATTAAACTAACCGACCTTGAGTTTAGACAAAATTTAATATATATTAACTTATATATTAACTTTGAGCTGGGGACTCCTTCGGAGCAGCCTCTTGGATAGAGGTAAGGTTTATCCATCCTTCCCTCCAGACCCTACTGAAAAGTGGGAATATACTGTGTAAGTTTGTTTGTTTGTTTATAGCCATGATTTTAATATATTATAATATAATATTAGTATAGAGTTAGGCTAAAAAGGAGAAAAACTATAAACAGTATAGGAAGAGATTTGGGCCATTGATTTTTTAGATGGATGGTTGTAATTATACCACATCATTAGAGATAATTAAGGGGAAACTTTAATGGCTGGAGGGGTATAATGTGTATTGTGATTATTGTTGACTTTTTTAACTTCTCTTTTTTTAAAAAACGTTTATAATTTTTTTATATGTTATTATTATTTAAAAAAATTTACACCATAAAATCAAGCTTTTTTTATCTTTTCAATGAGTATAATATTGCTATAAAAAACCCGACCTGAATTTATTGTATATGAATTTTGCGTTTTATGGTGTTTCGGATGGTTCATATGTCTGAACTCTAAAAACACCATAAGTTATTCAGTTTAAGTTTCATGAATATCCGAACACTATTAACACCATAAAATGTTCACTATAACTCGGAAAAACACCATAAAACGTATGGATGCGTCACATAAGACACACCATAAAAGTGTTTATAGTGTTTTTAGTGTTCAAAAACACTACAAAATGCCTTGTTTTAGTTTCATTAGTACCTGAACACAATAAACACCATATAATAACTCGAAAAACACCATAAAACGTGAACAACATAAAACGTAAACGGTAAACGTCACAAAACGTATAGTTGCGTTACAAAATTAAATGTTTATAGTGTTTTTAGTGTTCAATATGTTCATTCGTGAACACCATAAACCTAAGTTTGAAAAACACCATGCATAAACTTATATGTTTATAATGTTTTTCGTGTTCAAAAACACCATAAAATGACTTGTGGTGTTTTATGTTTTGTTAGTATTCAAAAACACCATAAAACAAAAAAAAAAGTCATAAAAACGCATGTTTCATGAACACCTATTATTGGTTTTTTTAATATAGCAATATTATACTCGTTTGAAAGGTAAAAAAACGTTTGATTTTATGGTGTGATTTTTTCAAAAAAATGTTAATGTATAAAATAGTTACAAACGTTTAAAAAAACGGTAGAAATTGCATGTGACTTGCATGTGCAGCCTCCTTTTTTAATTTTGACATCTATACTCTTTAACATAATGTACACATGTTTTTTACTTGTTGCTTCTTCCACTTTTTAACGTTTTTATCCTTAGTAGAATATCACTCCCCTATAATATTATACATTATGTATATGTTGGAAGTATTATTTTACATACATACATGCATGCATAAATGCATGATACATACATACATACATACATACATACATACATACATACATACATACATACATACACTCACAGTCTCACACACACCAATATATGAAAAAAAAAAATGCAAATTTTTTTCTTGACGATGCTATTGGTTTTTCTTGGCATTGGATTGTGAGATTGATCAACAAAGTTGATTATCACATTTTATTACACTTAATTCTTTGAATGTGATTATTCCATACCTTATAGCAACTTTCAAAACGAACTGCCATTAGTGCCAACCAACCCTCTAATTACCGCCTTCTAAATGTTCTATAAGGGATTATGTTTTTGTAGAGGTTACATCATGGATAACAACAGGAGAACGACAGGCAGCAAGAATAAGGAATTTGTATCTAAAAACCATATTACGACAAGATATATCATTCTTTGACAATGAAGCAAATACAGGGGAAGTTGTTGGCAGAATGTCAGGCGATACTGTACTCATACAAGATGCCATGGGGGAAAAGGTTTTTTCTTTCTTACTCGTAAATATAATCTAATCATTGTACTTGCAAAGATTTGAATCCACATTAACTTTGTGGAGGACAACCATCAATGTCACTATACTACAAGGCCATATGAAAAAAGGTTTATGTGAGGGGAAAATCATTGAAATAGCCATTTTTATCATAAAAGTTGATACAATAGTCTCTGACTTGTAAATTTACAGAAGTTTTTTAGCACTACTATATTGACACATGCCCATACTCTTATGTGTGCGCTAAGTTGATGCATAAGTCAAAGAATTGTATCATTGTATGCCAATATGGATCTTGTGCAGTTGTGCTCCAAATTAAAACTAATAAAACATCATCTGTTTCAGGTGGGAAAATTCACAAAAGTATTTTCAACATTTGTGGGAGGTTTTATGGTAGCATTTGGCCAGGGATGGCTTCTTACACTTGTAATGTTAACTGCGATTCCTCCAATGGTAATTGCTGGTTCGATTATGTCAGTAATGATAGCCAAGATGGCATCACGTGGCCAAACTGCTTATGCTAAAGCAGCTATTGTAGTTGAACAGACAGTCGGCTCAATCAAGACGGTAATAAATTATTTTTGGTATATAGACTATTAGACTTGTAAAAGTTCAAAATTCCATACACATAATAATAAGTCTTATTCACACCGATTCATATCATAATGATATAGTTTAATTCGATACACATCATTCTAAATCTTATTCGCACTATGATAAGTGGGTAATAATCTATTTATTTAGTCAGTAAAACATAAGTAGCATGATATCGGTAGATATGTTCTTTCTATTGTTTTGAAAGGTTACTATGGCATTATATTCTAATAATAATATTATATTTATTTTTGTGAATATGCTATGGATAATCAACCAATTCCGTAGTAATAGTCTATTTCACTCAATAAAATAATGGGAAAAAACATTATAACATCATCTCGATCAACGCATAATATTCTCATCAAACTGTTATTAAGTATGGGTTTGTTTTATTTACTATGAAATCAATAAATGTGTTATTTTTACTGTTTGGTAAGGTAAATATTATAATATGAAAATTTAAACTTCTAGAATGAGAGGTACGAAATTGTATCTCAACCAAAATACCTGAAGTTCCACACCATATATGATTAAGAATGTGTATTACTGATCACCATGTTTTCTTCTAGGTTGCTTCTTTCACAGGGGAGAAAAAAGCCGTCGCAGATTACAATAAGTCACTTCTTGATGCTTACAATTCTAGTGTTCATGAAGGCCTGGTCGCTGGACTTGGTTTTGGATCAATGGTCTTCATTATGTTCTGTAGTTATGCAGTGGCTGTTTGGTATGGCGCAAAAATGATACTAGAGAGGGGGTACACTGGTGGGGATGTGCTTACTATAGTTTTTGCTGTGATGACTGGATCTATGTAAGCATTCTTTTTTTTTTTTTTTGGTTTTTCTTTATTTACCGGAATTAATTAACTAGAAGTGGATCTCCTCAGGTCATGTTTTATCTTCAACTGGTGAAAAACTTAGTTTTAAAGGAAACAGATCGATTGATTAGAAAAAGGTCCTACAGATAGAAAATTATCCCAAATACATTTTGAATATATAAATCGTTGTAAACCATTTTATTCAAAAGTTATGTTATTTCTTAAGCAACATTTTTTGTGATCAATATTTGACACGTGCTAACTTCATATAAAAACATGCTAATTACTGAGTCAAAGTGTCTGTAGTCAACCCAACCTGGTTGGACCCGGAAAAAATTCCCATTTGACCAGTGGCAAATCCATATTTTTGTTACGGGTGCAAAATCAGGCCGGTCATTTGAGTCGGATCAAAATGATCGGGTTGACGAAACCACAAAATTATGATAGAATAACAAGAAAACCGAGTATCACATGTGTTTAAGAAGGAATTTTCCTTTTAAAATTTTTCTACTGCTCTTAATAGTATATTAATGACAAATAAATAACTAACATGAACCATCAACTTATATAATAAACATGAAGAAACAAAATTGGACAAGAATTAAGTAATTATATAAAATTAAAAATGAAATAACTTACTAAATAAAACTGGATCAGAATTGAAATCAATTGGCAAAGGTGTAACCTCTATTGTTGCAATTAAACAAAAGGCACATAAACACATTTGACTAAGATAGTAAAATCAACTTTGAAAAATGGAATTGGGCTGGTCTCCCCCAAGCTAAGATGCTAATCTTTTTGATTTCATTCATAAATTTGTGTTTTCCAGGTCAATTGGACAGGCATCTCCCTGTTTGAGTGCATTTGCAGCGGGTCGGGCTGCAGCATTCAAGATGTTTGAAACTATAAACAGAAAGCCTGAAATAGATTCATATGACACAAAGGGGAAAGTATTAAACGATATTCATGGTGACATAGAATTCAAAGATGTGTATTTTAGATATCCAGCAAGGCCAGATGAAGAGATATTTTCCGGGTTTTCACTTTGCATCCCCAGTGGGACGACTGCAGCTCTTGTTGGTCAAAGTGGAAGTGGAAAGTCAACGGTGATTAGCCTAATAGAGAGATTCTATGATCCTCAAAAAGGGGAAGTTCTTATTGATAATATTAATCTAAAAGAACTTCAATTAAAATGGATTAGAGATAAAATTGGTCTTGTTAGCCAAGAACCGGTTCTTTTTACATCCAGCATTAAAGATAATATTTTGTATGGGAAAGATGGTGCATGTATGGATGAAATTACAGTTGCAGTGGAGCTCGCAAATGCTGCTAAGTTCATTGATAAACTACCTCAGGTTTCTATCTTTTTAAAACTTCTTATTTGATTATTGTGTTTTAATGCAACACAAGATGTTTAGAATTAATAATATGAACCTTTTATTTGATTATTTGCAACTTGCAAGTAAAATTTACTGTTTGGGTAAGCATTTTAATTGATTGATTGTCCCAAACGCTTTATTTCGAAAGGCAAGATTAAATTACTGATTTAAGTCCATGGGCATGTGGTTTTGTTACGGATCAATACCATTGCAAGGTATGGGACTTGTCCCACATCAGTTGTATGGGCAATTGATGTGGGGTTTATAAGTCAAATGGGTTCTCTCACCCATCAGACTAGTCTTTTGGGTTGAGCTCTCCTGTTTGGCTTGTAACAATGGTATCAGAGCCAACTCGGAGTGGTGGCCCACGGAGTGGTGGCCTGGAAGGAGCCAGCCGTGACCAACGTGGCCGTGACCAACGAGGACGTTGGCCCTTAAGGAGGGTCGATTGTTACGGATCAATACCATTGCAAGGTATGGGACTTGTCCCACATCAGTTGTATGGGCAATTGATGTGGGGTTTATAAGTCAAATGGGTTCTCTCACCCATCAGACTAGTCTTTTGGGTTGAGCTCTCCTGTTTGGCTTGTAACAAATTGTTACGGATCGAAACCATTGCAAGGTATGGGACTTGTCCCACATCGGTTGTATGGGCAATTGATGTGGGGTTTATAAGCCAAATGGGCTCTCTCACCAATCAGACTAGTCTTTTGGGTTGAGTTCTCTCGTTTGGCTTGTAACAATGGTATCAGAGCCAACTCGGAGTGGTGGCCCACGGAGTGGTGGCCTGGAAGGAGCCAGCCGTGACCAACGTGGCCGTGACCAACGAGGACGTTGGCCCTTAAGGAGGGTCGATTGTTACGGATCGAAACCATTGCAAGGTATGGGACTTGTCCCACATCGGTTGTATGGGCAATTGATGTGGGGTTTATAAGCCAAATGGGCTCTCTCACCAATCAGACTAGTCTTTTGGGTTGAGTTCTCTCGTTTGGCTTGTAACAGGTTTGACAAGAATATCGTTTTTTATCCAAAAATTTTAAAATTACTCCACCACTCCATTAATTTGCATTTTTGTTGCAACTATAGCCGTATAACTTTTTTTTTTAATGTAGGAGTCAATCAACTGACTAGTTTTCCTTCAATTTCCCTCCCTTACTCTTCTTAAATGAAACTCGGGAACGCAACATTTGTTATTTTCCTTTCCCTTCCTTCGTTAAATGAAACTCGGGAACACAAACAAGTTTCTCCATTCCTTCCAATTCTCTTCTTTCCTCTCCTTAAATGAACTCGGGAACAGTCGCCACAACTAGAAACCGGTTCACCGTCATCACCAGCACCGGAAAATCTCTTCCTCAAAGATGGGGATGAGTCGATGTTAGTCGATGGTGTGAAAACACTTCCTGAACCAACATCACCGCTAGGAGTACCACGTTTCCTCCACGCAACTGCCTGTTGCTCATTTCTTCACTAATCAAACTAGTGGGAACAAGTTACTGGAAAGGGTATGTTATTTTCCTTTCACACAAAAATGTTTATCCATTCATTTCATTATTTAACTCGGGAACAGAGTGTTAGATTACGAGTAGTGGTCACCTCACTGGAATCTTCCCCATGGAATTTTTTTGTCATGTCATCACCCCACTGAAAACTTGTGGTCATCCTATTTAAAAATCTTCCCCAAAATAGCCATCCCTACTGATACAACCAATCAAAACACGAAAAAAGGAGCGGGAAGCGGGAGCCGCTAGGCGTTCGGAAGGAAGGCCATCAGGGTAGGGGGCGGTGTGTCCGCTCACCCGGTTCAAATCCCCAGCCCCGCCGCTTCTGCGGTTTACCATTAATCCCAGTCTTATGGTGTTGGTTATCTGGCTATACAAAAATGCAGACTAATGAACTTAAGTAGTAAATTTTAAACAAAGGCGGGACTAAATCGGTAATTTAGTCAAAAAACAATAAACAAATTAATTTGTTTTAAACAGATACATAACTAAATAAGCAATCCAAAATCTCAGAAGTAAATATGATGTCACCTATATATTAAAACTTTATAGGTGATGCAACCATATTTTTTACCTGCTTTTTCATTTATATTTACATTGGCAAAAAAACATGACTCATAAAGTCATAATTAAAATGCGGTTAAAAAGTTGGAAGAAAAAAACAACCCTTTTATCCATCCCTACCAAAAGACGACATTTCGATGTAAGAAAACTAGGGTGTTTTTGTATCTGATTACATTCATGATTCATCTTGTTTTTTTAGCAGGATCTAGTATGATCAAAGCCAAACATATTTGTAACTTCATGGAAGAAAAATGTTTAATACTTCAATAACCTCTAAGATACCTTATTTTTCTTTTCTTTTACTTTTACATTCTTTGATGCCTTTGTTAAAAGTTTCATCAAATTTTGGTTGGTTTGTAAAAATATAGGGATTGGACACCATGGTTGGTGAACACGGAACACAACTGTCTGGTGGACAGAAACAAAGAATTGCTATTGCCAGAGCCATTCTTAAAGATCCTAGAATCCTTCTTCTGGATGAAGCAACAAGTGCTCTGGATGCAGAATCTGAGAGAGTTGTGCAAGAGGCTTTGGAAAGGATAATGGTTAATAGAACAACTGTCATTGTTGCACATCGTTTAAGCACGGTCAAAAATGCTGACATGATTGCAGTTATTCAGAGGGGAAAGATAGTTGAGAAAGGTACTCTTTAAGCTTATTATATGTTATTCGTTAATTATAGTATTTATCAAAAAAGTTATTAGTTTGATTATTTGTATATATCCCATTAACACAGGTTTCTCTAGTGTTTATAGGGCTCCTTTAGGGCTTCCTTCCTGCATAAATTTCGTGGGTCCATTTTCTTTAATTATAAAGCGTGTCTCATGCTTGTCAGGCTCTCAAGTGTCTCCGCAAGTAGATACTTAATTTGTTTATGATCTTACGTGCTTAAAAATTACCCATTTGGATTCTCATTAACCATGACCCAATCATAAACTCACATAAAAAATCTGCCATGAAATATCAAGCACTTAATTACACTTCAAACATTTAATAATGTCAACTTTATAACTTCAAACCAGAAAGACTAAAAAGGGAGATTCTACAAGTTTGCGGTTGACTACGCAATCTATACTAGACTAATTGGGCAATCAGGAATAGACAAAAACAAAAGTTTGAGATGAGAATATTGAGATGCATATGTAAGCATATAAGGTTGGATAAGGAATGAAGTTTTTAAAGTTAAATTAGGGATATCACATATTTTAAATAAGTTAAGAGAGGATAAATTGAGATGATTTAGACATGTGTCAAGGAGAAAAATGATGACACTTGTAAGAGTTTGAAAACCTTAAAAGTGATGGGATGATCAGATTAGGTAGGATTTGTTCTACCTGCCCCCCTTTGAAAACAAGCATTGTAATAAGAGTTCTTAGAGACGCCGAATAACGGTTAGATATTCGGGGAGTGTACACATTTTGGTTTTTGCCTAGGCTTCGTATCCTGGCTTGTAGTTCACTTAGGTTGCCATTAATCCTAGGAGTTGGTGTTAGAGACTTAGTCTTAAGTGTGTCTTTAGTTCAAGATACCTTTGTCTTAAGGATTTTTATGTATTGCTGGTTTACTACTAAAGTGCTAATAAACTATGTATGATACTTTTTTTTGCCAGTATGTTGTATAAAAAACAACAAAAACAACAACCATACCCAATTTCTACTCATAACTATGCCTGGAAGAATGGGCGGGTTGAGTTGGGTCGGGTAACGGGTCAGGCATTTTTGCCCGCCTGCTGAGAAAGCATTCATTTATCGGCTCATTTCTTAAAATAACTCAATTGGTACACGCAAGAAATAGGCCAATTCAACAGCTTTTTGTTCCATTTCCCGTGGAGTAAAATTCTCGTCAGTACGAGTCAATGGAATGGCTCCCTGGCCTCGTATATCCATATGAAGGACACGCCGAGCATAAATACCCTCTGTAACTTCTATTCTAACGGATTGAATCTCTTTTATAAGAAATCAGAGGAAGACCGACGATTTTTTCCAGGAAATCCCCAACGAAATTAGCTTGGGTCTAAATGAGTCGCTTTTAAAAAAATCAATTTATTTCAATTTAAAATGAGCTGTAATGAAACAAATAGTTTATTTTGATAATTTTTAATGATTTTCTCATCAAATGCATTATTGATTATTCTTACATGTTTGAATCGATTATATTCACATGGTTTTTAAGTTACCCATCTTGACCTGTATTGTGTTAATATGCTACCATCTCAATCCATTCTATGTCATAATGCTACCCATTTTAACCCAAAATACAATAATTGATTACCCAAATCTACCTATTTTTCTTACTATGGGTCAAAATTGCTTGGCCTACTCATAACAAAGCTAGTATGCTTTATGTTTTTCCAAAAATAAAAATATACAGATAAAAAAGGAGGGTTTTTTGAGCCGATGGCCTCTTGGGGAGTGGTCTCTATATCTTATAACTTTCATCTCATCCAGATACCCTGTTCTCTGAGTGGAATTATGCTAGTATGCTTGTTTATAGCTTCAAAATATTATTTATTGTAATTTTTAAATGTGTGTAATATCTCGAGGTTTTGATACGGGCTTATGAGTAAGAGACTAAGAGAGGTTTTTGGCAATCATACAGGTATACCCATCTTAAGATCATACAAAATGAAAAAAATTATAATTAATTTTATGCCCGTGTACTTTTCTTGAATGTTTTGGGTTCTAGGTACCCTGTCATTACGTTTGATTTTCTGTCTCCCATGTCGCCTTTTCTAAGTGACACTTGCCGTACTTCCTTTTCAAAATCAAAATCTTAACAATTTGTAAGTTGATCAGGATCACATTCAGAGCTAGTTCAGGATCTTGAAGGAGCATATTCTCAACTTATAAAACTACAAGAAGTTTATAGTGATTCTGAATATCACAACTCTGAGAACCAAAATAAATCAGAAACCTATAAAGAACTATCAAGTCTATCTAGTAAAAAGATATCCCATGGATGGTCTTATAGCAACCGCCGGCATTTGAAGTCTCAATCATTTGGCCAGCCACCAAAATCCATTGAAAGTGAAGCAGAAAAAACCACAAAAAACCCGCCAAAAGTCCCACTCCGACGTCTTGTATATCTTAACAAACCAGAAACACCAGTTCTCATAATCGGTTCAATGGCTGCGATTATAAATGGAACAATATACCCTATTTTTAGCTTGCTATTTTCTAGCATGATCAAAACGTTTTACGAACCACCACATAAAATGAAATCAGACTCAAAATTCTGGGCTCTAATGTTTGTAATCCTGGGAGTAGTATCATTTGTAGCTTATCCCGGGAGATCTTACCTTTTTGCTGTTGCCGGATCGAAACTTATAAAAAGAATCAGATCATTATGCTTTGAGAAAGTGGTTAACATGGAGATCGGGTGGTTCGACAAGTCAGAAAACTCAACCGGTGCTATTGGGGCACGTCTGTCAGCAGATGCTGCCAATGTTCGTGGGTTAGTTGGTGATGCACTTGCTCAAATTGTTCAAGATTCAGCCTCTGCTGCTTCCGCTTTAGCAATTGCTTTTGCAGCTTGCTGGCAGCTAGCTCTCATAATTCTTGCTCTGATTCCATTAATGAGTGCTAACGGGTATGTTCAGATGCAGTTTATGAAAGGGTTTAGTGCTGATTCAAAATTGTTGTATGAGGAAGCAAGCCAGGTGGCGAATGATGCTGTTGGGAGTATACGTACAGTAGCGTCTTTTTGCGCAGAAGAGAAAGTTATGCAACTTTATAGAAATAAATGCGAGGGACCCAAAAAAACTGGGATTAGACAAGGTTTAATCAGTGGGATTGGGTTCGGGCTTTCGTTCTTTTTGGTTTTTTGTATGCAAGCAGCCAGCTTTTACGCTGGAGCTCGGCTTGTTGAGGCCGGAAAAACAAACTTCGCTGATGTTTTTAAGGTTTTCTTTGCTTTAACGATGGCATCATTAGCTGTATCTCAATCAAGCTCGTTTGCACCCGATACAACTAAAGCTAAAACATCTGCAGTCTCGGTTTTTGCAATTCTTGATCGAATGTCAGAAATTGACCCGAGTGATGAATCGGGTTTGACTTTGGAAACTGTCAAAGGAGAAATCGAGATTCGTCATGTTAGTTTTAGATATCCTACCCGACCCGATGTTGAAGTACTTCGTGATTTATGCTTAACCATCCATAGTGGCAAGGTAACTCCGTTTCATTTTTCATTTTTTTTATTTATAGTAGTGTGTTTGTAACCAGACCAGCTGATTGGACTCTTCGGACCAGAAACTGGTGATAAAACCTATTCGGTTTGGTGCCTTTGGATCACCCTCAGTTGAGCTAACCGGTTACGAATTGGACCTGTTGAACTGACGAACTGGACAATTGTTGGATTGTTTTTTTCCTTTCTAAAATCCAAAATATTAAATGTTAAACCAAATCTTATAATTTTTTAAGCATGATTATTTAAACATTAGTTATGTTTGTTTAAATGTTTTTATAATTATATAATTTTTTTTATATTTTTTATTTATTTATAATATCATTCGGTTTTTGAATACCTCATACCAGTCCGACCAGTGAATCCAGTTACAATATTCTCAAACTCTCCTTTGGTAGTTTTACCTTTGATTTAATCTCATATGAACATACCACCAATTGTGTATTAAAAGACTCATTATAATAAACATTCTTCATATTTCACTTTTGATATGCACCTATAGGTTTTGCCCCCAAAACGACATGTTACAATATTGGAACTTCAAGTACAATACATTTTTTCTAACTCTCTTTTAGTTGGTTTTACCATTTGATTTAATAATGTTACAATTTTTACTAACATACCATCAATTGTGAAAAAACACATTATAATAAACATTCTTCATATTTCACTTTTGATGATCATCTATCGGTTTTGCCCCAAAAACGCGATTTTACAATAATGTAACTACAAGTACAATACGCGGTCTGTAATGCTAATGTCTATTCATTCTTCCTTTAGACGATGGCATTGGTTGGTGAGAGTGGAAGTGGGAAATCAACTGTTATCCAACTCTTACAAAGATTCTATAATCCGGATTCAGGTTTTATCACATTGGATGGAACCGAGTTACACAAATTTCAACTCAAGTGGCTAAGGTTGCAGATGGGTCTGGTTAGTCAAGAACCTGTGTTGTTCAATGACACCATTCGGGCCAATATTGCTTATGGAAAGGAGGGTGATGCAACCGAGGCTGAAATATTAGTTGCTTCTGAGTTGGCCAATGCTCACAAATTCGTTAGCGGGTTGCACCAGGTTTGTCTATATCACATGATTAATTAGAGGTTGTGTATTTGACATGACTAATAAGTAGAGGTTACGAGTGAAGACAGTTTCGAATGGAAACAATTCAATTTTGGTACTGGATGAATAGACTAGCTAGAATGGTTGACCCCCAAAACTACTTTTTTGTTACTCTTTAAAACTTTTCTTCAAATTATTAATATGTTTTTTATGTTTACCAAGACAAAAATATACAACTATTATTTATAATCTTTGAATAAAAATGATTAGAAATGATACTTGTTAAAGGATTCACATAAAACGAAACCCAACATGTTTTTAAAATCAAATGCAGTTTAGTTGTAAACCAAAAATTCTCTTTTAAAATTTCTAAACTATATTTATCTTGTTGGAGTATTATAAACTTACAACATTTGTGTGATCGATTAATTGTGTCCCTATTTATGTGTGTTTTATAGATGTTTGAATAACACAAACATGGCTGGGAGACTTCATTAACAACAATTTGTACTTGCAAGTTTTTGATTGTAAAAGATACATATTTTTCTTTTTCGTTTTTTTTAAAAGTAAAGTATCATTTTCGTCCATGTGATTTACTCAAAACTCCAATTCGTTCCAAAATAAAAGTTGCTACAGTTTCCTCCGTGTGGTTGTTAAAAAACTCCATTTCAGGCTTTTTATTAAGAAACCTTTAGTTTGGCCATTTGTTTGGGTAAACTGGACTTTTCCTCATCACCTTTATGGGTAAGATTCTTGAATCCCCGTGTCCATTGTTACCGTTACCACCATTCTCCATGGCCAACACCATTATGTCCTCTAAAACCCTAATCACATCTCCTCCAACACCTAACCACAAATCACCACCACCACAACCCACCATGCTCCACATCATCCCACCACCAAACCCCAATCCGCCTTTCCTCTAAATCCATCGCAACCGTTGTCTCCGTCGTAGTCTCCGCCACACTGAAGCAGCTGGAGGAGCAGGCGGCGACAGTGATGAGGGATGCAAGGGTAGAGATCGTGATGGTGTTGGAGAAGATGAAGAAGGAGACGACGACAGAGGTGGATGCGAAGCTGGCAGAGAGGCTATAAAAGGTGGAGGTGGAGAGGCTGAAAAAGGTGGAGGCAGAGTTGCAGGGAGGTTGGCGAACCTGGAGAAGCAGAAAGTGGATACCATTAAATCTAGGGGTGTGCAAATGTCGGTTCGGTTCGGTTAGTAGCTTCCACCAAAACCGAAACCGAACACCGGTTTCGGTTATTTCAGTTATAGAGGTCGTTTCGGTTCGGTTTCGGTTATTTCGGTTATTTTCGTGGTGATTATTTTGAAGTTATAAATTTGGTTACTGAACTCATTTTTATTGTTTTGAAATGTTTTAAATCTTTTTTCAAGCATATGTATACATGAAAATTACATCAAATACATGAAAAGAGGTTCAAACACATGAAAACATGGTTTAAATATATGAAAATGCATAAAAAACATATGAAAAATATACGAAAATATATATATCGGTTCGGTTTCGGTTATTTCGGTTTTTGAAGTTGGATAAACCGTAACCATAACCGAATGGTTCGGTTATTGGCATATCTTAACCGTAACCGATCGGTTAAGTTGGTTTCGGTTAATTTCGGTTCGGTTTTGGGTTTTTTTCGGTTATCGGTTTTGTATGCTCACCCCTTCAAATCATTTGATTCTCAAATTGCAACTCCGAGTCAAGAGATTGTCAACAAGGTTCTTCCGGTTAATTGATTTACATGACCCATCGGGTTATGTATATTTGGATACGGGTTATATGTGTAATGAAGTTATTAATTTTAAAATAAATACATTTTTATTTTCTATGGAAATTTTATGCAAACAATAGGGTCGACATTGGATACAACTTTTAAGGTCAAAACTATCTTTTCAATTTAAGTTTAATTGACGCAGAGACTGAAATAGAGTTTTTTACAAGACGGGGACAAAAATGATAGTAACTATATATTTTGAACTAAATTAAAGTTTCGAGTAAACCATATGAACAAACTTGACAATTTATGATTAACTTTTGATGTTAATTCGTTTTAGCTCGTTACCTTCTAAATAGTTCTTTTATTATTATTTATATTATTTTAAGGTGATACGGTCCATTTTTAAGGCATGTTGAGATGGGCCGGGGCAGGTCTAGTTGTGATGATACCGAAACACTTTTTCGTACATTTTTTTTAATTTCTTATATATATACAGCTTGTTTGTAATTATCACAAAATTCTACCATTAAAATAATAATGTTCATATTTTAATAGATACGATTAATGAAGTGACTTTTAAAAATAGAGTGAAGCATGTCATTTATAAATACACGTCAAGATGGGCAATTCAATTTTTTTTTTCTTTTTATCAAATTTCAAAGTTCCTTGTTTAGAGTTGATGCATTGAGTATGATAAAAGAAAACAACAATGTTAGAATAATAATTCAAATCGATGAAAATAAAACCACTTTTATCTGTTTACTTGTAAATTTTGGTTTAATATTTTTACTTTTAGCTGTAATATTTTGATTTTGAAATGTTTGATATATAATAAAATGAGTAAATTACATAAAACATCCTTTACGTTTATCTAATATTGCAGGTTTCATCCTTTATGTTTAAAAAGCGCCATTAACATCCTTTATGTTTACATTTTGTTGCAGATTACGTCCTTTACACTAACTTCTGTTAGAAACTTATGTTAATTATTTTAAAATGACAATTCTGCCCTTCTATTTAAATGACCAATAATGAAACTTTTATTATTTAATTATTTCCTTAAATTTAAAGGACCAAATCTGAAACTTTTATTTTTTTAGTTTTATTTTTCTTTTCTTTTGAATTATTATTCTTTTTTTTTAACATTTATTTTCTTTCTTTTTCTTTTTTTTACATCATTTTAATTTTATAAATTATTCTAAAATTAGTTTAACCAGTTTTTTTGAATATAAGCTTCAATAAAGAATTTTATTTTATTACATTTTTTTTTAATTTTCATTTGTTTAGTTAAGTTATTTACTTTTCTTATATTTTATATTTAAAACAATAAAGAATTTTATTTTATTTCATTTTTTTAACATAAATCAAGAAGATGTAACAAAATAAATTTCAAATGTAGAAACAAAGTAAATAGTAATTAAAAAGGATCAAACAGATAATCTAATCAACAACACAAACAATGATGAATTTAAGTCCACTTCACTATTTGGTTTAAAAGGAACTGTCTGATTCATGAGGCACACAATGCGATCAGCCGATCAGGAATGCACCTCTGGGACCCTTGAGGTGGTGCCTCATGCACTTTTGGGTCAACATTAAGGTTAGTAGGAGGCTGATATGTAAAAACAACCAATGGGACGAAGAAAATATGATAGGTTTATTTAATTAAAAAAAAACTGATATGTAAAACAGATGAGCAAGATGCAACTTCTGGTTGTAAATAAAGTTTATTTGGTTGTACATTCAACAACATATCACATAAGTGATTCACACACCTCATGCCTTGGCTTTTGGGACCAAAAGCAAGAATCCTAATAGTGCTAATGCATCTCCTATTTGTCACTCAAACTTCTCGAACTGCCTAGAGCTTTGTTACATCTTCGTGATTTATGTTAAAAAAATGAAATAAAATAAAATTCTTTATTGTTTTAAATATAAAATATAAGAAAAGTAAATAACTTAACTAAACAAATGAAAATTAAAAAATGTAATAAAATAAAATTCTTTATTGAAGCTTATATTCAAAAAAACTGGTTAAACTAATTTTAGAATAATTTATAAAATTAAAATGTTGTAAAAAAAAGAAAAAGAAAGAAAATAAATGTTAAAAAAAAGAATAATAATTCAAAAGAAAAGAAAAATAAAACTAAATAAATAAAAGTTTTAGATTTGGTCCTTTATATTTAAGGAAATAATTAAATAATAAAAGTTTCATTATTGGTCCTTTAAATAGAAGGGCAAAATTGTCATTTTAAAATAATTAACATAAGTTTCTAACAGAAGTTAGTGTAAAGGATGTAATCTGCAACAAAATGTAAACATAAAGGATGTTAATGGCGCTTTTTAAACATAAAGGATGAAACCTGCAATATTAGATAAACGTAAAGGATGTTTTATGTAATTTACTCTAATAAAATTCACAAGTAGACAGAAAGAAATTGTCACCTCCACTAATGAAGTTTCAATTAATGGTAATTGCGAATCAAATAACTGAGTGAATTTGTAGGGTTACAATACCATGGTTGGGGAAAGAGGAATACAACTGTCGGGTGGTCAGAAACAAAGAATAGCAATTGCTAGAGCAATTGTAAAAGATCCCAGGATACTACTACTGGATGAGGCCACAAGTGCCCTAGATGCCGAGTCAGAAAGAGTGGTTCAAGCTGCACTGCATAGGGTCATGGTTAACCGAACCACAGTGGTAGTGGCTCATCGGTTATCGACTATTAAGGGTGCCGATATCATTGCAGTTGTAAAAAATGGAGCCATCGTTGAGAAAGGAAAGCATGAAAACCTAATGAATATTAAGGATGGATTCTATTCGTCTTTGGTTGCACTTCACATGATCTCTTCAAATTAGCTACCATTTTCCTCTTCTTTTTTTTTGTTTGATATTGTTGAATTGTAGATTACAAACAACAAGAAGTATCTAATTTTTATTATTATTTCTTTTTCACTATAGAAGTGCGTAAACTATTGTTAAATGTGAATGGAAATAGTGTGTAAACTTTTGTTAAACACCAATGGCAAATGAACGTCAATGTCTTTTGATATATTTTGTATTTATGAAGTTGAAATTTCTGATTCGTGTTCATACAGTGACAGATAAGCCCCACAAAAATGTGCGGGTTGGGTCATGTTGGGTAACAGGTCAAAATAGGTTCAGGTTAAGATGTGTTTTAAGCAAAATCAATTTGGGTCTAAATTTGTGATTTTTAAAAACATCAATTTTTTAAGTTCAAATATGTTTAAGTAAATAAATAGTTTATTTGAGTAATCTTTAGCAATTTTATCATCAAATATATTATTGGCAAGTCTTACCTATTTGAATTTATTATATTCTTATAGTTTTTAGGTTACTCGTTTTGACCCACAATGTATTAAAGTTTTACCCATTCCAACTTGTTGCATGTTATGATGCTACATGTTGCTACAAGGCTTCACACAGAGTGCTCAAGCCCTTTAGCAGTGCAAGTGAATGCCAACCTCAGAGTCAGAGATGAGTGGGTATAATTGTGACGTGTAATGCTCAATGCATTGCTTGTTCCTTATGATGGTATTTATATGGGTTCTTTGATGGTCTCTCTTTCATTCCCCCTTTCTATTTTGAGAAGTTTGTTATTGATCGTCTTTGTACTTTCATCCTGGTCTTGACATTTTGCCTATTTGTGTGTAAAGGGTTTTCTGACCGGTTATAAATGATAATTGTCTTGATAGTTGGCTTTTGGTTTATTTTGTCTTATGTTTCAAGGTTCTGAGATCATGATTTTCTTGTTTGTATTCAGTCCTCGATTGGTTCCATAACAAATATTACTTTCTTCAGAAAATACTGAGGATAGAAAAGGTGGAGTGTCCCACTCCTCTAAGCCACGGCTCACATGGGAAGTAGTTGTCATATACTTTGGCTATGCGAGTATTCCGGATCGTGTCTTGCTAAAGTGGTACCCAAGATTTTACCCTTTGATGACCCAGCCGCGGCTCTGAGGGGTTGTTCCTCAACCGCAGCTTCCATGATCAGGGTTTTTTTCATACTACAAGTCCAATGACATGCTCAGCTCATGACGTCAGACCAGGGGCATGATGAGGTAACCGTCAGAAACCGCTTAATTTAAACGATTTAGATCTTGTTTTAGTATGATATGATGATAATGATTGATCATGACGACATTAAATATACACATATATTATGGGAAACTGCCCACTCTCCAAATCAATGGTGCATATGCAAATATAATGAGGTAACACAATACTACTGCCACAGGTGATTTAATGAATTCCTGTACACTTGATATTGTTAGACTAGATTACCTTTGGCCTCAATTTTCCTCTTATTTATCACAAAAAGTTATATCCTTGTAACAAAATGCTGATCATTAGAATCTCCATCTTTCATGGGTCCAAATGAATTTTTATTCTCTGGAATAAAGTTTATTTTACATGCCTTTTAACAAAAATATTAGTTACCAACTAATATAAAAAAAAATGACATAATCATATTACTTATAGACGCCTTGTGATAAAAAACTGCTTACATTATCAGCAACATCATAAGCACTCTCCACACATCGACCTAGAGCCACGCCAGATACATAATTTCCACCAAGAAACATGCCTGCAAATCCACCATACTTGAGAGCATCTTTTGCATCATCTAAAATGTCTAAATGACCAACTAAGAACTGCGGGATTGCACGAGGCCATACTTTGACTCCCAGAGTCAATGGATCAACTGCATTTGGGTTTATGAGCATCTTCCTTAAGTCACGGTCAACTGATTCCACGATTTGACTTTCCGTCTGATAAAATATAAGTTATATCATTAATCATAGAAGATAAATTTCTAACTGAAGGCTAGTTTGCTTTATTTTGAATTATGAGAACTCACATGTGGAAATTAAAAATTAAAAAAAAAGGCCTGATTTCTTAAAAAAGGTAACTAAATTCCGGGTCAGGTCTCTTTTTGGGTAATCAACATTTTTAAGGCCAGAAAAAAACCATGACAATTTTAATAAAATTCACTATTAGGTAATCACCTAAATGACCAGTTTTCAGGCACTCTAGTCGTACAAAATTCTGTCCAAAATATAAAATTACAAAAAATAAATTTTTAAGTTTTGGTCTGTTTCAAAAACGTATTTTGTGTTCTTTTAATTTAAAATGAAAACGCTATCATTTAGCCAGGAATTGGGCTTGAATCGCTAAGCCTAAAACTAATGCCTGGTTCCAATTCATTTCCTCAAATCAAGTTCCCGGCACAAAAGACGCCCTCCATGATACGGTTCTCGGTTCCAGCATTCTCAAATTTCGGTTTCAATTCAGTAAGTTGCTCCCCCCGGCTGGCGCGGGTATTCATAAAGAAGTCAACATGGTCAAAAGGGGCATATTTGTCAGATGCCACATGGGCCAAATCATTAGTTAAAAACCACAAACTTTTAAGCCCGTTGCATGAATCAAAACATTTAAAACTTCGATCCCTTTTATGGCCTAAATGATAAATAGTTGCCTTTTTATGCAATTAACCAGATTTAAACCCAAGTTAATTTACCTTCGATAAAATACCAGGATTTGTAGCCCCTCCAATGTAATTCAGGAGTAAAACCCTTCCAGGTGGAGCTCGGTTAGGGAAAAGGGATGAACTATAAATGGTGCCTGAAGAATTCAATAACAAAAGAAATAAAGAAAACATATTATTTTAAAAAATATATTATATAAAACAAAAATTATGGAAAGAATTGAGTTGTGTGTGTTTGTGTATCATAGTAATAAATAAAAGTAATATGGCATATCTAAGCCGACCTCTCTATTTCATTAGGATAGGGTAAGATTTGCATTCACCAGCCCTCCCCAGACCCTACTTATTAATGAAGACCAGTATTGATCCGGTCAGCACTCTTGATCAGAATAATTTCAAATCAGAAAAGATAGAAGCTTGAGATTAAGAAAAATATGTACAAAACAAATTAATCTAAACCCCTGTTTAAACTTAACAGAATCAAATCATAATATGACACAATAACCTAACTTTTAGGATATTTAAATAAACTAATACTTAATTAAACTCTACTTATTTTATTCTATCCTTATCAAAACATAAATTTCAATTAACTAAACAACCCCTAAACTTGTAAAATAATCCAGATTAATCCAACAATTAGCTAGATTTTACTGGGTATGTTTGTTTGTTTGTTAGAGAAGTATGATGAATATCGACCTAAAGTCTCAACGCCTTGACTTCGTGGATGTAATTGACCAAAACCCTTGAGTTCACCATCAATCAAACGGTCCGCCCGAATTGCTTCTTTTGGATAGGAAACAGATACAGCTGCAACTGGAGGATAATAAAATTTTGACAAAGCATCTGCTGCTTCTAACTGAAAAATTATGCACATACAATTATTATCATTTCTATAAAGAAGTAACTTGAGTGTTAGGATGCATGGCATAGTTGACCTTTTCTTTTAAAAAGATTCTGAGAATAATGTTACATACGCTTATTACCTTTAAAAATAACCAAATGTTGATGCCATAGTAAACCAGCATACTTAAGTTGGTGGTCACTATAAAAGGTTTCAACTTCATATATTTCATTGCACAATGGGTTCAAATAAATACAGAGGTTGAGCATAAATAGCCATGTATCTAAGTAATCTTATGAGAGCAGTCCAGTAAAGAGTAGTTGGAAAGTGAATGAACTGTGATAGTTTGTCAACAGTAAATACGACATCGGGAGTTGGGACATGTTAAAGATAGATATTGTAGGGCTCCAACAGCTCTATATTCAGTTAGAGTAGGCAGGGGTGAGCCATCTGTTTTGGTGAGGGAAACTGAGGTTGACATTGGGATGGAAGTTGGTTTACAGTTGCTCATTTAGCATTTACTAAGGAGATCGAGTATGTATTTTGCTTGAGACAGAAAAATGCCTTTAATGTGAGGGAATACCTCGACACCAAGAAAGTAAGAAAGTTGGCCTAGATGTTTGAGAGAGAAACGAGATGCAAGGGAAGATAAGAATGCATTGATTAGAGAATAATTTGGTTCAATGATGATAATATCATCAATAAAGACAAGAATATAGATGCGAGGTAATGGAGTGTTTTACAAAGAGTGAAGGATCAGAGATAATCCGATTGGAAACAAGTCTAGATAAGACTTGAGCTCATAGTACCAAGCCCGTGAAGCTTGGCAAAGGTCGTAGATAGCCTTATTGAGTTTGCAAACATTGTTAGGAAGAGATGGTTCAGCAAAGCCAGCCGGGTGGTTAAGACACATAGACAACCTTGGTTAAGTGTTCCCTGAAGAATGCGTTATTGATGTCTGGTTTATCATGAGAGGGGGCAATAGATAATATGAGATGAAGAGTGACCAATTTGACCACAGGATTAAAAGTCTCACTGTGATCAAAATCTAGCCATTAATGGCAGCTCTTAGCAACAAAATGAGTTTTGAGATGACTAATAGAACCATCAGGTTTGAATTTGGTTTGAAATACCCATTTGCAACCAACAAGATTTAGTCTTGTGTTGGGTAGTACATCATATTCTTCTTGCATTGCTTTACGCCAAAGGGGTTGTTTTAATGCTTGAGTAACATTTGTGGGTTCTTTGATAGGTTGGGATGTGGTAGTATATCCAAAAGTGTTGAGATTGTCATATTTTGGGTTGGGTTTAGGTTCTCTAACTAGACGTGTAGGTGGTGAAAGATCCAGGAGGCATATGTGATTTTGGAAGATTGAAACAGCCTAAGGGGTAGAGGAGGTATTTGGAGAAGATAAGGGTGAAATGAGGAGATAGTAGTTGAGAATGAGTTGGAGAAGAGGCGTTGTTGAAACCAGGCTGGAAGGGGCAGACCTGCACTGAGCAGGTTGTTTGGATGGGGCAGGTGGTTTGGTGGGACGAGGACTGTGATGGCAGGTAAGAGGGGGTGTTAACTGAAGTAGGTGTAGCTGGTGGACGGAGCATTGGTGGGTGTGGGTTGTACAAGTGGGAGATTTATGGGCACCCATGTATCAGGGTTTGGCAAAGGAGGTGTGGAGGATTTTGTAAGGGATTCATATAGAATAACATCCACAACAAAGTGAACATGTAAACACTTTGTGAGAGGATCGAGAAATTGATAAACACTTTGAGAGGGGGAATAAGCAACAAAGACACATGGTTTAGATCTTGGTTGCAGTTTGTGGTTAGAATAAGATCATAACCATGGATATGAAAGATAACCAAAGCCACGTAGATTCTTATAATTTGTAGATTTATTTTTATAATTTGTAGATTTTAGAAAAAAGAAGGGAAAATGCGAGAAGGCCATATTTGAGAGGTATTTTAGCATGAGATGAAAGGGTAAAACCGTTTCAGCTATGTGACAATGTTGTCTCTCAGCAAAGCCATTGTGTTCAGGTGTATGAAGTGAAGTTGTTTGGTGAGAAATCCCACAAGATGCAAGGTGAGAAAAAAGTTTGATGTATTCTCCCCCTTTATAAAAAATAAATACAGAAGACCAGGAATCAGGAACTAATCTCTACAATTTTCATTACACAAATGGGTCAAATAAATACAGAAGTATTAGCACAAAATCAGGAACTAATCTCTACAATTTATGGTCAAGTAACTGTACAGTCTATCTATAATTGGAGGCTGAAGACCAGGAAGAATCTGCTATAATTAACAACAATCAAATTTCAAATGCGGTCATTGTGATCATATTGAAGGGAGTCTGGTAGAGGTTTAAAGTCCGGTGTTGGTAATTATACTCAATAAGTCACAAGCAAGTAATTATACTTTTTTTAAAAGAACTAATTTGGTAATTTTTTCACATGCTGACCAGTTTCTTGCCAGTGTTTTTACAGTGAGGTACTGAAGTAACGTATCACTAGATTACCAAACTAGACCATTTTCTGATGAGGTGGCTTGCCAGGTCATTTAAATTTTAAATTACCAATTCAGTGAGGACTTGTATGGTTACTAAAATGGACCACCAAGCTAAGTACATTGTCATTCTATGAGATTGGCCCCACCACAATAAAAAGAAACAAGTTTCATATTTATTTTTCAATTTTAACAACCAACTATATATTGGAGCAGAATAAAGAAACAACTTACATTTTATCACTGACTTGAAAAACCAGATTACATTTTTTACTAATTGTAACAAAAGTCCTATTCATGTCAAAAAAGTTTCCAATTTTCCAAAAAGCCCTAGCAAGTCATCTTAGTTGCCATTTTGGTATGCATGTCACATGACATCTTATGTGATCTAATAACCTATCTAAAATTAAGCTTCTTAAATTCTGAGTTGTTTAACTTATGCAAGTTATGACATGATAATCTTGTTAAGATATTTTTTTTATTTTTGTGGCAGTTGACATGAGATCAATCATACCAGTATACCACATCAGCAATTTAAAGGTAAAAGCCGTTCAAATGAGGTTGGTTGCTAAACCAGCAATAAATTATCCGTTGGTTTCTATTTTGCCCCTAATCAAAGTTGATTGTTAAAACTATGAAATATGTATAAAGTTTGTTTCTATTTCATGCAATTTATTCAAAAAAGAATTGAAGAAATGGGCACTGGCATATCAGTTTACAATCTGATTTTTTTCAAACTTTTAGCTTAAGCCTTCACATACCGAAAGAGGACGCAACAAGTCACTAGCCACATAGGATGGAACAGTCATGACAACTGCTTTAGTCTCCAAATTTGCAGTTCCATTTGGTGTTTCATATGTCAATTTATACCCTCTATTCTTCAATTTTGAAATGCTTAAAAGTTTCCATGACAACTTCACTCTGCTACCCAACCTATATATTTCATTAGCATATTATAAAATCTGGAAAGGAAAAGTACAAAATAAAGAAACAAACTATACACATTTTCCTAGAATTAGCACACCATTTTAAATTTTGGGAAAAATAGAACAAAATAACAACTTATTTCACGACTTTAGAAAGTAATCTTGTTATAATTGATTTAATAGTAGATTGCCTATGTGGCACTGATAGATGCCATGCCAGCCATCACACCAACATACGCAAAAAAATGTTAATCTGGAAAGAAAAAAAACTAATCTTATTTGCATATTTGAACAAAAAAATATCTATCTTATTAACAGGTATATTTGAAAAAATTTATTAAATTCCATTTGGCATCATATACACTAAAATAAAAAATGAGATACCATTTTAGCAACTAATTTAAAAATCAGCAAAAAATGCCCAGCTAACAGCTGAACAGGTCATTGATTGCTACAATCAAGTAAAAAAATTATAACTTGATTGCAAAAATGAGCAATGAAATGTAAGTTGATTTCTATCTGTGGCAAATTAATGGTTGGTTGCTAACATTGAAAATATATATATATATATATAGGGAAGTGTTCAAATAATAACCCACTCTTAAAGCAATAACCCGAAATAACCCGTCAATATGAAGCCAAATCTTGGATTTTTTTTTTGAACATCATTGTAACACATTTACAACACTGTGTTCTTTTATGAGTTTGTGTAAATTCATCACCGTTTAAGAGATATCATCGTTGTAAGTTTTTGATTTACAGTATTGTAATTGTTTTACGCCCAAAAATTACAACGATTTATACTCTCAAACAGTGATGAATTTTCGCAAGCTCATAAAAGAACATAGTGTTCTAAATGTGTTACAATGATGTTAAAAAAAAAAGCCAAGATTTGGCTTCATCTTGTCAAAGTTATCTGGGTTATTGCAATAAAGGTGGATTATTATTTGTTCACAATCCTATATATATGGAATTCCTTTCTAATGTGTGCACAGTTTCAGTTTCCACTCACCATAACCTTTTATATTACCAATTTTGTGACATAATGAATTGTATGATGAGTACCTTTTTGAGATCGCATTAGGCAACATTGCTTGTCCTTTCCTAAAAGATCCAACAGTTTGGCCTTTTGGTTTTGGCAATCTCCTGCCAGGTTCCAAATATAATATTAAAAGGGGACCTACATATAAAGGTATCCAACTTGAATCCCCTTGCTATTGTATGTATTATCCTTTAGAAACTTATGTAACCGGTTTTCAAAACTTACCTTCTGATAAAAGATGTCAGATACATTTGCATACCAAAAATATTAAAAATAGGTAACTTCAAAGGGTAAGTTTTAAAAGTAAATTACATCAGAATGTAAGTTTTTCTTAGCCTATATCAAAAGGCTTAAAGTTAAATAAAAAATATAGTAGTAGGTGACAACTGACAAGTTGAATTTTTTTAAAGATCATTTTTGTCCTATTTGGGACAATCTGCAGACTTTTTGTCCCATGTGCGTCATTATGTAAACTTGTAAACATTTTATTCCTGTTTTACACATCATTAAAATTCCCAATAATCACCCAACGGTCGTTTTCTTAATGACTCGGATATAGAGAAAACTTGTAATGACTAAAACCGGACAAAAGAGAAAGTGTATTGGTATTCTAGTATTTTATGCAAAAAAGGATAAAAGAAAAGTTATATAGACATTACGGGTCCCGAGGAGGTTTGGTACTACTATTTTTCTCCTGGATTGCTTTGATAGCTCCACTAATAATGCTACCACCATTTTGTTCCAGCTTCCAAACTTTTCCAAATGCTGCTTTCATACTAAGTTTTGATGGATCACCGGCATAAACGCCTAAAATATCAAAATCTCAAGCCGGTCAATTTGCCCACCCCTAATTTAAGCATGGTAAATGAATTCTGGAAATTACCAAAAAAAAAGGCAAACTTTGGTCCAATTTCTGTTTTTTATACCAACTTTCTTTATTCCAGAAAAAAAAACGATCAAAGCCTCAAAAAGTTTATTTCGTGTAAACAACTTCCAAAAATTCAGATTTATCATGTCAAAATGCAGACAAGTGACTAACTTTTGATCATGTTTTCTTTTTCTAAAGGTGCACTAATGTGGGCCGACAAATTTCTTAAACTTTCAGTTTTTTATAACCTAAAAAAGAAGATGGTTCCCCTTTTATGCAAATAGCCCTTTATAGAACTACGAAAATAACATTATATCCAAGAAGGTACAATAATGTTGGTCCAAAAAGTATGAGCATGCTAAATAGCATCATCATGAACAAGCATGACATTGAAAGTACATATAAGAAATTATTAAGGAAGATGAATGAAAAAAACGTATGCACTTGTGGGAAGCCAACTAAACATGTGAACAAAAACATATGTCACCTACTAGAATTCAAAATATTGTATGTTTTGGTAGGGAAACGGCACTTACCAGCAATAGCTACTTTAGACTATGAGAAAAAGGTAGTCCATTACTTTTTTTTTACAGTTTAACGAGCCAATTAAATAATATTACCAGAGCAAAATGGTTCTATCAAGCGTTCAAAGACTTCATCACCAAGATTACGCCGAACAAATTCTTCCACAGACTCCTCTCGATCCTGTAAAATATGTCATAATGTAGATAAAATGGTGATATAGGATGAAAAGAGATAAATAAAGGGGGGTACAAACAGGTGGTGGAGGGCGGAGCCCTAGAGCACCAAATCCAGCTCTGAGTTTTCCTGGAAAACTCATTAGATCAAAGAAAGGCAAATCAGCTAGATTGGAAGGCACCGGCTTCAAACCACCACCCCATAACACAAACCGAGGTGCAGTAGGGTCCCCTAAAACCAAATCCTCCTTCAACCCACTATCCACCTGGAACATCATGCAAAAAACAATATACAAGTAAGTACAAGTAAATCTGGAAGATCATAATATTCATTAGGATAATAATGAAGATGACTGCTACTAGCATATTGTAGTGTATCTATATGTAGTTTATCATCTTTAGGATAAACAGTGGCGGAGCTTCATACAAATGTTAGGGGGGGCAAAAATTTACATGACCTAATTTTTTTCCATCCGATCGATATGTCAACAATTCACCCATGTTTTAAGTAGTTAAATAGTAGTGGGGTTGATCTTGTGACCCTTTAGGGAGGAATTGTTTTGTTGAAGGAGAAATGCAAAAGAATTGTTCCCAAGTCTCTATTCTTAATTTCTAACTAGCCTCTCTCTTAATTCTTGACCACTGGATTATAAGCTCAGGACATATCATATTTATCTAAAGAGATGCAATTCATGTTATTTATGAGGAGACAAAAAAATTCATTAACAGGGCAAATTTCTCTTTAGTTGTAAAGCATTCACCTCATGGACGTGCACGGTTCTCTGTCATAGTAATCCACAAATAATTTCTTGTGCAGTTGTGCCGTAATTGGAACTCAAAATTTTCACATAAGCAATATATTGAGCAGTGAAGGAACCATTTAACATTGGGTAACCAAATGAATAAGAGGTAAAATTTACATCAATCAAATCAACAAGTAAATTCCTAATTCATATTGTCAAAACATAAGGGTTTAAGTAAGGGTGCATTCACCAATTATGAACCACACAGCCCACAGGAATCAATAAGCCATTGTAACTTGTCCTTCTTACAAAGATGAAATTGTTGATAAACCCTAACAAATGATCTTGATATATAAGTTGCATATTACAAAGTTTAACCCTAACAGTTTTAGAAGTTCAAAAACGAAAGGGAACAATATCATAGCATACCACCATAGTGAGCATTGCATCATTTGGCTGGAAGCTGTTCGGACCTTCTTCATAAAGATATCCATCTCTTTCAACCGTTGATATATTTCCCCCGACTCTATCCCTAGCCTCGGTGACAATCACGTCGGTAGCAACGGCAGCGTGTTTGGTTGCTAGGGCTTGCGCAATGCAAAGGCCGCTGATTCCGGCGCCGACTATCACACAGTCCAGCAACGGTTGAGAGCTGGAATCTCCGGAAATTGGAGGAGTAATCGACGAATCCTTGGCTATAGAGCACCGGAACCTCCACCTTTTGCATTTCCGATTTGCCGGATCGTGTGTAATGAAGTAGTTAAGGTTTTTTGATGTCAACGACCGCCGGAAAGTCGGTGCCGGAGAGGAAGACCAACTCCGGCAGTAGTTCAGGGAAGACAGGTTTGTGAGAGACGTCATCCGATTGAGGAATTTCTTATCCGCGATCTTCTAAATCTATATTTATGCATTTGCATTTCATTTGTAGCTACAGTAGATTTTATGTTTTGTTAATTTGACCACATGTTTTTATAATAATTACATTTCTGGTCCCTAAGTAGGTTGTCATGTATTCCGTAAACAACTCACGTGTCTTTTTTAAATTCGAATGAGCCAAAAAAAGAGATGAGATAACACACGTTCCAACCAATAATGTCTTGTTTTAATGGTAAGATAGAGGTATGAGGAAGTGATAGAAGACCCAAGTCCTGGTTCGATTCTTGATTCCACCCGGTTTTACCGACCTTTCACCGTCGTGCCTTTGGACGGGTGCGCCGGTCGGGTTTTCTCCGGGAATTAGTAGTTGGTAGGCTAGGGGCTCCGTCCGTCTGAACTAGTGGTCAGCTCGGGCGTCCTTTAGGCATTAGGGGCCACATATAGAGTACCCAACACTTGCTAAGTTGGCCGTTCAAAAAAAAAGTATAAGAGAAAAATGGGGTCCCCAACCGGCCAACCCTAGACCGTTTGCCTCCTCTTTAATGAACGGAGTGTTTTTGCACCAGGAACCAGTTATAAAAACTTTTCAGTTTGATACATCCTGATCACTCTCAATCGAACCAGACGGTTGTTGAACCAAATGCTGGTCAGACCGATTTTTCCCCCTCTAGTATCTAAAGGATAACATTAACTACATTTGCTTAAATATTTTAATATTTTTACAACTTTTTATCATTTTTAAGTATGCATGATGTCATTCGGTTCTTGATTCTGGTCCCATATGTAAACCAGTAAGACGTTCGATTCAATATCTGGTTCATTTATGAAAACATTATAACGGCCATCAATGTTTATCATCAACACAACATTTGTAGTGTGACAATGAGGCTTGAGCAGGATTGCAGGAGAGAAGTAAATAAAAAACACATGATTTCATTGTCTCCTAGTAAGTTGGGTTGTTGACGACTAAGATATCACCATCGACCCTTTTGGTCTTTGTTTCTATTCTACAAACAATAGTTGTCGTGTATCTAGAAACAGTAACATGTGCCAAAACCGAAATTACGGTGACAACGAAGGCCGAAGATGGCTTCACTAAATCGATGGTTGAGATGGTTGACGGTGACAATGACGACGGGGACGAAAGTGGTGACCGTTATAATAAAAAATAAAAGAAAAAAAGGTTGAGAGGGAAATAATGAATGATGGTGGTGGTTGCGTTTTAGTAGTGTTTGGGTGTTGGTGATTCTTGTGACATGGTGTTGGTAGAATAGAATGTAGAGAGAGTAAAGAAAGAATGCACACAAAGAGCAATCACATGTATTATTTATTTTATGTTCTGATTTATCGTATTATACTAAAAGTGCACTAAACTTTTTACAAATATAGTACATGTTTTAAAAATACAACACATATAAAAAAATATAATATAGTTTGAAATAATTTATATGTTCTTTCTATAATTAAATAATAATAATGATATGAAAAAATTATATTTTTATAAATTATATGATAATTTTGTTTTGTTAATATGTATTTTATAAATATTTCTTGACAAGTAATACAGAAGAGTGCAAAGATGTGTTTGATATATGAAATAAAAAAATATCCCTATAATATACTTACTTGTATAAAAATTAAAAAAAATATAGAAATGTTATGTTTTAGTGACAGTTTGTAATTTCTCGAAACCATAAGCGGTTCGATCCATAATTATTGAAAAAACTGAACCGTGAAGACCCCTAATTGAAGAGCAGATGCAATTGCAATATAAAAATTAAAAAATATTGTGACTCTAAAAGTCGAATATAATATAATCAAAGGTAAATCAGCAGAGATCTTAAAAACACATTTGTGCTAGTTTTATCCTACAAATCTAATAATCTACATAAAGTCCTACCAAACTTCACCACTTGATACGATATCATCAGCATATAGCATCCTAAGGAATGATAGCATCATAAATATTCAGGGTCAGCGTGTCTGGTAGGTAGAATGGCAGGACAGATTTAAACTAAAACAAAGATTGCCGACTATACACTGGATAAGATAAAGGGTAATACAGACATTTACACGCGCGACATCACTTATCGATCCTGAGGTTATTGCAAAGATGACCAAGTTCAGGCCTGTTTGCCATCCAAGTAGCGAATTTCATCTCCTTAGGTGAAGTGCAGTAAAGATATGATCTAAACATGATTAGGAGAAAATAACGCCTGCAAATGGACAACGTAAATAGTCAAGTGATTGTTTTGATGTAAACCCGAGGGTGGGAAGCTACTAATATGCCCTCCGAACACTGGATTCAGAAAAACACACCTTGGTTTTTTCTTTGAACATACCATAAAATGCATACCCAGGAAGTGACAATTTTGACTCATTTATTTGAGAACTGTATGATTCGTGTCTTTGTGTTTTTATCTATAATAATGCAAGTAAAATAAAAATATATGTGTGTCTAAATAAAGCACTAAATCATTTAAGAAGCATAACCAGGTTATCACCAACATAATACAACTTTTTTAATCATGCATGACACTCAAGTACCAAAAAAGGAACTTTGAACAAAATTTACAAATTTTGGCCCATTCCTAGGTCCCCATTTTGCCACCTCTAGTTCAAACCTATACAAGTCTAGTAAAAATATCGTATTTACCGATTTCATAGTAAATTAAAGAAAAAAAAAATAAAACGTACTAAACAAACATTACACGTTAAGAAGATCAACAATAGTAATATTGCTATAAACAATGGAAAGGAAAATATGGCACTTTTAGTGTTTTGAAAAGGTAATTACATCATAAAGAAATTTTGAACTTTCAGAAGGATTTATTTGAAACTAGTCCAAAAACTAGCATCACACTAACTGACTGTGACAGAACGATGGGTTTAATCATGTTTTGTTAGGTTAAGTTGTTTTTACTATTAAAATAAAAGAGCTGTAAGATATACAACTGTGTTTTCATAGGATTACAGCTGGTAATTACCGGCTGATAGTTTCCTAGTTTAGGTTATGTTTTCCTTGTTCACATTATCTTAGAGATTAAGCTTCTGGATATAAATAAGCTTAATCTTCTCTATTATTATTGTACCAGTTTTCTCTTTTTGTTTTTCACAATATAACAATATGGCAGCTTGAAATCAGTGTTTTTGGTTTGTTCTTTGAGCCAATTGTCTAACACAGAAGAAAACTTTAAAAAATTACACTTAAATATTACAACTTACCTCAATGCTTTGATGCCCATATCCATGATGTATGCTTTATGATCATCATCATTACCTACAAACTTTTCAAGTTCCTTACTGTAGGACAGAATGTCATACCGAAGATGCCCAGCTCCAGCACACCTGTATAAAATTAAAATAATATTATTATAGTTTTACAATTTCTAGAGGATTTTATGGTAATATACTAATATATATGTAACCATTAAAGGGGTGTTTGGTGTGCAGTGTGAAAGTAATTATGTGATATTGAATTACTTTAACTGCCGAAAATATAGTTTTTGGATCTGCTTTTTCTGTTTAAGTTCTAAATAAATTTCAAAATCAAAGGGTTAGATATTTGAGTGTCAGGAAAATTATGATTATTTAAGGAATTGATATGAGTTTGCATGTGAAGAGGATGTTTTGTGAAAATGGGAGAAAAAGACTCAATTTCAGGAAAATAGGTAATCTTACTTTAACCTTAGATAATGTGATAAAACTCATTATCCATAACTCATATTTGACTCGTAATAAAAACTGCACAAGGTGCACAATCATGACACGCGCCTATGGCCAGCCTCACACATGTGAGACTAAATTCAGTTTTTTTTTCCTTCTTTAATTTAAGTTTTAACCTAGTTGGCAATGATGATTGATAAATGAATCTTACTTGGTCTGAGTTGTTATTAGTTTTCATTTTTGGTAATTATTTGATGATTATAGTTGCTAATTCTATTAGCTTTTTATTATGTTTGTTGAATGGTATCTTTTCTAATTCTATGTATTATATGTGTGTGTGTTCATTTTACTATTATTACGTTTTTTTGTCTGTCTTTTGTGCCCTGCTGGACTAATTAATCTCATTATTAATCAATATGTAATATGAAACTCAAAATAAAGTCCTATGTAACCCTATCAGGCTATCATATATATTTCCATTTAACTGTTTTTATTGGCATGGCACCAACTGACGATGCCACATAGGCGAAAAAAACTTGTGAGAAGGGAAAGAAACGTAAAGAAATTTATTTACAAGTTTGACAAAATAATTTTTTTAAATATTTATATTTAAACCCAAAAACCCCATTGAGGAGGTCACACATACCTTTCTATAATAATGTCTACATCTGACTTGCTCTCAGACCCACGCAGCAAAACCCTGGTAAGGCTAAGTATATCACGATAATCACCCCTTTCACGTGCTTCACAGTATGAATTCTCATCAGAAGATGACAAATATTGATTATCAGATGCTAATTTTCCTTCTGATACAAATCTTAAACAAATAATAGCCATCGCATATGCAACGCCTCCAAATCCTGTGTGTGACACAAACAGATAAGAACCTGCACAGCTGCACAAGAATACATTTTAGTGCTACAAAAAATTATCTCTAAAAAATAGATATGATATATTTTTCATTCTTACTGACACAATGCCATGTACATTGTTTACAATTTTTTGGTGCAGCATGGTTGCCATTTATTACCATGTTAAGCAATTTGTAACCATTCAATGCAACATGGTAACATTTTTATATCATTTAATGCAAAAAATTGCATACTTTGATGAGAAACAGTAAGTATTAACAAGTTACTATGTTGCCTCAATAATTTAAAAGGTAAGTACGGTCAAACTGCATGAAATTAAAACAAACGCTACACTTTCTCCTGACTTTAGAAACCAACATTAAATCATGAACAAGTTAGAAAATAGCTTACAATTTGTAACTGATTTGCGGCATTGTTGGATGGCATGCCAGCAGCCACATTATATGCCGAAATACTTGAAAACAAATAAATAGTCAAATTATTTACATGTTTGATAAAATAAGATTTTTTTTTAAATTTATATATGAAAATAATTATTGAATATGAAAACAGAGGCCAGTCATATACATTAAAATGACAAATAAGATGCCATGTCAGCAACTTAAAAAAAAAGTGGCATGACATCGACTTAACAGGTTATTTATTGCTTACGGCAGTAATAATTAAAACTTCTTAGCTAAAATTGGTAATAAAGTCATGATGCCTTTTATTTTACACCCAACTTAAAGCTTATCTAAAATCAGGAAAAGGTATAAAAGTGTTTCTATTTCCTGCAGTTTCTCTAAAGTAGGTTGCATATATCTAGAAAAGGTGATTAATAATTTAGTATCGTAGTAAAAAAAATGTTACTTACTGGTCCATACAATTCTGAATTGCATCAACGTCAGAAGGTAAGGCCTCCCTCTCTCTGGTCAATGGTATCCTTTTGTACACTATATCATACCCATCTTTTCTCAAAGCAGAATATACTTCTGTAGGGGTTTTAACATCTTCTATAAATATATTTTCCCAATATCCTACTACACTCACTTGATTTGATGTAGGGTTAAATTCTTCACGGTGTAAAAGCATTCGACCACCACATTTTTTAATTTCTGATGTAATATCCTCCTTTAACCGAGCCTCCATATGTTCAACCTGCATA
Organism: Mikania micrantha; assembly: GCA_009363875.1. Lineage (NCBI taxonomy): Eukaryota > Viridiplantae > Streptophyta > Magnoliopsida > Asterales > Asteraceae > Mikania > Mikania micrantha. The sequence continues at coordinate 12,982,682 of CM018691.1, forward strand.
AAATTCAGAAGCAGTTATGTTAAAAAAAAATTGATCAATGTTAATGTTTTTATTTCAACCCATTTACTTAGAAAAGGTTCTAACTTGGGTTTTGTTTTATATCAAATGGGTTAAGTTAAAAAAAAAAATAGCTTAAAAAACAGATTAAATAGGTTAAAAATGTTAAAAGTAGCCCAAAGTCAACTCTTATTGTATAAAGCCTCCTAAATCGTTTTATTCAAGTATTTAGATTAATTCCGTGATAATCTTGTTTTTCGTAATCATAATCAACGTGTTATAAATATAACTATCTAAAAAAATCTTTAAAAAAGAAAAGAAAGTGTTTTTCGGTCAACCCAAAGTGACCTGGCAAGTTTTTACCTTTGCTAAAAAATATTTCAAAAGCAGGTCATTTTATCTCAAATAGATTGAGTTAAATATTCTGGGCTAAAGGGGCAGATTAAATAGGTTGAGCAGGTTAGAGTTTAACCCAAATAATATTTGAGTGCAAACAACCAGCCTGAAATCATTTTATTCAAAGATTTAGATTAATATGGTAATGAATGTTTTTGTAACCATAATTACAGCAATTGCCCATTATAAGTCTTCAAAAAAGGGAAAAAAAGTGTTCACTAGCAAACCCAATCCAGCACATTTGACCCATACAAAAATGGCCCGTTTCAACCCGACCTGTCTTGACCTGTAACCCAATCTGCCCGACCAGTCCAGTTTGACCATCACTATTCTTGATTTAAGTTTCACAATAAAACAACAACGCACCACCGAGCCAGTGATCCCCACATGTTTGAGTGTGTCTACAGGTTTATTTAGTTCCCTAAGAACAAAAGGCGTGCCATTGATGTATACAACAGCTTCTTCCCGCAAATCAGTTAAAATCACTTTTTGAGGACCATTTCCTTCTGAAGGAGGTCCAGGTCTAGCACCTAAATAAGTTAGCATCTCTTTGGCACCTGCAATTGTTGGAGTTGCCATGCAATACACAGGATAACCATCCACCTAAAAAAAAGAAAAGAAAAAAATATATAAATAAAGGAATCCAAGGGATTTCTAAGCAATACAAGGGTAACAATTTTAACTAAATTACTTCTGAACAGGCCAATTTGGATTGTGTGTGATCTCAAACTAGTCAAACTGGCTGAAAGTCACCTAAAATGTATATTTAATGCATAAAACCTCCAGATCATTTATTCAAAGATCTGCATTGCTATTGTAATGATATTATATAAGTAATCACCGTTAAAGTTTTAAATATATATAACCTTTTTAGGAAAAAAGTAGAGTTTGCATGTCAAACACTCAAACCAACCCACGGTAAAATATAGTTCTAACCTGATCATTACACAACCGCCCACCCACCCATCTTGTCATCAATAGATAAAAGAAAACTCAATATGGAAGCCAATGAGCCAAGACAACCAAATCCAGCCACTCAAGTGATGTCAATCATGTACTTATTTTAGGTTTAGTTAGATTACTCTCATTAAACAGATAACCATCATAGCACAGAAAATAATGTTTTTTGCATATTTTGCCTACTCCCTACTTAAAACAACAAAGCAATAATCTACAAACCTAAAACAGAACTTTCTTCACCAAACTAGGTTTTTGTTCACTTTCCAATACTAAGCCAACTTGTTATTCAGAGAAGTTAATTATACGCCGGAATGTATCAACGCTTAAAGTTTGAGGTAAAAAATGCCCTCCGTGACTCCCAAAAGTCAAAATTCGACTCAAGGGAGAAAAATCTTACCATTTTTTTCATCATTAAGATGAATCCAGTGTCCGCCACTGCTTTGCTCGCTATAAGAGAGTGAACAGTGGGATGACATCCTTCACAAACAAAATTAGAACTGGCTATCTTAGACATACGATGAAATTATGTGGTTTCAAATTTAGTTTTAAATTTAATTTCACCAATTTCTTTATAAGCATTAAGTCACATATCATATTACCTTGTAAACATGTGGAGCACCATGGATTTGTATGTGATTAGAGGTTCTTTGACCAGGAAAAAAGTACATCTTGAGTATTGACCCCTTCCCTAGAACTGAACCGCTACGCTTTTTAACAATACTTTCCATCACTGCATCGCCATGTTGGCACTCTTGTGGAGCTCTTAATTCTTCCTGAAATAGAAAATACATCAAATTTATGCAGACAGATAAGCTTAACATGAAATGAAAGGCAATTTTGACAATATATGTTTACTTCTAATGAGTCAAATCAGAATTAACATAACAGGAAACAAGTCCCCAAACCCTAACGAGGTAAAATCCATTAAATTTGCATCAATGGAAGCAAGTGTGATGGGTCAAAAGTTGCCCAAAGTGTATTCTAATGCGTAATATCTCCTAAATTATCTCATTAAAAACAAAATAAAAGTTCAAGCGTGGGATAAGCATGTGATGGACACCAAAGCATTCAACTTTTTTCATCAAAGGCCATCTACATATTAAAACTAATATATAGGCCAAGTGGCCAACCAAGTATATATCTTGTTTCATTCAAACCATTTCAACAAAATATGCTAAAAGACGAAAATGCACTTGACTTTTGTGAAAGGCAAATGCTTTTGAAGAGTTGTCAGCATGTTATAGGTTAAAATTGTTGGGTTTTTTTTCAAAAAAAATTAAGCTTTGCCATCTAAAGTCTTTTTGGCTGATATCAGTATAAATGAAAGTTTTTACTTGCGAGCCCTACAAAGTAGTTTCAATATATGGGTGGCTTTAATGAAAAATGTTGACTATATGGATGGCATCCACATACATTATCCCCAGTTATTTATAAAAGGTTTAAAAATTTTGTACGCAATGTTTTGGGCCAACCTGCTAAATATTTATGAATGTGCACATTTTATGTTAAACAAGTCGATGGTAAATCAATTATGTTAACATAAAAAGGAATAGGTCTAATGAGCTGAAACTTGACACTTAAGTGTGTTTTTTAACATAAAAGTTTTGGGCACACAAAGTGTCAAGGCCAACCCAATCCACCCAAAGCGGCCAGTCCATTTTCCCCCTCTACCATTGAATAACTTAACAAAGATATTTGAAAATTATACTTACAGGGACAGTAAAAAATCGTCCAGGCCTCAATCTTATGGACCATTTCATAGCTTGTACTTCAGGTCGTTGATGTAACCAACTTTTAAAAGTAACCCTAGATTCTCCTTGTTCACAAAACCCATCAAATGCTTCACTTCCAAGATATGCTGAAAATGCAATTAACCGAAAATATCGTTCTAAATACTCAGCACCACGGTTCAATGCCACCCTTCTTTCTCTTGGTTCATCATGTTGTTGATTAAATAATTTTCTATATTGGAGTACAGCCTGGCGAATATTTTGAAGTGCTGAACACTTGTCAATAACTGCATCTAATGCTTCTCGACACTCAACACCGTTATCAAAAAAGCTAGTTATTTTCCATAACAAAAGAATGTCGTTTATACCAAATGCATGAGTTGCATTGGCTTGTATTCTGCTTTTAGATACAAAATCAGGCCCACTTTCATCACCACTTGATGTCCCATTGTCCAATTCGCCTCCACGTGCCATGTCATCAAGGAGGATTCTGATAGGTCGACCGTAATCAATTCGAAGTTTTAAAAGGCAGGCTATTACTGTGCCGGTAGTTGTTCTCCCTCTACCCATCTGAGATGAAAAATTAACAAGGAAAACAAATTTAATGCTTCCATAATGAACAATTAGAAACATCTTTCAACTTTCATCACTAAAAATATTGATTTATCAAAACTTTCTTCCACGACTCGATATGGATATTTACGGTAACTGAAAATTGTAAGAAACACCCTATCTTTTTACTTGGTCAAGTCCCAAACCCAAATTTTTTGCATGAAGAAATCTTTTACCTTTAAAATAGTTACATGCTGACATGGATGCCATGTAGGCTGATATTTGATTAAATATGTTGATGTGGACATAAGTACGTAATATTTTAAAGGATTTATTAATACAATTAGCAAATTCAGGGACTTATTGCGAAAAATGTGATAGCCTTGGGTTTTTTTAACATTTTCCCTTGAACTTTTTACTTATTTTGACACAAAATCTGTTGGAAAATAGGAACTTTTCATTAAGATTAGTAAAAGGGATATAAAAAAAGGTTCATGAACTGATTTGTGAAGAAAACAAAAGTTGGTAGAGTTTTTTCTTACATTTGCCCTAGAATAAATGTAGCTTAAGGTATTACTAATCCAAGTACAGCTTAAACAAAAGAACTCTTTTTGCATTGTGCAACGTCTACAAAAGATAATCAAGACTATACTGTATTACTATGGATATATATAATCTTCAAAAGAAAATTTTTCCGACACCATTCGTATTATCCTTACATTCTAAACACTCAAAGTTTCATACACACACGCACACACAAATAGGGTCATCAAATACAAAACCAGCTTTAAGTAGATGACTGTAAGAGTATAACAACCCCAGTTAAGGTGTACACTCAGAAAAGGAAGCGATTCAAGCCAGTGGATGCCAATGCGCACTTGGGTAATTCTGAATCATAGGTCAATCCCTTGGGTCAAGGTAATGGCAGGAATGTGGAGCAATGGGGAGAGTTTTCAAGTCAGTCAAGACCACTACTCCAGCTGTTAGAAAGAATGAAGGGTTCTTTTAAGCAGGCTTTGTTATCATTTTTTGTTGTTCCCTGTCATTTCTCTTTAGTTTGTTTATAACTGAAGACTTTGCCCCTCTCAAATCGAGCCGAACTTTGACGTTTAATTAAACCAAGTTACTTGCTTTTCTTTAGATTATACCAGAACCACATAAACACATGTACTTGTTGCTTAGAACCATATAAACACATGTGCTTGCTGCTTTAACTGTGATATCTTATAATCCACTATATCTATCTCCCATCATAGCTTACCAGCTCTATACAAGCGCTTATGTGGTTCTCGTGCTTTTCTACTTGGAAATGTATATGCAATGAATGTACTCCTATGTGTGTTTATCCTTTTATATTCCAATATTCCATAGTATCATATCTTTCCCTTTCAAACACAAAATACTGTATCTACTCGTTCCAAAGTAAATAAAATAAAATCAGTCACTTCCCTACTTTACTCAGCAAATGAAAAAAAGATCATGGGCAGAGATTACTCTCAGCAATAACAGTGTTTTTCTTATTCGTTTATTCCTTAAAACAGGCAGTTCAAATAAAATGGTATATTCATATTTTATACAGAATGAATGCATATGATATATATGAAATTGAACTATCATTGAGCATACCCGTGTCTTTACTTTTACCTAAGGTTAGGCATATACCTGACAATTAAATACAAAAGCTGTATCTTTGGATGCAGATGAAATATTATGGGCCAATGTGTCAAAATCTGAACTTTTGGGGGCTTTTCCATCAGTTATGGGTACACGTGCATATTTAATGGGGAACCCATCATCTTCTAATGATTTGAAAACCTCTAATGGGGTCTGGACTACATCTTTGCTAACATGCTCCCAAGAATCATATATTTTTCCATCTTCGGTTTCATGAATAACCATAAAATCACCATCGTAACGTTTAGATTCTTTTAAAATATCTTCTTTTAATCGGGCTTCCATTCTCTCTACTCTTTCACGGTCAATTCCCTACATGTAATATTTTTTAAATTATCATATTCAACATAGTCCCAACAAACGATTTAACTTTAAGGAAGGGGAGTTGATTTTTATTTTTATTTTATTTTTTTGGATAAAGGGAGTTGATTTGTACACAACAAATAATCATCATTTGACAAGTTTATCCTTATTGCATTTTAAAAAAAAAACAAATAAATATTTTACATGTAAAGAGTAAATTTTTCAAAATATAATTGGTTGTCACGTGTGAATATCTTTCTGTTGTGTATATTCTGCCTCCCTAATTTTAAGAGTGAACTAAAAAAGATTATGCAAGTTGTTGGACCTTTTTCCTAATAATGGTACCATGACTCCTACTTTTGCCTTTTTGGTCCCATTAAATAGTTTCAGTCACACCCTTTTAGACCAAATCAATTACGAATGCCATATAATCATAATATTTGGTTTTTTTTCCTAGCAATTTTGTTTGCTTTATAAACTATATGTCTATATCCATAAACTCGAGAGCAATAAACTGGGTTCTGATGATTACGGTTTAAATTTTGAGATATTTCATATTTTGGCATTGATGATGTGCAAACCACGTTAACTGGCAAGTGACCAAAATACACGCATCTTCAACCTCTGTTATTATTTTTTTTCATTAAAGCTTACTTCATAAATGCATGCAATTAAAACTATTTAGGGACAAAAAGGCAAAATATAACTCAAGGGATATGGAAAAAATAATTCAAAAGCACATGAACGATTTTTATAATTTTGATATAAAATTAGTGAAAGAGAAAAATGTATCACCGTATACTCAAGCATGTTTTTGTAAGGTCTCTCAACTTCACGAAGTACAAAAGGTTTTCCATTAATGTAGATAACGGGCTCTTCTCTCATGTTATGCCAAAACACAGGTCTACCGTTTTTAGAACTACCGATCCTTTGAAGAACAGATTTAATTCCTTCAACAGTTGGATTTGCAACACCAAAAACAGGAAAACCAGGAATTTCTCTAAAATTAGGTGCACCCTCTACTCTCTCGGGTAAATTTGGTTGCTGACAGCCTGGACAATGATCACTTTTAAGAACAGTTTGACTTCCCAAAACCTCCCCGGTTCTTGAAACAGCAACTATTCCCATCTCAAAAGGGTGGTGACCATCACCAGATTTGTTTATTTTGTTCAACGATTTAAAATTTGCATAACCAAGTGCGCCCATTGGGTCCCGCCTCAACAACCTTTAACAAGTTCAAAAACATAAAAGATTTAAGAAAGTGAAATTCAATCCAGTTTTTATTAAAAAAAAAGGTAAATTCCATAGAATGACAACATCCTTTTGAAACTAGTCCAACTTAGACTTCTCCCATCGACGACCAAAATCAAGATTGGTTGGTCATCAAATAAAAAAAAAATAGTAAATTCTATTTTTCCTCTCAACCGGGTTGCTGCAGAGACCTTGGGTTGCCCAAGGTTGGTTGCCATTATCTTTACTAAATGTCAATAATTTATTGGTAGATGAGTTTTTCCCCATAAATTAAAACCTATTATCTAAAAATTTAACATTTTGCTAATTTAAAAAATATAAAAAAGTTACCAAATTTCGTAATTTATTTTTCTCAATTCATAGAGTATAATATTGACATACTTTTGTAAAAAAATTAATATTATCTATTTTATTTTTAAAGTTTAAAATAACAAAAAACATTATTTAAAGAGAAGAAAATTGTTTTATTTTTAGGTTGGGTTGGTTGTGAATGAGAGTGAAAAAAAATAGTTTGGTTGGTTGTGTAGATGGAAGAAAGAGAAATTATTTTTTTAATAAATAGTTGTGGTTGGTTGGTTGTGAATGGGAGTAGTCTTAGTAATTTACCTTTTGGTGTCTCAATCTTGTAATTAAGTATGGCAGGTTTGGTAGTTAAACTTTTATTTTTCTTTTGAACAGATCATGCAATTAAGTATTTTTCATCCCTATTATTATTTATTATTTACACTAGAGTAAAATATTATATTAGACTACTTTGATTACCATGTTGAGACATAAAGTCAGAATTATGCCAAAGGGGACCATTTTTTGCCCCTGTTTGGTAAACTAAATTTTACACTATAATAACCATGTTAGTCTACTTTAATTACCAGGTTGAGCTGTTGAGACATGAAAAGGAAAATCATATCATTGTGCACCATTTTTGAAGCATGAAACACTCTTTTTGCCTATATTTGGTCATTTTTTAACAGTGCATAAAAAGAAGAATACTTACCATAGTGACCATTGTGAAAAACTTGTTGCTATTTTATGGAATTTGACAATTTGTGTAATAAAAGTCTACCCAAATACAGAAGAGAAAAACTGTTACCTGCGAATGATGGTGTAAAGCTCAGGTCTTGCTTTCATCCAATGATAAAAATTGAAATTTGAAGGGGGTCTCTCTGTATGGAGATAAACAGCAAAGCAAATAAGGTAGTAATATCTTTCAAGATATTCAACAAAAAAAGAAAGCAATGCTGCCCTCTTCATTTCATCAGGTTGTCTCAAAATACTATTTCGATATGTAGCAATTGCTTCACGTAAATTCTGTTACACAACCAAAAATGCATGCTTAGGATGTTAATTTCACACCAAACAATTGTCAGGGAATTTAATGAAATTAAATGGGGGAAGAACAGAAAGAAACCTGCATGGAGGCACACTTATCGATTACTTTGTCCACTTGTCTTTTGCCTTCAACACCACCCTAAAAGCATGATAAAATCATGAAGAAATTATTCAGACATGTTCTATCGAGATGGAAAAATGATCCAAAAAGAAAAACGTATGAACTGACATAAAACAGGCTGTAAGAAATCAGCCCAGTTAAGACTGGTCCCAGCTCTATCCTGGCCAAATTAACCCTACCCCAGTTCGAGGATCAGTTTAAAAGCTGCCCCAAATTAAAATAAAACAAGCTAAAACTATAAACGGTCAAAATCGGACCAACAACGTCCTTAAACAGGGACCTTTTTTGTTACCCGTATCCAGAGTATTAGGCCTTTCTTGTAATTTCTCAAAGGTTGGGACCTTTTGTGAAATAGGGCTAAACCACAAGGGCCTTTTATGTAATTAACTCAAAAATAAATTATGCTTGTTTAAAGTTTTTAAAAAAATAGTCACTGTAAGTAACAAACAATAAATAATTGAAATTCAAACATATAAAAACAAAGAATCGATATGGTCAAAAACAGCCCGCCCTAAAAACTGGGCTGAAACTGGACTTTTGTTCCTAATGAATTGAAACAAATGGAATGAAGAAACGTACAGAAACCAGTCCTGGCTAAAAACAGGGTGTGTGTTTTTTTTTTTTTTTTTTTTTTTTTTTTTTTTTTTTTGGGGGGGGGGGCTAATAAGTAGGCCTGTTCAATATCAGTTTAAAATAGTCATTGCCCATAGCGGGAACTTTTTCGTTGTAAGCAATACATACCTCTAACACTCGAATTAAGCTTCTTATCACAGTATATTCCCCTCTACGAAGTGCTTCCTCTGTATTTAGCATATTGTCACTAGCATTTGACCCACAAACAGAAACTTTTCCAATTGAATTTGTCCTTGGGATTCCTAACAATGACATTAAAAAAAAAATTAAAATCTACTGAGAGTGCTCAGGTGGACTCAAAGTGTGAAGCCATAAAAACCATTATATCATGAGACAGTAAAAGTGAATTTGAAACAAAAATATGTACCAGAAGCTCCTATTCGGTTAAAATAGATCAATGTAGCAATCACCATTCCTGTGGTAGTTCGTCCCCGTCCCATTTGGCAATTAAATATAATCTCTGTTTTTAGATCAGCTCTGGAAATTCGATCAACCTTATAACACAAAGTCACAAACCATGTAGAAACCAAATTACATATTTCCATTCTTAATTGTATGGTAAGGATAACACTGTCAAGTACAAATGGCATAATGCGCTTTCAGCATCAAATAGCCACATGTTATGTAAAAATGTGGATTGTGGAAAGCCTAAAATGATGTGAAAGGAAGTGAAAAATTGATAGTTCTTTACATATATAATTTAGCAAAACAAACCCCATTATAGGGTGACAGGGTAAATCAAATTTTTGTAAAGATGTATTTTTGCTTATTTTTCATGAGACAATGACCTCTATTTATAGAATTAAAGACTGGTAAAAGGAATCCAGATAAACAAGAAAACTAAATAAACTCAAATCATTATCTCTATCATAGATAAAGACAACCTGAAAATAAGGCATACCAATGTATCAAAATCATGTTCCTTGGGTGACTTTTCATCTGTTACTGGAACGCGTTCATAGTCAACAAGGAATTGTTTTGTTTGTAGTTCCATGTACACCTACAATAGAGAAAAGAATGTATATAATATAGTTGTTTTAAAATTTTCATATATTCACATTTCAAATAGAGAAAAAGGTGGTATTAGTAAACCTGTAGTGGTGTTTTCACCGACTCTGGTGTAACAGGCTCCCATTGGTCCACCATTTGACCATCTGGCAGTTCATCAGTTACAAGGATCTTGTTTCCATATCTGTTTAGCCAATTAGGTGTTCATAAATATGTGATGACTACCAATGTGGCTACACAGATACTCATATACAGAAAAATAATAATAATAATAATAATAATACCTGGCAGCTTCTAGCAGTATGTCCTCCTTCAACCGGTCTTCCATTTGCTCCACCCTTGCCCTATTGATACCCTATTCATTAAGATATTAGATATGGCACCACATTGTTATGATGAAAAACACCACTATAAATGAACAAACCATCAAATTTTGTTAAATCTTCTATCCATATTCAACTACTCTCAGACACAAACCGTAATGTTCAATTCCCCATGTTGTTTCCGACCATTGTGTTTGAAATCTTTTTATATACTCAAGATTAGTTTTACAAATTAACTTTACTCTATTCAGATTAAATTGATTTCCTATCTAGATAGTGTTGGACCTACCCCTACGTCTGCAAAAAAAAAACAAAATGTAACACCAATCATCACATCAATAGTCGGGGTCTCTTTAAAAGTAGCCTCTTTATCCTATTAGGATAGAGGTAAGGTTTTTCTTCATCCCACCTCCCCCAGATCCTACTGATTAGTGGGACGTGACTGGGTATGTTTGTCATATTAACAAAAAACATAAAGAGCAAAAAAAATATATACAAAAGTGTAGCATTAAAATTTTCATTAATGACTTTAAAAATGTGTATCATATTGAATATGGTTTTTTAAGTGTTTCTATCATTCATTTATTATTATTAAGTTGATTCAATAACTAATTTCAAATAAATAAGTAAATTTTTAAACAAAAAAAATGTATTTTAATTTACATATAACAAAATTTAATTCCATTAAATTTATATGAATCTAAACCATCTAGTGTAAAAATGATGTAAAAGTGTAAAACTTCGGAGTAAACATTAGATGCATGCATTCGAGTTGAACGAAATTTTGTAGGCACATTCCAAGAATTTTTTTTTTTCACCAAAATGATATAAATGTTAAATTATCAGATGTATACATAGGAGATGCTCTTAATTTTTTATTTTTGAATCTTCATGTTATGTAGGAAGTTGTTGAATTCACCGGTTTTTAGTAGTCAGAAAATCAGCATGGTGGGCAGTTGTATCTTTGATTTAGTCAACTGGATGTTTATTCAATCGGGAAAAAAAAATCTTAGTATGTCAAAAAACAAGGTACATGACTATGGCAAATATAAACTTAAGTTCGTAGCAACCACATCAAACATTTTCAAGATGAGAAGTCTAAATTGAGGTTTGAGCAAAGGAAGAGAAAGAACAAACACACCGTGTATTCAAGATTGGAGAAGGGTCTCTCAACTTCACGCAACACAAATGGACGTCCATTGATATAAACCACCTATTTCAAGAAGAAAAAAATTAATTGTCAGTCTATCACACAGTCGTGTGTGTATATATAAGTTATATAACTACTCATATACACATTTATAAGTACAAAAACACACACCAACACAAAAGTGTGCATCTATATGTTGGTATTCATACACGTATTACATTAAAATAATGAGAAATATGCACAGGTGGTATATATGCACACGTACTTGAGCATATAAATGTTTATTTGTTTTTATATATGTGGAAGTATATATAGAAAAGCATATACACATAAGTGTCTACATAGATATGTAAATATACACATGTGAACCTGATACGAACCCAACCAGTCCCAACTCCAATAGGGCGCCAAAATGAGAACTAAAAATCAAAAAAGCAAAGCAGGAGGGAAAATCCAAAAATCATGGGGAAGTGGGGTAGAAACTGCCAAGTAGTTTAGTGGTCTTTAGGCTTTATATATTTTTGTTATAGTTCAGTTTTAGATCATCGGGAATTATTACTTTGTTTGAAATCTGAATTTGGAGACTAGTCCCTCTCGAATCAGGCTGACTATTGTGTTATTTTGTATTTTTATCCTGATCAAATTTCTGGGTTCTATCAATGGTTCCGTTGCCGGGAAAATTCGTCATGGTTCATATCCGGAGCCGTTCTAATGACAGCGATCCACAAAATCCGATTGCAACACCGTTGGCTGCAATTGCTGCAAAATTAGAGTCCTTTGAATCACTCACAGCAGACATCGCATTCCTAAAAGCCCAACGAACAAAGTCTGACGAAGAGCCAACAAAATCTGATGAAGATTATGGAAGTCGTAGCCCTAAAAATCCACTTGCAGAACAATTAGCAGCCATCGCTGCTAGGCTTGATAGTTTGGAATCACACCTGAGAGAAGACATCGCATTCCTAAAAACACACTGTGAGCCATCACCAAATCAGGTCGAAAAGGAAGCCCTCGATAACAACCATCGGGATGAGGAAGAAAGATTCAAACTAGATACAGAGGAAGTTTCTGGCGACAACCCCAGTGATGATGAAGATCAATTTCAGTATGTCGATGGTGGTCAATTGGAGGTCTGCGACAACCCCACTAATGATGAAAATCAATTTCAGTATGTCGAGGGTGGTCAATTGGAGGTCTGCGATGGCATTCAATTGAAGATTGAAGATCAGGAAAAAACCCAAAGTCACGTGAAAAAGCTACCAACCAATTTACATTTTGCTGGACCTACTCACATGATTTCATGGGCTGAGAAAAAAAGAAAAATGGGCTGGACCTAGTGGCTGGAAGGATTCAGACATTTTGACAATTGAAAAAGGGGGCTATATTTCCCATAAGGTGTGGGATAGCCAAGTGGTAAATAAAAAAGTCCTTGTTTATTGGTCCGATGTCAATTTCAATTCCACCACATTTGTTAAAGCTTGTATCGTCGGGAAGCATACTACTCGAAAATTAGTGAAAGGACAGATCTCGACAATCATAGAATGGCTTATCGCTTGGAGTATAATTTCCTTTACGATTTGAGGACAAGTCGGTTCTCCGGGTGGGAAGTATTGACACGAACCTAACCAGTCCCAACTCCAATATGGCGCCAAAATGAGAGCTAAAAATAAAAAAAGCAAAGCAGGAGGGAAAATCCAAAAATCATGGGGAAGTGGGGTAGAAACTGCCAAGTAGTTTAGTGGTCTTTAGGCTTTATATATTTTTGTTCTAGTTCAGTTTTAGATCATCGGGAATTATTACTTTGTTTGAAATCTGAATTTGGAGACTAGTCCCTCTCGAATCGGGCTGACTATTGTGTTATTTTGTATTTTTATCCTAATCAAATTTCTGGGTTCTATCAGAACCATGTGGTTACTTTGAGATTCAAACACTCCCCACAAAAATATAAACCATTCATATCCAGTTAAGATTGTTACGAACCAAAGAGGAGAACTCAACCCAAAATACTAGCATGTTTGTCTGTATCAATGGTATACTAATTAGAACCAACTCAGAGTGATGACCCCCAAAGTGGTGGCCTAGTGCCTAGAGGGACCCAGCTGTGACAAACATGGGCGTGACTAGTGAGGGCATCAGCCCTTAAAGGAGGGTCGATTGTCAGGGAGCGAAACCATTACAAGTTATGAGACAAGATTGGTTGTATCGGCAATTGATGTAGGGTTTATAGGCCAAATGGGCTCTCTCACCCATCAGCCTAATCTTTTGGGTTAAGTTCTCTGATTTGGTCATAACAAAAATCAATGAACTCTTAGCATCCTCTTCTAATCAGGTGATAGGGGTAAATGTTCCATTTTTTTCTCGTAAGTGTAGCAACTAGTGTGTTAATTTTGAAAATTACTTAATGATATCAAACTCTTGCACACTAAAAAGGCCCAACACGGCAACACATCATAATTTATTCATCAATTTTCAATTATGCTACTAGCATGTAACTAATTATTCTAGGTTTAGCTGCCACCACCTTTCTAAGTTTTTTAAATATTAATCTTTTGTTTTCCGTTTGATTAATAGCTGTTATCGACTGTACATATAAAAAGAACTAGGATGGAGGTAATTCTTCGGTCCAACCCTAGTTGATTGTCAGTATTCATTTAGCCCTTTATAATCTGTGTTTTCTAATGTGGTCCCTGACATTAACTATTTTCAGTTTTTATTACAAGTAAGATTGTAAGAACATACTTGTATTGAAAAATCTATCATTAAACTTGGTATTAAAATGTATTTTGCTCCTGTTTCTCTCCTACCTGTGCTTCTATATTTAATTCAGATTCAGATTTATATTCTACAATGTGCTTTCAAGGCTACTGTTGAGAAAAAATCTTCTCCAAGCAAATTATTGCAAAAAAAGAAAGAAAGAAAGATGCATTACAGGTTCCTCACGGAGGTTGATCCAAAGAACATTTGCTTGCTTCCCATCCATTTGAGCCCCAAGATATGTAAGAACATTCCGGATCCCATCAATAGTAGGGATTGCAACACCATGGACACATAATGATTCAGCCTGATGATTTCATGAAGCATAAGCATTGCAAATAACTTATGGATCACTATTAATATTCTGTAATACTATTGAAACACGATTTTAAGAAATAATATGTGTATCCTTCAATTTATCAATTAACAACAAAAATGGCAGTTCTCTGGTATCAACAACTTCAATATCGTACACAGGAGAAAGCCATAGGTTAAGCTTTCTAAACAACTCATTTACTAAAGGTTTACGGTTTCGTAATTTCTTTACATATAATTTAAGTGCACAATGAAAATTCAATCACTAAAAGATAAATTTTGGCATTTCGTAAAAATAATCCATCAACAAATGAAGAACGACGATTGAACAATGTAATACGAATCCATCATAAAATTGGCGAAATAGATGAATAAACAAGCATATTACCTGACGATAATTTGGGGCACCATCGATTTGAGGGGACAAACGCTTGTTTTGACATCCAGGAAAATGATCGCTCTTCAGAATCGTCTTTTTTCCAAGCACAGATCCATCTCGTTGCTTCATCACCTGCTCAGGCTCCTTAGGTATCGACATGATTGATGATTCCTATCCACCCAAACCTCTGATTCTAACCTAATGATACACACTATTTTAATGAATATAATCAATTGACGGCGACGATCCTTCAAAATCAAAACCAGTAATACTAAATCGGTGCACGAAACGCACAATTGAATGACTGCTTTCAATCATCCCCTAGAAGAGATACAATCAAACTATTAGATGAACACTGACGTTAGTAACAGATCGGTGAGATTTAAAGAATAATCAGGAGATTGATTGATTGATCCGACGTCGGTACGGCAGATAGAAACAGTGGTAAGAACAACGGAACGACAACAACTCGAGGTGATGGAATAACGAATGTGATGGATAATTTGGTAGTGGTGTAGATTTTTCGTGCGGGGCATAAAGTACACAAGGGGTGTAAACTAATGGCTTTCTATTTGTTTTATTATTTCTTTTTTTAAGTTAGCGATCACTTGAGTATCATCGTGTTATCGGTAATACCATCTGATTATATTTATGATCAACTTATCAGTTTTAAAGTAAACTCAATATTTTGAGTAAAAACTCTCTGTGAAATTCGAAGCCAATATCATTTGGTTCATAAGCGTTATTACACAACCAAAATACCGTTATTTTATAATGCGTTGGTGTTTTATTATTTATTAATATATTGTTATGTTATATTGTCAATAATTTTGTTCTCGCGCATAAGTGGAGAGTTATGATTTGATTTGTTCTTTATCAACTCGTGCTTAATTACACACACAATGTGTCCAGAATTCATTGGCTACTTGGTTGTAGTGGTGTACCCACTTAAAAGAAGAATCTTTGAAAAAAAAAATAGTAGCCACATGTATGGTCGTTCTAATCTCAGACATCGGAGCATTCTCGAAGGAAATTCTGATTTATTGGCAAAGAGGCGAAGAAATAGAGTCATCATCCCACTCGACTCGATTCAAGAAGGCAAGAACCAACTAATACTTGGCGAACTGAAACATCTTAGTAGCCAGAGGAAAAGAAAGCAAAAGTGATTCCCGTGGTAGCGGCGAGCGAAATGAGAGCAGCCTAAACCGTGAAAACGGGGTTGTGGGAGAGCAATACAAGCTTCGTGCTGCTAGGCGAAACAGTAGAATGGTGCACCCTAGATGCGCGAAAGTCCAGTAGCCGAAAGCGTCACTAGGTTACGCTCTAACCCGAGTAGCATGGGGCACGTGGAATCCCGTGTGAATCAACAAGGACCACCTCACGTCCCTCTTTAAATTTTAATTTTAAGCTTTACTTAATAAAACAAAGTTAAAAAATAAAACTCAACCAATAATTTAAAACAATTTCAATATTAATTTTAATACATTAAATCATCACTAGCCTATTTTAAATAACGGGTGAGGTTATAATAAAAATGTTTAAATTGGTAAGAAGCATAAGAATGATTATAGGTCGTTATATTTTTAATTTAATGGTTGAGATCAAAGTTGTATTAAAAAGTTAGCTGAATGTTATTTTAATCTTAGACACTTTTGTTGAGTTTTTAACATGTTCCCACAATTTCTTAAACGATCATAACTTTTATATACGATATTATTTTTTTTTTTAAAATTACACTAGAAAAACGAGTGTTTTTTAATCTTTAAAACGACTGTAATATTGTTATATAAAAAATTAAAAATAAAATATGTTTTCATTCAACTTATATATCTGTAATGTGCCATTGTGTCTTTAGTCTTTTGCTGCGTCTTTTTGTTTCACGTTGTGTCTTATGTTCATCACTATGTCTTGCTATTTTTTCTATATTGATCAACTTTATAAAAAATAATGATAAAACAACACAAACACGTATTTTCTATATGTAAATCATAATAATAAAACAAACAACAAATTCATCTGATGCATAAAAAAATTATAAAATAAAATAAAATAGTCAAAAACATAAAACACAATGATAAATACATATGACACAATATCTGAAATATATGTTACTAAACTAAGAAGTCTTGAATAATAAAATGTTGAAATAATACAATTGTGTACTTATAATATTGAAAACATAGAAAAAGAAATAACAGGTTTATTTAATATATAAAAAATAATAACAAAAAGAGCATTTAATAGATTAAAACTTGTAACACAATGATGAATACATATAACACAATGACATTACCGTAAAACACAATGTTGAGTATATTACACAATGAGTATAACATAAAACATAATGATTATTATATTACACAATGACCTGAGCATAAAACACAATAATGAGTATATTATATAATAACTTGGACGTAAAACACAATGACCAAAATGTATTTTCAAAAAATTAAGATAATTTAAGTTTTTTATAATCATGAGTTTTTAAAAATATAATGATGAAATAACACAAATATGTACTTATAATACATTAAACATAAAAAATTAAATAACAACAATTTATTTAATGCATTAAAAACAGTAACAAAAAATAACACACAATGATATAAAAGTTAAAACATAATAATGAGTGCATATTACACAATGACTTAAAACATTAAACATAATGACTCGAAGTATCAAACACAATGACCAAAATACCATTTTTAAAAAGTAGAGAAATGACACTTGTCAACTACACAATCATTCTCACACTTCTCACCAATTTAATTCCTTTTTACTAGAACCTAAACTTTTAAATAACTTCATTATTAATTTTAATAACTATTAACATAATACTTGTAGCCAAATTTATGTAATCCGATTGGTGATGAGAATTAAATGGATATTTATATTTCTTTTGAGAATAAAAAGTTACTTAAAAAATCTTCTTATACGTTATTTTTGATAGATTAAAAAAAATAAAACTTTATAGAGAATGACTTTATATGTATTGTATTTTTATTATGTTTTTGTTTATGAAATTTAGTTTGATTATCTTTTATTAACATGACCAACCTGATCGGATCCAACCCGACTTGAACATAATAGGAAAAAAATTATATAACGATAATAAAACAAACTTAAAAATTTTCGCCCTTTATGAAAAAAATTTATGGGTCTACCACCGATTGGTTGTATGCATGTAATGTGTTATTAACTAATAAAATCTGAAAAACATTTTATGTCTCCCTTCTATTAAATACCATTGTTTTTGCATAATTGGATCACTCAATTAAATATTAAAATTTAAATATATTTATGTAAATACTTTATTAAAATCTGATAAATGATAAACAAAATAATTATAGCATATCTTCAAATATAATTTTTAATATTATATTTGTTATTTATAATTATTAAACATTCACTATTTCTTGTTTTACTTACTTCACCAATGGCTAATAACCACATCCAAACATATAAGTATTTATGAACACTTATATGATACACGTGTATCATGTGAAAACATTATTTTAAATAGAAAGTGCTTAAATCTTATTTGAACACTCGAATTGAAATCTTAAAAATAAATATATCGTTCGCATTAAAGTTGAATAAAAACTTGCGGTTTAAATAGACAAATAAGTTTTAATGTGGTTTAACGTGAAATATGTATTTATTTTTTCAAAGTTTCAAATGAATGGCTCATACAGGTTTACTAGTATTATCTCTACAATCGAGTTTTCACATGATACAGTCCACACACATATATATATATATAATATGTATGTATAACATGTTGGATTTGTATAGTCTATATTATATACAGGTTTATAATATAGTATTATAGTTTATTATAACTTAATAACTAAATACAACCAAAAAATAACATGTATTTTGTTATGTAATTATGACAGAGACAGTGCTTAAAAACAAAACGGTTGAAAATTTTAATATCAAAAGGTTAATAAAAAACAATAATGACATGAATTGTTGTCACACCTCGAGCCGGCGGGAATGGATCGGCTTTCCCATCGGGCAAAAGGTTCCCGGGGCGCGATATCGTTGTGATAATCGAAATGATCAGATTGTTTACATAGCACATGAGATATAAATGAGAAATGCTAACATGACATCAATACAGAATTACAAAGTTAAATTACATAGCAATGTTCATAATTTAACTAAGTAATCATACCAAAAGAATCACTGTGGCTTCTATCTTGTAACTGTACAAGATATACAAAATATGATTCACTGTTTTGTCATATCAAAAGTATGCAACACAAAATGAAGCTAGGTCTTCTAAAATTCCACTAGCTTAGCCTTTGCATATGAGTGACTACACATGTTTGTCACCTGAGAAAACATGCATTTAAACCAAGTCAACACTAGGTTGGTGAGTTCATAATTGTAGTAATAGAAAACCTTGATTTGTTCACATGCACAATCATAATGTAATTCCTGTTACTTGTATGTTGTTTGATTCACCCAATAACTCAATGGTTTCTCAATAGTTATGTTCACAAGTAATATATTATCCTAGTAGTTATGCTTATACATAGGGCATATGTAAGGGAACCAAGCCCTAGCCAACATCCCACCACATAACTACTAGAACTCCACACTACTTGCAATACAACTATTAATATCCATCTCCATTCCCCTTGTTCATCTCATTTGTTGATCACTTGTTATATCATGTATAGAATAATATAGTAATAGGGTTTTAGTTATCAAACCGAAGTACTGATAACTCTTATATATAGTAAGGATATTAGATTTACTAAATTTGCTCCTTGTATTATTCTATTACTTGTGGGGTTAACTGTTGATTACTTTTAAATATTAAAAGTTATAGTTAATCACTTGTTATTTGTCCTCAACTTGTAACGCATAGAGCCTGAAAGGAATCCATTGTAGTCCTCACGTAATCAGATTACAATGCATCCGATTTACCTCTACCACGTCATGTGTTCTCATTGTTGTTTACAAAGTTAAATAAGAACTTGTCTTATTACTTTATGTTCACTGATGTGTGAATGATATTGTTATCATGAAGTTACATTATCATGATTATCATTCTAGTTGTTCCATATGATCACCATGTTATCATTAAGCCGTAGTAAGAACGAGTCTTACTACCCTTAATCGACTCAGGTGGTGGATGATAGTTGTTCCATGTAGTCACCATGTTGCCATTAAGCCGTAGTAAGAACGAGTCTTACTACCCTTAATCGACTCAGGTGGTGGATGATATTTGTTCCATGTAATCACCATGTTGCCATTAAGCCGTAGTAAGAACGATTCTTACTACCCTTAATCGACTCAGGTGGTGGATGATAGTTGTACCATGTTATCTTGTAATATGTATCGAGCTGTAAAATAAACGTTATAAGAATTTATCTTATGACACTTACTTAACTCTTGTGTTGAATGTTATTATGAAGATATATTATCTTCCTAACATTCTTGTTTTGTTGTTATTGCCTTTATATTATCCTGTGATTATCCCAATGTTTGTTCATGTAAGAATAACTAAGTGTTATAAGATATAATCTTACAACTATGTTATTCTATTGTGTAGATGAGTTATGAAGTTATACTATCATATTCATCTGAGTTATCCCTGTCATATCATGATCATACAAGCATGCATACAATGATAAGCGATAATAAGTTAAACAATATTATCTGAATCAAAGCATAAGCAATATGTTAAGCTAAAACTTTTAAGTAAATAAAAGTAAGCATGTTTCTCAGCCCCGAGAGTTTAAAATCAGTTAATGATTAGAGAAAATGGGCATATGAACTCACCTTGTTGTTGAAGTGGTTGACTAAGTCTAAATAAGAAGTGCACGCGCTCTTTGTTGTTCTCGATGTTGTTTTCACGATCCTATGTTGATTTCACAATGTTTGTGACTTATAAGTATAAGTTATAGGAATTCGCGTGTGTGTACGTGTTAGCCCTAAGTTGGCTAACACTTGTTAGTCTTAGTCATCTTTCGGCCCAATTCAATGGTTGTAGTTTATACCGACACTTAACTCCATTAAGTTAAATTTTAGTACATGTTGTATTGACTCTATGGTTCCCTTGTCTTAACTCGTCCCTGAAATTTCCAAAGTCATGTTATGACATATCATGTACTTATATTAACATGATCTTTGTAACTAAACCACCTCATGGTAGTTTAAATCTTGACATGTTATCGTTGTTGAACCCAATTTGATTGTTACTTGGTTACCCATTAGGTAACCAACAAACTTTGTAAAACTTGTTGTTTTGAGTTCTGTAACAAAATTTATACTCACTCATCACCATTTTTTTTATAAATTAGTTTTGTATATATAAAATCCTATTCACGTTATTCATGTTCTTAGATCTAATGTGTTAAGTTATATAAAAAACCATGTGGGACAAATGATAGGCAGGCCTTGGACCGGTTGTGTTGTAGGGACAAGTTACTGGGCTCATGGTATTGTATAGATAGTTCCTTAGTAATTGGGCCGAAATTTACATGGCCAACTGTTAAGGGTTTGGGCTGATGCGCATGTGAATGGGCCAAGAATTGTGACAACCAGTACCTAACCGTCCGGCGAATCCGTACGGTGTGTGTACTTTCACTATTCACTGTGTGTAAATACAGTGAACGAACAGTTGTGTGACAACAAAACTCATAAAACAAACAACAATTGTATGTGTTTAAGTGAAAACTTAAATGCAGTACATACAACAACTCTAGAGAAACAACAGTGTACAAACGAATGACAATAACCTATCGGTTGCGATCTGATATCCATAGATAACAGTAATTAGATGGCCGACAACACCGTACGAAAGCAAGGTGAATTCAATAATAACAATGTCAAAACAGGCAGTTAGTGGAGTCCGTCGGTGAGAATGTTCAATGTAAAACAATAATTCAGTATTGCAGACGAACAATAGACTGACAGTGTATTTGCGTGGGTGACGATTCACACAAACATATCTGTGGGTTTAACGTTTTGAACGATAACTGGAAAATAGAAAACCAAATCAGAAAGTGAAACGTACGATCGTGTTCGTACAGCTAGCGCTCTGTACGAAAACGCGAGTAGGTGACGTTTTCTGACAAAACGACGAAAACAAACGATTACGAACATTAAAAAAATTAAAATAAGTTAAAAATAAAACATTTTAGAAACTTACACCAAAACCCTAATTTATATCATTAATTATGTAAAACAACTTGTGAATTACGAATCGTAACGAAATAACGAAGATTAACGATTTAATCGCGATCGAAACAGTAAAATAAAGAAAAACATAATAATTTATGTTTTTACAATTTTGAAACACATCAAAACAGTCTGAGAAAACTAGCTACCTAAAAGATTCGTAAAACACGCGTTTACGTGCCGGAAACGCGTGGAAATCGAGAGCCGAGCAACCGAAACGAACCCGAACTCACTCGGGGTATAAATACCATGAATGAGTTCATCTCTTTCATTCAACACCCCACTTTCTCTCTCTAAAACACTAATCCCGGTTTCACTCTCTCACTAGGATTTCAAACTTCAAATCCATATATCTCACTCGTTTCTTAACGAAATCAAGTGATTCTTGGACCAAATCGAAGCTCTTGATCTTTATTACACGAAAGTACAAAGGATCCGCTCAAAAACCTACCGCACTCTTCAACACCATCACCACCCGATTCACCACCGCCACCTCCTCCGAACCCGAATACGGGTCCATTTCTTGATCCTGCCACTATTGCTTTAGCAACACTTCTGAGTAGCCAATTGACGAATCAGCTGAAGGATGTCATCCCGGAGATGATAAACCGGATTCAAGGCCATGGCAAAAACTCTGGCCATACTACAGGAGAAGCTAGTGGAAACACTAAGCACACTTCAGACTGCTCCTACAAGTCATTTGTAGGATGCAAGCCTCCAAGCTTTACTGGCATTGAGGGAGCCGTTGGACTGATCCAATGGCTGGAGAAAATGGAGACCACCTTGGACATAAGCAGTTGTCCGAAACATCACAAAGTTCGCTATGCAGCTGGATCTTTCAGCAAGCGAGCTTTAACCTGGTGGAACTCCCAGATTCGAGCAAGAGGCAGGGATGAAGCAATAGCAATGCCTTGGGCAGAATTCAAACTTCTTCTGAGAAACGAATTCTGTCCGAAGCATGAACTACAAAAGCTAGAAGTGGAGCTCTCAAACCACGTGATGAAGGGAGCCGATCATATGATTTTCACCACACGCTACCATGAACTGGTAGCCTTGGTGTCAGAGATGGTGCCAACTTTAGAGAAGATGATCGACAGATATGTAGCAGGATTACCTTCCTGCATTCAAAGTATTGTGTTGGCTGCATATCCCGCGACTCTGGAGTCAGCTATCTCCCTTTCAGCTAAATTCACAGATGTAATGGTAAAATCAAGAGTTTTGAAGAACGAGACAGGAAAAGCTAAAGAAGTACCGACTAGCGATCTCAAACATCATCAGAAGAAAAAGCAAAAGGTCATCAAAAATTATGTGACGGTCACCCCTCAGCAACAAGTTATTGCAGCACCTGCTCAGGCTGCACCCAAAAACTATGTGGGAATGCATCCTCATTGTGTACAATGCAAATTTCATCATCCTGCTATGGTGCAATGCAGAAAATGCAACAACTGTGGCCGACTAGGTCAACGGACTCAACAGTGTCGCGCTCTAGCCACACAAGCTGCAAACAATGTTGCGGTAGCAATTCATCCACCACAAAATCCTGGCAATCATAACAACAACAATCGGGGATGCTATAACTGTGGAGAACTAGGTCATTTCTCCCGGGACTGTCCGAAGAGAGTGCAACTAGGAGTTCAAGCCCCTCGTGGGAGGGCATTTATGATTGGAGCCGCTGCAGCACGCCAAGACCCGGGAACGGGTACTGGTATGTAGTACTCCTTTACTCATAAGTCCTTGTTTTATCTTGATACTAGTATGAATAAGAAACTTATCTTATTCCTGTTAGTAGAACCACATAGGTATTCCATGAAAGCATAGGAAATCTTTTATTGCGATAGAAACAATGAAAGAATCCTTGTTTATGCATGTGACATACGTAGGAAACCACAGCTAACACTAAGGTTGGGTAACCGTTGATGCTCATGGCATCAATTAGTTTTGAACCATAAGGTGTTAGAGTTATGCAAAGATTAAGCAATACGTAGCAGTAAGACAACTATGAGCAATAAGGCGAACAAAACTAGGAGGTCATACATGAGGAATCCCAAATGCGACCCAGAGTTTATTTGGGAGCATGGGGATACCCCACTAAACAAAAGTCTCTTCACTTGTTAACAAAGAAAGTTATACCGATAGTGTGACATCCACCATTTAGCAGGTTTTAACTTTAACCCATGAACTTTTATTTTGTGTGCTATAAATGTTATTTGGTTATACCACGTGTTACACTCCTAAACTTGTTGAAACGAAATTTAATCAGAATTGATTATATACAAGTAGGACTCGTAATTAGCTGGAAAGTTTAACAACAATAGCAGAATCTAATAAGATGACTGCAACGTGAATCCAATTAAATCGTAGTCTCGTTTAAATTTAATTAACTTTAATGGCACTTTTGTAAATTATATAAAAGAAAAATATATGTATAATAATAATACCAATAAACTAATTTTCATATTAATTTACAGCTAATATGCAACGGGCAAAATAAATTAATTATTTGCTATATCAAACAATAATGAAATTATAGTCAAACTCAAATTCATAACCCGCCTGAATTAAAAGTTAACGATTTCTAAATTTCAGAAGCACGTGGGTATTTACTTGACCATATTACGTGAGTTATGGATAAACTACATAATTCAAAATTATTATCGTTAACTAAGAACCGAAACGTGAGGAGAAATTTACTGAAATCACGTTGCCATCTCCGATGATTAATTCACGATCTATATTTCAAATCACGATTCATTCAGCACAACAATCTCGTACTATTCTTTGTTTCATTCCAAGTTATTCTACAATCAAGTGTTCACACGAACATCATCGCTGAAGACCGTCTGTTGCTGATCTTTGACGATCGTATCTTTTGATAAAGTACTATTATCAATCAAGAAACACAACGTGATCAAGGTAAGATCGAACACACACACTTCTTGTTACTGTCGCTAAGTTTTCAAAATCGGATTATGAACATAATAAAACACGAAACCGTCTAATTAAAATCGAGAGCATGAGTCGAGCAAGAGTGAAATCTAAGAAACCGACGCTTAGTGTGGGTTAGTAAGAACAAAGGTATGATTGAAGAAGAAGCAGGTGAATATGTTTAGTTTAGGGGCCTGTTAGGGAGACGCCAGGGTGGATAACTGGACACCCGTCTATACGGCCCGTATTGGGCTTTACGGGTCGTATTCAATAAAATATTCTGACAAAAGCTGACACGTCAAATCATAGGGCTGACGCAGGTCTGACACACCCCATACGGCCCGTATGTCACAATACGATCCGTATACATCTGAATCTCTCTCTTCTCTCTCTCTCTAAATGAGTATATGTATGTATATATATATGAATCTCTCTTCTCTCTCTCTAAAAGTGTATGTATATGTATATATATTTGAATCTCTTTGTTTCTCTCTCTAAAAGGATTTTTGTCTCTCTAAAAGCGTAATGTGAGGATATATCCGAATCTGTATCTTTCTCTCTCCTCTGGTCTAAAAGCAATCTTTCTCTCTCTACTCAATCGGTAGACTCGCCAAAGACAGGGAAGGGGGGGTCTCAAGGTTGACCAAATCAGGGCATTTTTGTAAAAGAAAACCTGCAACATGGGAAGTTGTGCCTTGTAATTGATGAAGAGAGAGAGTAAAATCTGACAAAATATGACAAAAGCTGACACTTATACGACCCGTATTGGTGTATACGGCCCGTATAGAAGTAGGTGGTGTCGACTTATCCTTAGAGGGTGTCTAAATAACCTGCCCCGTTTAGTTTTGTTAGATCGGTAATACATATATCTGTGTATGGGTGGGGGTGTGTGTGTGTGTATATATATATATATATATATAGACATACACGTAAATGAGTGTATAGGTTTAAATCTATGAGTGTGTACCTGTCCGTAATAAATTTAGTGTATCTGTGCCTATGTCCCTTCAAATAATATAGTATAATGCGTGCGTGAGTGGGTGGCAATAGTATGATGTTAGTATACTGCATAAAATTGGGATGCACAGTATGGATGCATGTGAGGCCAGACTTAAAAGAAATAAAGCAAATAAAATAGGTATATTTAATTGTGTTGAGAGCTAGTATAAGGTTATGAGTAGGTCAAGAATTCATAGATTAGGTGCAAATGATTACTTCTAACATGCAGTATGGATGGATGTATGTGCACAGATAAATTGAAGGATGTATGGGATGCAAGCTCAATTAATAAACAAAATAATTGAACGACCAATTTGATCATCTAAACTTGATTAATTAGGCAAATTTATGTAATCAAAATTTGAGATTTACGGCCACATAATATTAGTATATGTTATTTATTATTTAAACCCAAGTCAATTCAATCAAAACAATTAATTTAAATAATGACGATTTATGATAAAGAAAACATTTATAAATTAAAGTTTACAAGAAAATTATTCTGATTTATAGATTCAATCAAACTGTAGGAACTGGGTAGTATATTTCTGTTCGTTTGCTGACAAAAGAGAATTAAGGCTTTCGTTGAATCAAGGTGAGTACATAGCCCCATTTTTATTTTTACTATTTTACTCTGGGGTGGAAAGTACGTCAACTGTTTTCGTGTGCTGAACTATGTTTTGAACTATTTTGTTACATGATTTGTTTGTTTATTTAGAACTTGTATAATTTATGTGAATTATGTGAGTTGTTCTATTGTTAAGTCCCCATGACTCTTTTGTACACAATCATTAACTCTGGGTTGGAGCCGGTGGGTAGGTATTAAATAGATTTATTTGGGATTGACAAACCCCACTCATTCTTGTTGGACTTGCTAGCTACAGTCGGCATACGCCACGGTACAGGCACTTGAGTGAATATACCCCATGTTCTATGTTCATTTTATAATGTCAATTGTTGGCATTGACCGGGGCATTGGTCATTAGGCTTGATTGTGGGCTCATTATAATTGCATTATTTACTTGTGTTATTATTCAAACATGAATCATGTACATTTGAACTTACAGCACAATTATGGTTATTTTAAACCTATGTGCTCACTCAACTATTTTAGTTGACACTTGTTTTCGACGTACTTTTCAGGTAACAATTAAGGATTCGTGGAGGATTAGAGTTGCTTATGGACTTGCATGAGACTGCATTTTTATTTTCTTTAGACATTATTTTATTTGCAAGTTTGCTTAATTGTTTCGGATTATTTTATGGGATTGTTGGTTCTGAGTCAGATTATTTTGAAGTTTGTGTTAGACTTTTTGTGTTGACGCATGTCGCGACACATTCTAGTGAAATTGCATTTTTAGTATTTCTCTTAAATCCGTGTGTTGTGATATGCGATCAGTCACGCTCCTGCGATTCCGCCTTTGGCGGGGGTGTGACAGATAGTAACTTTCAAATTTCGGGAAGAAATTTCTTTAACAAGGGGAGACTGTAACATCTGTGTCGGAAACGTTACCGGAACAGTTATCTGTACAGTAACTGGCACAATAACTTAGACACAAACCATGTGAACTAGTGTATGCTATTGACACATTATGCTTGACACGAAACTATTATGCGATTGTCTGAAATCTGATTTAAAACCTTAGGGTTTAACAGTCAGAAACATATCAGACAACACAGATACTTGAATTGATGTTATTATGTATAAACGTATGTGAGGATAAACAAAACAAAACCATAACGGTTGTTGTTACGGAATGCTAAATCGACGAACTATTCGTATAGGTGACGATCTGTACGAATGATTCTGAGAGTTTAACGTTCTGAAATAATAACTGGAAAGTAGAAAACAAGAATTAGAAAGTCAAACTATCGTCGTGTTCGTTCGAATGACGATTCGAACGAATACGCACGATGGTGACGCGTTCTGACAAAACGAAAACGAAAACGAAAAACGATACGAACGATCATAAAATTAAGGAAATATAATGTTTCCTGTTTTACAATTTTGAAACTCATCAGAAAAAGAATGAAAAGATACTATTATAATTTAAAATGCTTAAATTACATTAAAGAATTACCGAAACGCGTGAAATAATAAATTTCGACAAATAATTTAAGAAAAAAATGATATTTAAAATAGTTTTTAGTATTAGTCACCTTCTAAATATTCAAAAATAAATTATTTTTTTATTTAATTTACTAAAGTCGCGTGCAACAATCCAGAAACGCGACAAAAAACGTGAACCGAGCAACTGAAACGAACCCGAATACCCTCAGGGTATTTAAACAACAAATGAGGGCATTTCACCTCATTTATTGCTTTCCTCTCTCTCTCTAGCTCCCAAACGTTCAACATCTCTCTCTCTAAAGTTCACCATCTTAAAACCTCCATAAATTGATTAATCTTTGGCCAAATCGTGTGTTTTCGGTGTCTACACGAAGCTTCCGACTCCCTCCACCTAGAAGTACAACCGATCTGAAGTTCTACCCGCTGGGAATCGAGCTATGCATGAAAAGAAATCATGAAAACTAGGGTTTTGTATGTATGTTTGACCACACCTGTGTAACCGGACTAAAACTCTACTACCTACACTCTACCCATTTGAGAACATCTAGTCGCTGGACACCGCCATGAAAACGGCCTCGAAGCAGGAAAGAGATGAACGGATTCGTGGGTTACAGATGCCACCGAACCTGTGTGGGACGAAGGAGGGCCGAACCTCCATCCATGGTCGGTGAACCCTCTCTCTCACTAACCTCCAAGACTGACGAACCTGCATGCTACTGGCCGAACCATGTGTCGCCTTGAACTCTAGCCGAACCTATGAGCTGTTCTACCATGGCCGAACCTAGCTGCTACGAACCTACTATCACCGAACCATTCCCAGAACCACGAACCTTTTTGCGGTCACCACCATCGAACCTATGGCGAACCTTGTCTGGTTTTCATTAGCCGAACCTAACAACATGTTCAGCGAATCAATTCAACTCAGCCGAACCTTGGCCGAATCCCTGCACCACCTCACCAACTGAACCCTGAAGCCATGCGAACTTTTCGTGGGTTGCGAACCTGTGAGCACCAAATCCTTGGCCGAACCTCTATGCCAAGTCATGGCCGAACCTTAGTGGGATGTGACTAATAGGTTCGCTGGATGAGGTCTGCAACCATCTTTATTTTCCAGCCAAATCAATATGCAGCCCAAACTTATTCGGCCCAATAGGGCTGCGTTAGCTCAACAGTGGCCCATAATTTTCTTTGTTCTCAACAATGATTCGGCCAAGCGAATAAAATGGCCCAGAAACATTTATGGGTTATGTAACTAGTTGGGCCCACCTATATCGGCCCAATACCCCTATTAGGCCCACCTTAGTAAAAATGGTTAGTCATTTAGCTTAATCGGCCCAATTACTTCTCGACTCAATTAGAATCCAACCCAAGGAAATTGTCGGTTCATGCACTTGTTGTGGGTCATAACCTTTGATCTAGGCCATACGCTTGACACACGACCCATTAACATTCGGCCCACTTGATTAGTAGTACAATCTAATAGATTCATAACACTTAAAATGTTAAGTTTTACAAGAATAATATTATGGTTATTTATTAACTAAGAAAACGTTTATTCAAGTGTGAGGATTTATAATCTTTAAACTAAAACATGAGTTGTATAGTTATGAACTATGAGAGTTCAAGATTTTACACAAAAGTAAGGTTCACATCAAGTCAAATGATAAAACATGATGGAAAAATGCTAAACTCAATTTGAATTGATAGAGTATTAACATAAACTATATCTGGTAAACCGGGTCGAATAAAGATCAAGACTCACAGTGTTAGCCAACTTTAGGGCTAACACTAACACTTACACTTACACTCACAACGAATCCCTACTACATATGCTTATAAGCTACAAACACTATGAAATAAATACAGGAACGTGAATACTACTACCAACACAACAACGAGCGTGCGCATTCTTGATTTACTTAGTCAACCACATCCACAACAAGGTGAGTTCATTTGTCCCTTTTCTAACTATTTTGATTTTACTTCAGGACTGAGAAGCATGTTATACATTTTAAACAAATGATTTATAAAATGTTGTTACACTTATTCTTGATGCTTATGCTACAAATTTTAAGCTTAAAACAGATGCTTAATGCTTATGCCATAACTCTATGCTTAAACCATACGCTTGATGCTTATGATATAAACTATATATACTAAATGCTAATGATGCATGCTAACACTAGATGCTAATGCTACACACTAATACTAAATGCTAATGCTACATTCAAATACTAAATGCTAACGCTACACGCTAACACTAGATGCTAATGCTACATGCTAATACTAAATGCTAATGCTACATGCTAACACCATATGCTAAAGCTACAAATTGATGCTACAAGCTTATGATTCTATGATAATGCTACATACATACATGCTAATGCTTAAAACTACGGATGCTTTAAACACCTGTATGCTTATATGCTTGACATGCAAAAACAACGGTTTGGTCTTTCAGTGCTTGCCTTACCGGTTGTGAAGCTATTTGAATGTTATAAACTTGAATGCTAAAACTATCAACTATGGTAGAACATACCAAATTGGCCTCTCAGTGCTTGCCATGGGTTGTTCTTCATAGTTGGGACTTGAAGGAACAGACCCTTGGTGTAACATCAGTGCCGGAAACGTCACCGGAACAGTGATCTCTACAGTACGTGAACGGTAAATCAGATACATATTTTAGTCATCAATTGTATATCACCTTCATTTCATGTTATCATAGCACAGTTCAGATACAAGTTCAGAAAAAAAAGTTCAGAAATAGGGTTCTTGAGTCAGATAATTATCTGGCAATACAGAACCATCACATGATTATTTGTTAGGATGTTATTATGTATAAACGTATGCGAGGCTTTACTGAACAAAACAATATGGATGTTGTTACGTGAATGCTAAACCGACGGATTATTCGTATAGGTGACGATCTGTACGAATAAATCTGGAAGTTTAACGTTCTGAATGATATCCAGTAATTAGAAAACCATATTGAAAAGTGTAGTTATCGTCGTATTTGATCGGGTGACGATTCGAACAAATACGCGCGATGACCGCGCGATTCGATTTAAACGTTAATTAAATATTTTCAAAAATTTAAATAAATAAAAGATATTTAGTTAATTTATTAGGAATCATAACCTAAAATAATTTTATAACTGCTATTTTAAAACCGTAACGTTTCGTTACGAAAAACGAAACGAAACCGACACTTTTACGCGAAACCGACCAACCGAAACGAACCCGAACTCACCCGGGGTATAAATACCCGGAATGAGTCTTCTTCCTCATTCACCCTCTTCACTCTCTCTCTCTCTAAAACCAAAAAAACCCGGAACTTTCTCTCTCTAAAATTTCCCACTCTCTCTCTAAGATTTCTTCCCCATTTCTTGATGAAATCATGTGTTCTTGGTGCCAAAACAACCACCACAACATGTAGAACACGAAAGTACAATCGATCTAAGCTTTGAACCAGTCGATTCGAGGTAAAAACGAGTTTTTCTTTTCGGTTTTAGGGTTTTCAAACCCTAGTTCGAAACCCCTTTGAAAACCGGTTTTAAACCCACAACACCTTAGGGAAATCACACTCTAACACTTTAGAATGTTGTAGAAAACAAGTAGCAAAACATATGTTGGTCTTGGCTCCCGATTTTGTTGGTTGTACCTGAGTGCTTCGACCGGCCGAATGGCTCTCAGCCGAACCCAACCCTCATTCGCCGAAAGAGAACCCAACCCTCATTCGCCGAATGTACCATCAGAAGCATTCCCTTCATTCGCCGAAAGGCCTTCGGCCGAAGCAGTCATTCGCCGGTCTAGTCATTCGGTCGGTTTGAGTCCTTCGCCACTAGCCATTCGACTAAGCACTCATTCGAACCCCTTTCGGTCGGCTGTCATTCGACAGGACCAAGGTCTCATTCGCTCGGCCTAGTACAGTCGGCCATTTTCCTCACTCGGCCAAAGCCTCATGTGGCCAAGTCCCTTAGGCTCAAGAGTCCTTCGGTCAGGTGCCTTTCATCGGCCGAACCCCCACCAATCATGGTCACCTTGTTCGATTATGGTTCGTTCACATGGACACTTTCGATTGAATGAAGCACGACCATTCACATGAATGACCCGAATCGGGTTATGCATGGAACTTGGGAGTGAAGGGCATGCATGTGGTATACGTAGGTTGGTTGCATGGGCATGATATTTGGGTTGCAACATGAGAATGGAACCTACTAGGGTTTCATCATATACAATTAACTTGGGGTTAACTAAAGGGTCAACTATAGAGTTTAACAAAGTGAGTAACAAAAGAGTAGTCAATGGAAAGTAACCTTAGACATGGGTTGGTTTAAGACACAAGGCTTTATTTCAAGCCATCACGAATTAGGGTTTCTAATAATGAGAGCCTTCATAAAGTTTTAAGAACATCCAAACAGAAGTTGTAGGGAATCATCTTAGGATCAACACATAGGAACTAGAGTTTTCACTAACAAGAGATTTCATAAAGCACATTACAAACTAAAAAAAAAAATGTGGGGTGTGAGATTATTGGGCTCAAAACACTGGGGGAAGTCCTGGGAAGCTAAAACAACAACCTAAGGTTGGCGTGTTAATTTAGTTATCAACGCCTAACCTTAGAGAATTTCATAACAAAAATTGCAATCGTTCTAGATGATTCATCGAATTATCTAGTACAAGTTATTCAAAGAATCATGGGAAGATCAAAGTCTAATAATGGGCCCAAGGGTGGCCCAATGGGTTTAATATAAGCCCATCATGTTTAATTACATTTTCTTAAATTAATTATGTTTTCATAAAAGAAATTAAAATTATAAACTTTATTAAAATAATTAAATGATTTCTAAATTGAAGTTTAACTTAAAATAAATGATCTTAAAAATGTGTTAGATAAAGATTTGTGAATTAATTAAAATAAGCTCTAATCATCTAATGTTTAGTAATTAATAATATGGAGACATGGGTCTATTACGGGTAATAAGTTAGACTAAGTTAGATAAAGTCATAGAAACACATTAGAAACCTAGGACACTTAGTTGCACACCGAGACCAAACCCTAGTTACGACAACTACCGTATGTACTTATCGTATTCGAATTCTTTTAAAACAACTCAGGGACTGAAGATACCTAGGCAACAATCAAAGAGCGCGCATATCTTTCGTGGTAATTCATTTCAGAGCAACACATGTGAGTTCATTGCCCCTTTTCAAACTTATTTGTTTTAAAACGCGGGGCTGAGAAGCATGCGTAAACTGTTTTATTTAAACTGTTTATTTAAATGCTTTTATTTATTATATGTTATTACATAAATATGTTTGTTGATACTCCTAGACTCCTGTCTTGGAAATTATTAAACTGAATAAATTATCAAACTAATTAAAGTACTCTTATGAGTAATACTTTAATTCTAAACTCTAAACAAACCCCTAGTCCATTCAGTTCAAATTCAATAATCTAAATTCAAAGTGAAATCTAATGAACAAAATCAAAAGATCATATTCAAAGGAAATCTAGTTCAGTGTGGAATCTAAGAACAAAGAATCATAATCAAGAATCAATTATCATTGTGAATCATGGAAATTCTAAAGATCAAGATCAAGAGACTCAAGAGATCAGAAATCATAAATGCGTGTGAATCATTATAATAATGAAATCATTATGATCTAATG
Organism: Mikania micrantha; assembly: GCA_009363875.1. Lineage (NCBI taxonomy): Eukaryota > Viridiplantae > Streptophyta > Magnoliopsida > Asterales > Asteraceae > Mikania > Mikania micrantha. Next base: position 13,016,425 of record CM018691.1, read on the forward strand.
AAATCATTAATACTCAAGTAAGGTGGATGTCAGTTGTATAGGGAATCAAGATCACGTGTAACACACATATAAAGTCCCTTTCAGGTATAGAAGACTCTTGTAGTCAGGCTATACGGGCAATAACATGAACTATCAAAGGAAATCAATATCAAAGTCAAATCAAGAGAATCAAGTGATCAAGAATCAAAGGATATCCTTAAAGTCCCTTTCAGATGCAGAAGACCATTGGGTCAGGCTGTAATGGGCAAAACATTAAAATCCCGTTCAGTTGAGGTGTACTCCTTGTGAGCTATGCCTGACATGGGTCACGTGTGAGAGGTTACAACTTGGACAACCACCAACAACTAAGTCTAATTGATTGAGTCAAATAAGGCCCAATCATCATGTCTTAGTTGTAATTAAATGTTTTATTTAATTATTTAATTAAATATTTAACATTTTATTTCTATCATTGACTTTTGGGAAAATCATGTATCTATGATGAACTCAAGAGAATCAAAGGTAAATTAAGTTTTCGAAAAACATAATCAAAATCAGAGGTGTGTAGGGTAAAAATGCTTAATTATCATTAACAACAGTGTCATATGCGTATTAGTATGTGGTGGGATGGCGTCTGGTCGAGTTTGTTGGCTTGACCCAGGGGTATGCCCTATATATAAGCATACCGATATGGATATTACATGTGAAGTTAATGAGGTTAGGGTCTTTACTGAAGGAGGTTTTCAAATCATTATCAAATCGTTTTCAAATCATTATCAAATCGTTTTCAAATCATTATCAAATCATTTCCAAATCATTTTCAAATACTAAACTACATGAACTCACCAACCATGTGTTGACTTGATCTTTTTGCATGACTTCTCAGGTGACGAACAGGTCAACTGAAGAGTTATTTCTTTTGGATTAGGTTACAGATAGAGGACCTAGCTTTTTGGACTGCATACTCTTGGACATCATACCAAATTATTTTGTATATCTTGTGCACATACAAGATAGAAATTTATGATGTTGATGATAGATTTACATTGTTAAATTATAAACAATACTGATGTAATTTAACTTTGTAATTCTATTATAATTAGCATTTCTCATTTATATCATGTGCAATGTAAACAATCTGATCATCACGATTTTCACTCACGATATCGCGCCCCGGGAACTTTCCGCCCGACGGGACAATCGATCCTATCCCGCCGGCTCGGGGTGTGACACTTGGCCTTTCAGTGCTTGCCATAGGGTGACCTTCATAGTCATGACTTGAGGAGTAGACTGATGGCCTCTCAGTGCTTGCCATACAGTGATTCCTCAATGTTCACTCATGCTATAAACTTAAACATAATGCTAAAGCTATTGGCTATTTTAGAATGGACCAACAGGCCTCTCAGTGCTTGCCAGGGGGTGTTCTTGTAGCTATGACTATTGTAGATCAGACCGTTTGGCCTCTCAGTGCTTGCCAAAAGGGTGTTCTACATAGTTAGGATTCTAAGGAGTAGACTGATGGCCTCTCAGTGCTTGCTATACAGTGATTCCTCATTTTCCACTCCTGTTGTAAACTTAATGGGATGCTAAAGCTATAAACGAAATGGATGGTAGGTAAGACGCTTAATTATCATTAACAACAATGTCCTATGTGGCTTCGTATGTGGTGGGACGGCGTCTGGGCGGGTTGTAGGCTCGACTCAAGGGTATGCCCTATATATAAGCATACCGAGCTGGATGATACAGGTGGTGTTAATGAGATTAAGGTTGTTACCGAAGGGATTTGGGAATGCTATTGGGTAGATAACTTAGACTTCTAAACATAATGCTTAAAACTATGATGGAATTGAATGGTAGGTAAAATGCTTAATTATCATTAACAACAATGTCCTATGTGACTTAGTATGTGGTGGGACGGCGTCTGGGCGGGTTGTAGGCTCGACTCAGGGGTATGCCCTATATATAAGCATACCGAGTTGGATGATACATGTGGTGTTAATGAGGTTAAGGTTTTACCGAAGAGGTTTGCAAGAGTTATTTTTCAAATATTAAAACTATATGAACTCACCAACCATTGTGTACTTTGTTTTCTTACATGCTTCTCAGGTGATGCACAGGAATAGGCTTAGACTCCCAGGACTGCATACTAGGATTGTCACACCCCCAAATTCCCACTCGTGGCGTATGTCCACGTGGATGTGACGTGTCCAGAATCACAGCTCAAGGTCATATAGAGCACCTCTATATGCGTTTACAAATCCAAAGTTTGACACATACACTCATAAAATAGTTTGCAGCGGAATAAAAGTTATCATGTCATATTGCAGCGGAATATCAAATGTTTGACAAAATGCAGCGGAAATGTAAATAGTTTAACACAACATTGTTTAATAGAATAAAAGTAAATTGTTTTCAAAATAACAAGACAGAATGCATGTAAGTTCCTAATGCTCGTTCCTTAAATCGTGCATTCCTGTCCTCCTGCTAGCCGCGCTAGTTACCTGAGAATACAAGTTAGAAAAAGTGTCAACACGATGGTTGGCGAGTTCACAGGTTTTGATATACATATAGTAAGAAAGTGTGTCATGCTGTTTATCAAATGTTAGTACCGAGCCCTAGGCCCAAAGTGTCAGTGCGTCACTACCGAACTAGACTTGTTTGTCCTTGCCTCCGCCATGCCTCGTATGCATAGCAAGTTAGGTCAGAGTTTGCACTGGTTATGACATCCAGTCAACATAGTGCCCCGTGGGGTTAGTCATTCCCTAATTGTGACATCCGGTATTTTACGAACGATAATCTGTAATGGTTAGTGTACTAAACTTGATTTATTTAATGCGTTAATAATTTATTATTTATTATTAAATTAATGTTGATAAAAAAAAGTCTAGCACAGAGTGTTATATAAATGCATGGATTTGCATTTGGTGAAATTTCGAGTTTTCTGTACCGTTCGGCGGTGTTTTAACGAGCGTTGGTGACGACTCGATTAACGGATTTAGTATATATGCTTGGTTTAGCATAAAATAATAAATCATGAATGTATAAATTAAGTTAACGATGAAAAGCGAGAATTTCGGTGCAAACTGTTGATTTTACTGACAACCGACTTTATCTGCATTTTAACCGGACAAAATGGAATTAATTATCAAAATAATATTTAAGGTCATTATTTTTGACTAAAATTTAATCGTTTTAGCACGATTAAATATTATATTAATTTTAGAATGAAAATCGGATTTTTATTTAATATCCGGTACAATAATTATACACCGTAGGACTCAGATTATACCTGTTTTTATCTGCTTTAATCATAATAATCCAAAGAGAGGACAAGTGTTTAGGACACATGCCAAGTGTAGAAAGATAAAATCATGGTGGGGATTTCTTTAAATCTCAAACCCATCATTTGGTTACTTACACACTCAAGCTTTTCCAACTCCATATCTCTCTCTCATCTCTCTCACCGTCTTCTACCTCTCTCTCTACCAAATCCACCATTTTTTTTTATCAAGCTCCATCATTCTTCAATTCTAAGGATTCTTGGTGATTTTGGGGATTTGGAAAGGGTTGTTGATCAAGAAATCACCCATTGACAAGCATACTAAGGTAAATTTTGTCACATTAAGTGGGTTTTTATACAAGTTGTTCACCCAAATAAAGAGCTTGAATCAAATGGGTTTTGAGTGTAAAAGATGATAATGTGTGTGTATGTGTGTGTCATGAGTGTGTGTAACTGTGTGAAACGTGTGTGTGTGTATGAATGTATGTGTGTGAGCCGTAAAAACATACACACATATATGTATGTATGTGACGTGAATGTATATATATCCACACACATGGGTGTGTGTGTTGCAATGTATGTATATATGGGTGGTTATGTTTCTTTCAAAATATACATACATACATACATGGATGATTTTTCTTGGATGGTGATTTTAACCACATGCATGTACATATACATGCATGAACATACATGTATATGTATGTGTTCGTATATATGTACATATGTATGTATAGGTGAGATGGTTACATGCATGAACTCATATGTATGTATAAGTGGGTTTTGTTGACATTTGTATATATATATGTATGTAATCATGTGTGTGTATGTATGTATATGAAAGAATAATGATTTTACATACATGGATAGATGTATACATGATTTGATTGTACATGCATGCATGTGTATGTATGTATGATTGTTTCAAGTATACATGTGCATGAGAATAATGTATATATATATACACACATAAGTATATATATGGTAGAAAACATGACATGCATGATGGTTGTATATGTATGCATGCATGGGTATGTATGTAATTTTTTTTTTTATATATAGTTATTGAATTTTAAAAATAATAATAATAATTGTTATTTTATAAAATATATTAAATCTGATCTAAAAGTTGTAATATACTTAAAAATATAAATATTTTTGTGGTAAATGAATAAAGAATGGTTCTATAACTTAGACATAATTTTTATTACTTTAAAATTGATGTTTTGATATGATAAAAATTATAAAAATAGAGTTTTCTATAAAAATAATTTGGAACAGGTTATGTAACTATAAAAATAAATTTTATAACTTATTTAAAGTATAAAATCAAGTGGTTTTAGAATTGTAATGACATAACGGTTATTGAGGACCGAAAATACGCGTTTTCGGCTATTTTTAACATATAAAAATAATCATTTTATGAATCCGATTGTGATCAGAAAATTTTATAAGTTTTTATGATAAAAATATGTAAATTTTAATGTATAAGTTTTGTAAGAAAAATATAAAATGAAATACTTGAAAACTATGTCTAAAAATGACGTAAAAACGTCGTTTTAACGCAAAATCTCGACATAAATTTGTGACTGATTTTAAACAGAAAATTTTGACTAAAAATAAGTATAAAATACTTATTTTGAAGTATTAGAAGTCAATTAGGTCATAATGCATGTTGATGTGCTTGTATGTTGCGTTGTCGGTTTTGTCGGTAAAATACGATGAAATTGTCATTTTTGACAAGTGGTTATAAATAATTACGTTTGGAGTTAAAATAGATTTTTAACAAAGATAACTTAATTATTTGGATATAATGTGACTTAAAAACGTTAACTTATGATTTATAAAAACTAAATTCGAGTCACCAACGGGTCGTTTGTGTGAAATCTGGTTCCTTTAGTGGAATGTGTTTAAGTCTAGTTTAGTTGGGTGAACAACTTACATGATAGACTTTTATTTAGATTGTTAATGTGTCCCTTGGGTTTTAGGGCACTAGTGAGAACAATCTGGTTATTTGGAAATCTCTGTTGCTAGCAGGAACGCATTAAGGTGAGTTTCACGGCCCCTTTTAAACTGTTTTGATTTTAAAATCGGGGGAGAAACTGCCTATGTTTTGGAAAAGGATATTTGTAATATTTATGCTTGTGTGGTATGTGATGGTTGATAGCTCTTGAGTAAGTGCAGTTGAGCCTGGTTCTCGTGGATTGTTCCCGAGTGTTTTTGCGCATGGTTTTGTGCCCGCAGTCGTAATCATTAGTCTCGGGGGAGAGACCGCAGGATATATTGGTAGATCTATCGGGTTTGACAACCCACTCCCCGACCAGGTGTCATGGTCCGTGAGTAACGGGAGCAATATATGTTGAGGGGTGTTCGCACCTTGGTTTTGGTTTGATTATGAGCTCATGGTGTCTATCGGTTCGTAGGACCTAGCTAGTCTACGAGATGTTCACTAGCACAGCATTTAAATATTACCTTCTTTTCCATGATAACTGTTGAAATGTTTTATTATAAAACCTGTGAACTCACCAACCTGTTTGGTTGACACTTGTTTTTTTAAATTGGTATGTTTCTCAGGTAAGTAGCATTGCTGTTTGGGGAAAGGAAAAACCGGTTCTTGAAAGCGAGCGTACTTGGGATATTTATCTGGGACCGGTTATCGAGATGTTAAAACTGATGTTTTATAAACTGGATGTTGAACTTGTAATGTTTAAATAAATTTATCGATGACTTTTATAAATAAATATCCATGTTTTATTTAAATCGTTCGCTTAGCTTATGCTTATGTTATTTACTGTTGACACCAAGACTCTGCTAAGACTTCCGCTGCGGGTCGGGGTGTGACAGTAAAAGTGGCATCAGAGCCTAGGTTATAGCGAACTAGTAAAATATTTTTATAAATCTAGACTATAACCAATTAAATATTACTTTAAGAACGGTTTCTTTCCCAACATGGTACTGTATGCGTACTTAGCCTGAGAAAATTGATAAGCGTTGATGTGTCTTTATTAGTACATGACTAACCAAATTTTTATGGATGTCATTCTTTCTCTAGATGGTTGATCATATGATTGACGTGTATGGCGCTGGTAGTGAGCCCGATTTATTGTATTACTCATATTTTGCTTTAGGTCTAGATCCATTGAGGTCTGAGGGTTGTGAATGGCTACCTGCGTCAGTTGACGAGATATATCCCACAAAAAAAAATGTTCCTTAGTCCACACATATATTGATTTCATTATTGTCTTCACCTATTAGGGTGGTATACACACGTCGGATGAGACGTGACCTCGGTAGGAGATGAAACAATGACGATGACGAGGTGACAACGCAAGATGGACGTATGATGTCCAAGGGGAAGGATCAGCTGCTGGCTGATAGTGCATTACATCAGATGCACTTTAGGTTGACTAAGCATGAGACCACCTAAGTCTTTTGTGATCAGAGGTGAGCACCCTAGAAGCCAGTTTAGGTCCATTAAGGGGTGGCAGGTGGCCACAGATCAGCGGATACGCATGCCAAGTGAGGATTTAGACTCAGTTCAAGCATTTGCCAATTCATGTAATGATTTGTTGCTCACCATTCTATTTGAGGATCCTCCTACTAGACCAATGTAGTTGGTCCAAGAAATATGTTTATTTTGTTAAGAATATGGTAATCACTTTGAGTTGTTAGTTCAAATATATCTTTAGTGGGACTAAGTATTTCGTTGACAATATGTATTGTATAAATTCATTTATTTGAATTATACAAGAAATCATTCATGGCTACTTCCCATGAAATCGGAGGGAAAATTGGTTCCAATCATTTTCCCACAAGCGCGAAAGAATTAACATAGATTATCTCGTGGCATGTTGTAGTGTCTTTAGCTTAATAGGACACAAACATCAACAACAGGAAAGATCAACCATGAGTTTGTACCTACAAACTTTCTAGGTGTGTAACCCACGATCTTTTAGCAACACCGAGGTTCACTATATATAATGCATTGGATAGAGAGAATGGAATCGATTATGAACATTAGTGGTCGTACCCCAAACCAACAAGTAAATTAGGTTGTTTGTTCATTCCATAATGAAGCATTAACATGCTGGAACACCCTGTTACAAACCAGAGGAGAAACCGCTACACACAGCCTCTCTTGAGTTGAGTTTAAGGAGCTACTGTTGTAGGAATATTGCTCAAAAAGTAAAGTGTATAAGCTAGAGGTTAAGTTTTAGAATCATGTTATGATAGGTGCAGATATTTGAGCATATACAACTAAATTTCATGAACTTGCGAGGTTCGTTCCTAGAATGATTACCCTGAGCATGTAAGTACAAAACGATAAATTTGGTGTTTGGAACCTCATATTATAGGCATGGTTGCTGATCCCAATTCACTACTAGAACATAGAATTCATGTAGATCATTGATTGAATTGATTGTGGAACTTGGAAATTTTAATTGATGTTATTGATTGGTTAGTTTGAACCGAAATCTTTGTCCTAAGTATGAAATGAGAGAAATAAGAAAACAAACATATGATAAGTATACTATTATGCCTGGCCAACATATTAGTATACCCATGATATGAATGTGATCTTATGGATATCATTTTATATTCAGGTCATTGAAAATAGGTAAGGTGTTAAGAATTTGCTTGGGTTTGTACTTTCACCTTTGGATAAATGGAAACTCTGTCAGGAGATGGTAATCTAGACAATAAGGTGATGGAAGCAAGTAAGACACCTGCTAGTGTAGAGTAGAAACCCTTTGAGAGAAAGAGGAAAATTTTTTATAATCATTTTGGTAATTAGAAAAGTAGGAATCAGGGTCTGGGAAAATTCTACACTGCAAACACATCTGGAGTTCCATGTTGTAAGTTGGTATGTGAACGATGTTGTAAGATAAGACACCAAATTCAAACATATAGAGTTAAGTTACTTGTAAGGCCAAATGAAAGAAATAGAAGTTGCAGCTAGAGGATCATTCATTTAACATTGATCTCTTACCTGTAGAACTTGGTAGCTTTGATATTGTAGTCGGTATGGATTGGTTATCTAAGAATAGGGCGGAAGTTGTTTGTTATGAAAAGGTGATTCGTCTTCCCCTTTCAAACGGTGAAGTCCTAGTCATTCGTGGTGAACTGAAGAAACCTCCCTTGAAGATGATCAATGTTATGAAGGCGCAAAATTTTCTACGCAAAGGATACTCTGCATTCTTAGCTAGTATTGTCGACACAAAAGCTGAGAAATCAAAGATCGAGGAGATACCTGTTGTTCGAGAATATTCAGAAGTTTTTCCAGAAGACTTGCCGGGATTGCCTCCGTCAAGACAGATAGAGTTTAGAATCGACCTTGTTCCAGGAGCGACCTATTGCGAAGGCTCCATATCGATTAGCACCTTCTGAAATGCAAGAGTTGTCAAATCAATTACAAGAATTATTGGACAAAGGATTTATTAGACCAAGTTTTTCTCCTTGGGGAGCACCGGTCTTATTCGTCAAAAAGAAAGATGGGTCAATGAGGATGTGCATTGACTATAGAGAGTTGAATAAACTCACCATCAAGAATCGGTATCCCTTGCCGAGGATTGATGATTTGTTTGATCAGTTATGTGGTTCGAGTTTCTATTCAAAGATCGATTTACGCTCAGGGTACCACCAATAGAAGATTGTGGAGGAAGATATTCCGAAGACTGCCTTCAGAACGCGTTATGGGCATTATGAGTTCTTGGTCATGCCATTCGGGTTAACAAATGCACCTGCTGCATTTATGGACCTAATGAATAGGGTTTATAGACCTTATTTGAATAAGTTTGTAATTGTCTTTATCGATAATATACTTATCTATTCAGAAAGCAAGGAAGAACATGAACGTCATTTGAGGTTGGTTTTGGAGTTATTAAAGAATGAGAAGCTTTATGCTAAGTTCTCCAAGTGTCAATTTTTGATTCGCAAAGTTCAATTTCTGGATCATGTAATAAACGAGAAAGGTATCCAAGTGGATCCCATGAAAATTGAAGCAATTAAGAATTGGAGTACGCCTACATCTCCAACTTAAATACGTCAGTTTTTGGGACTGACTGGTTATTATAGAAGGTTCATTGAGAATTTTTCTAAGATTGCACAATCCTTAACTGAATCAGAAGGATCAGAAGTTTGAGTGGGGCGCCAAGCAAGAAGAAGCTTTTCAACTATTGAAGCGTAAACTATGTACCATGCCTATTTTTATCACTTCCTGATGGAAATGATGGATTTGTGGTGTATTGCAAGGCATCACGACAAGGTCTTGGATGCATTGTAATGCAACGAGATAAGGTTATAGCATACGCTTCATGGTAACTTAAGATCCATGAGAAGAATTACACCACCCATGATTTAGAATTGGGGTGGTTATTTTTGCACTCAAGATATGGAGCATTATCTCTATGTAACAAAGTGTACTATCTTCACCGATCATAAAAGTCTCAAACATATCTTTGATCAAAAAGAACTAAATATGAGACAACGTAGGTGGGTCGAACTGCTCAATGATTACGATTGTGAAATTTGTTATCATCCTGGAAAAGCAAACGTTGTGGCAGATGCCTTGAGTAGAAAGGTTAAAGACAAAACTTTACGAGTGCGTGCATTGGGATTAACTATCCAAACGAGTCTTACTGCCCAAATTCATGATGCACAACTTGTAGCACTTAAAGTTGAAAATGTCAAAACCTAAGGCCTACACCGAATGATTAAATAATTAATCCCAAAGTCCGATGAAATTTTATATTTCATGGATCGTATATGGGTACCTTCTGTTGGTAATTTTCGTGAGCTAGTATGAATGATGCTCACAAGTCACGTTATTCAATACATCCAGGGTCGGATAAGATGTATAAAGATTTAAAGGAATTTTATTGGTGGCCTAATATGAAACAAGAGATTGCCGAATATGTCGGTAAATGTCTAACTTGCTCAAGGGTGAAGGCTGAACATCGAAAGCCGTCGGGACTTTTGCAACAGCCTGAGATCCCAGAATGGAAGTGGCAATGTATTGGAATGGATTTTATAACAAAATTACCCCGAATGTCTAGTGGCTATGATACTATTTGGGTTATTGTTAATCGTATAACTAAGTATGCATATTTCCTTCCACTTAAAGAAACCAATAAAACAGAAAAGTTAGCAAGATTCTACTTTAAGGAAGTCGTTTCAAGGCATGACAATTCTGTATCGATTATATCTGACAGGGACTGTCGGCTTACATCAAGGTTTTGGTAATCTTTAAAAAAAACCTGGGTACTCGTTTGGGTATGAGTACTGCTTATCATCTGCAGACAGATGGTCAGAGCGAAAGAACTATTCAGACACTTGAGGATATGCTTCGTGCATGTGCTATTGATTTCGGTGGTAGTTGGTATGTTCATTTGCCGTTTGTGGAATTTTCTTATAACAATAGTTACCACTCGAGTATTAAAGCTGTACCATTTGAAGCTTTTTATGGTAGAAAGTGTTGCTCGCTGTTATGTTGAGCATAAGTTGGTGAAAAATAGATTACGAGCTGAAATCATTCAAGAGACCACTTATAGGTATTTCTAATAAATGATAGATTGAAAGTTGTCATGGATAGGCAGAAAAGTTATGCTGACAATAGACGGAAACCGTTGGAATCCATGTTATGTTAAAAGTCTCACCTTGGAATGGAGTCGTTAGATTTGGTAATCAGGGAAAGCTTACTCCCCGTTATATTGGACCATTTGAGATTTTGGATCGAATTACTCCGGTGGCATATCGACTTAAGCTACAGTAGCAGCTTAGCGGTGTGCACGATATATTCCATGCATCTAACTTGAAGAAATGTCTTTCTGATAAGATGACCGTTGTACCAATTGAAGATATTCATGTTAATGAAATACTTCATTTTGTCAAAGAGACAATTGAGATATCAGATTGGGAAATTCATAAGCTTCGACATAGTCAGATCAAATTAGTTAAAGTGAGATGGAATTAAAGATGCGGCCCAGAATTTACTTGGGAGCGTGAGGATCAGATGAGAAAGAAGTATCCCCACATGTTTCCCTATGATATGAAAAGGTCGTAGTGGTTTATAATTTCGGGACGAAATTTCTTAAACCAGGGGAGACTGTGACATCCGGTATTTTACGAACGATAATCTGTAATGGTTAGTGTACTAAACTTGATTTATTTAATGCGTTAATAATTTATTATTTATTATTAAATTAATGTTGATAAAAAAAAGTCTAGCACAGAGTGTTATATAAATGCATGGATTTGCATTTGGTGAAATTTCGAGTTTTCTGTACCGTTCGGCGGTGTTTTAACGAGCGTTGGTGACGACTCGATTAACGGATTTAGTATATATGCTTGGTTTAGCATAAAATAATAAATCATGAATGTATAAATTAAGTTAACGATGAAAAGCGAGAATTTCGGTGCAAACTGTTGATTTTACTGACAACCGACTTTATCTGCATTTTAACCGGACAAAATGGAATTAATTATCAAAATAATATTTAAGGTCATTATTTTTGACTAAAATTTAATCGTTTTAGCACGATTAAATATTATATTAATTTTAGAATGAAAATCGGATTTTTATTTAATATCCGGTACAATAATTATACACCGTAGGACTCAGATTATACCTGTTTTTATCTGCTTTAATCATAATAATCCAAAGAGAGGACAAGTGTTTAGGACACATGCCAAGTGTAGAAAGATAAAATCATGGTGGGGATTTCTTTAAATCTCAAACCCATCATTTGGTTACTTACACACTCAAGCTTTTCCAACTCCATATCTCTCTCTCATCTCTCTCACCGTCTTCTACCTCTCTCTACCAAATCCACCATTTTTTTTTATCAAGCTCCATCATTCTTCAATTCTAAGGATTCTTGGTGATTTTGGGGATTTGGAAAGGGTTATTGATCAAGAAATCACCCATTGACAAGCATACTAAGGTAAATTTTGTCACATTAAGTGGGTTTTTATACAAGTTGTTCACCCAAATAAAGAGCTTGAATCAAATGGGTTTTGAGTGTAAAAGATGATAATGTGTGTGTATGTGTGTGTCATGAGTGTGTGTAACTGTGTGAAACGTGTGTGTGTGTATGAATGTATGTGTGTGAGCCGTAAAAACATACACACATATATGTATGTATGTGACGTGAATGTATATATATCCACACACATGGGTGTGTGTGTTGCAATGTATGTATATATGGGTGGTTATGTTTCTTTCAAAATATACATACATACATACATGGATGATTTTTCTTGGATGGTGATTTTAACCACATGCATGTACATATACATGCATGAACATACATGTATATGTATGTGTTCGTATATATGTACATATGTATGTATAGGTGAGATGGTTACATGCATGAACTCATATGTATGTATAAGTGGGTTTTGTTGACATTTGTATATATATATGTATGTAATCATGTGTGTGTATGTATGTATATGAAAGAATAATGATTTTACATACATGGATAGATGTATACATGATTTGATTGTACATGCATGCATGTGTATGTATGTATGATTGTTTCAAGTATACATGTGCATGAGAATAATGTATATATATATACACACATAAGTATATATATGGTAGAAAACATGACATGCATGATGGTTGTATATGTATGCATGCATGGGTATGTATGTAATTTTTTTTTTTATATATAGTTATTGAATTTTAAAAATAATAATAATAATTGTTATTTTATAAAATATATTAAATCTGATCTAAAAGTTGTAATATACTTAAAAATATAAATATTTTTGTGGTAAATGAATAAAGAATGGTTCTATAACTTAGACATAATTTTTATTACTTTAAAATTGATGTTTTGATATGATAAAAATTATAAAAATAGAGTTTTCTATAAAAATAATTTGGAACAGGTTATGTAACTATAAAAATAAATTTTATAACTTATTTAAAGTATAAAATCAAGTGGTTTTAGAATTGTAATGACATAACGGTTATTGAGGACCGAAAATACGCGTTTTCGGCTATTTTTAACATATAAAAATAATCATTTTATGAATCCGATTGTGATCAGAAAATTTTATAAGTTTTTATGATAAAAATATGTAAATTTTAATGTATAAGTTTTGTAAGAAAAATATAAAATGAAATACTTGAAAACTATGTCTAAAAATGACGTAAAAACGTCGTTTTAACGCAAAATCTCGACATAAATTTGTGACTGATTTTAAACAGAAAATTTTGACTAAAAATAAGTATAAAATACTTATTTTGAAGTATTAGAAGTCAATTAGGTCATAATGCATGTTGATGTGCTTGTATGTTGCGTTGTCGGTTTTGTCGGTAAAATACGATGAAATTGTCATTTTTGACAAGTGGTTATAAATAATTACGTTTGGAGTTAAAATAGATTTTTAACAAAGATAACTTAATTATTTGGATATAATGTGACTTAAAAACGTTAACTTATGATTTATAAAAACTAAATTCGAGTCACCAACGGGTCGTTTGTGTGAAATCTGGTTCCTTTAGTGGAATGTGTTTAAGTCTAGTTTAGTTGGGTGAACAACTTACATGATAGACTTTTATTTAGATTGTTAATGTGTCCCTTGGGTTTTAGGGCACTAGTGAGAACAATCTGGTTATTTGGAAATCTCTGTTGCTAGCAGGAACGCATTAAGGTGAGTTTCACGGCCCCTTTTAAACTGTTTTGATTTTAAAATCGGGGGAGAAACTGCCTATGTTTTGGAAAAGGATATTTGTAATATTTATGCTTGTGTGGTATGTGATGGTTGATAGCTCTTGAGTAAGTGCAGTTGAGCCTGGTTCTCGTGGATTGTTCCCGAGTGTTTTTGCGCATGGTTTTGTGCCCGCAGTCGTAATCATTAGTCTCGGGGGAGAGACCGCAGGATATATTGGTAGATCTATCGGGTTTGACAACCCACTCCCCGACCAGGTGTCATGGTCCGTGAGTAACGGGAGCAATATATGTTGAGGGGTGTTCGCACCTTGGTTTTGGTTTGATTATGAGCTCATGGTGTCTATCGGTTCGTAGGACCTAGCTAGTCTACGAGATGTTCACTAGCACAGCATTTAAATATTACCTTCTTTTCCATGATAACTGTTGAAATGTTTTATTATAAAACCTGTGAACTCACCAACCTGTTTGGTTGACACTTGTTTTTTTAAATTGGTATGTTTCTCAGGTAAGTAGCATTGCTGTTTGGGGAAAGGAAAAACCGGTTCTTGAAAGCGAGCGTACTTGGGATATTTATCTGGGACCGGTTATCGAGATGTTAAAACTGATGTTTTATAAACTGGATGTTGAACTTGTAATGTTTAAATAAATTTATCGATGACTTTTATAAATAAATATCCATGTTTTATTTAAATCGTTCGCTTAGCTTATGCTTATGTTATTTACTGTTGACACCAAGACTCTGCTAAGACTTCCGCTGCGGGTCGGGGTGTGACACTAATGGATCCATCCAAATCTACCACTTGTTCGTACATTAACGGTAAGACTTTGTGAGGGCTTAATACGAGTTCAACACTTAATGTTTGTCCAATAAACCAGCATACACCAAATATGTTTGTACAGTAATAAATGTTTGACTCGATGTAACTAGTATTCTCCCCCTATTTAAAAGCGTTTGAAAAAGAGTAAAGAGGGGCCGTAAACTCACCTTAGTGATGAAAATGCAAATCAAGCGTAAGCTCCTGATGTAGTAGCACGTGTCGGTCACCGGCAACCTATATCGTACATCGTACGTGAGTTCGTGTATGTGACCGTGCTAGTGTTTGTGTTAGTGCTCGTGTTTGTACCCAACAACCCTTGGTTGTTCATGTTTGTCCGTGTTGGTCCACAATGACCGTGTTTGCTCGTGTTGGTCCACATTGACCGTGTTTGACTGTGTTGGTCCACATTGACCGTGTTTGACCAGAGTTGACCGTGTCAAGTCAACAACCCGTTGGTGAACCGTGTGACGGTTTGTGAATCGTGTAACAGTCGTGTAGGTGCTCGTCGTGTGCAAAACGCGCAAGTCGTGTCTATGGACAACTTACTATTTATAGTAAGTTTCCATTTTTGGAAAGTTCACAAAGCATATCGGTTTTAAAGTTCTAGCATACTCGTTAGTCCTACGTGATCATGTTAACACATAACACATCATCATTCAAAGTCACATGAGTCGTTTATAACATGTTAGCATACAAAAGTTTCCTAAAATGGAAAGCTTCCATTTATAGCATACGTGACATCGGAAACCATCTAACTTAGCATCTAATCATCATGTTATAACATAATAAATCATCTAGCATGCTCGAATCACACAACATGTTTACAAATCGGTTTTTGTAAAAATAAAGTTACTAAATATAGTAACTTTGTGGTTTTGCATAGAAATAACCATTTTAACATTTTCAAACCATTTTCATGTCGCCGATCATCATAATAGACCACTTAACACCATTTAATCATGCCATCTTAACCCAAATCATCATTTAACAATATTTCATTCACAAAAGTTACTATATATAGTAACTATGTCAAAATGGTTTTAAGCATTATCAAAATCACATTTTGAGCATCAATATCATTCTAATATCATCCCTAGCACCATTTTGCCAATATAAAGTTTATATTAATAGAAGGTTCATCCCAATCATGTTTTTACTCATCAAAATCACAATCTAATCTTTCAATAACCCTTGTACATCCTCAAGAATCATCATCACATAAACATAATCACCTAACATGCCTTAGATCATACATGCATGTATCAATATTATCACAAATCATCATTTTAAGTAAAAAGGCTTATACCCATCATCTTAGATCATCATAAAACACCATTATAACATCATAGTTCATCAAAGAGTACATTAAAACTAACAAACCCAGAAGCAAATCTCGTGCATGTGGGTGATTTGTGCTTGCATGTGTGTTTTAACACATGCATGTGTGTGTAGTGGTGTTTAGAGAGTGTTTGGACCATGAGACTACCTTCCAATACTTCTTGATTGCTAAAATGGTGTTTGAGCAGCTTTAGGACTCCTGGATTGCTGGATTCGACAAGTTCAAGCAAGAAAGGATGAGACTCAAGCTTGGAAGGTCTTCTCCCTTGAGTTCTCTAAGCTTCCCAAGCTCCAAATGGGGTCTCTAATGGCTTCCAGAGCTGTTGCAGGCGTCTAGAGGAAGAAAAAGGTCGAGGTATTGAGTGTGAAGCCGGAGAAATGATGTTAAAGGATAGTATAGGCATCATTGTCTTGGTTTTATAAAGATATTGTCGACTGGGCGACTTCGCGTACCGCGATGGGGCCTTCAAAAATTCTCCGCGTATCGCGGCGGATTTCGGGAGTCAAACTCCCGCGCCGCATGTCACGTATCGCGACAATCATTCCTGTTGGGCCATCACGTACCGCGATGGGCCCCTGGGGAGCCCAATAAGCCTATCTTAATGGGTTTGATCCGTTCTTCACCGTTTTCACGCTTCCGAACTATCGTTTGGCCTTGTTTGAACTTCCTAGTTCAATGTGTGAGTGTTTCGTGAAGTTTCGAGTGTTGTGCTACACAATGTGCTTGACGTTCACCAACGTTCGCGTGTTTTGACACGTGTGTGCTGTTCGTCGATAATTCCTCGAATTATCCTGTTGTGTGTCGGTGTTCGTACTGTCGTGCCACGTGTCACACTAGATTAATCTAATTCTAGTGCCACGTGTACATAAAGTATTTAAATAAACATTTAAATAAATATAAAGCTGACCTGGAAAATACGGGGTGTCACAAGGATGCTCAGATATAGGACCTAGTAGACTTTTGGAAGCACATATTTTGATTGTTGCTACGAGTCACTTTTGATATCTTGTACAGATACAAGATAGACACATTTGATTATTTTGATAGGTTTACTTAGTTAAATTACTGAACATTGATATTGTAATTTAACTTTGTAATCCTAGTTTAATGCTTTATTGTGCTTTAGTTATTCTTAACATTGATGCTATGTAAACAATCTGATCACCATGATTATCACTCACGATATCGCGCCCCGAGAACCTTCCGCCCGCCGGGGACTTCGATCCTACCCCGCCGGCTCGGGGTGTGACATTCGGCCCATGATGCTTGGCCAGGCCCAACTCCAATATCCAAGACAAGGCCATGTAGTTGGCCCATGTAGACTGTTTCGGCCCACAGCTTGCTAATTGGCCCAGAACATAATTGACTTGGCCCACTCACCCCTCAATCGGCCCATATGACAAGAAAAGTTAACATTTCCAAAGATTAAAAAGATAACATGCATGGGAACTTTTAAAACCATTATTACAAAGGTGTCAAAGTTTTGGTTTAATTTCATAGAACCTACAACCTAGCCATTTAGAATATGTTAACAAATGATTTCAAGTATTGAGACAAATGGAACAATGAACATGCAAACTCCTTTACAAGATGATAAGGACTGTTAACCTAGGACCTAAAGTCTAAGTTATGTGTATAAACTATATGGGTTAACAAGAATACACAACATGACAAGGTCAAAACAAAGTTGAACACAAAACAAATAACAAGGTATACTAAGCTTAAATTGAATTAGTTAAGGGTTGAGTGTAATCCCTAACAAGTAAACCAGGCCAAATGAAGACCAAGACCGAGACTCACGAGTATTAGCCAACTTAGGGCTAACACATACACACGCACGAATCCCTACAATTTATACTTATAAGTTACAAACAACGTGAAATCAATATAGGATTGTGAAAACAACAACAAGTACAACAACAAGTACAACAACGAGCGCATGCATTTCTTGTTCATACATTGTCAACCACATCAACAACAAGGTGAGTTCATATGCCCCTTTTCTAATCTTAACTGATTTCAAAGCTCGGGGCTGAGAAACATGCTTAAAACTTTTATTTACTTAAGGGTTTTGATATAACATATTGATTTCATTATGATTTAGATAATAACGTTTATCCTTATTATTGTTTATCATTGTATGCTGCTTGTTGATCATTATCATATCTGAGATAGTTAGGAAGATACATGCCAATATAGCTTCCTGACACATCCATACACTAGAATAATACTAGCTGTAAGAATATATCTTACAACTTTTTATTATTCTTACACGAATGAACAACGTGATAATCAAGTGGTAACACGCTGATAACAATTACAAACCACATGAATGACAATCATGATAACGTAACTTCATGATAACAGGATCATTCACACATTTCTAACATCGTGTAATAAGACCAGTTCTTAAAACACTTTGTTAAAGTCTTTAAGAACACATAACATAGAGATAACAGTTGAGACACTTACTGGTGATATCGAGGAGGATATCATGAGCACACCACTTTCGGGATGGCATTCCCCACATATACTACCACTGTTTATTAAAACCATATCTTAACTAATAACATTAATAACTTTTGGTTACGTGTAGTATTCCTTTCAATGAGACCACATCCTTGGGATAGAGTGACAGAAACTTAATAATATTAAACATGAAACTCTATTTAGAGTACATCCTATAACCGTCCGCGTGTGCCGGTTACACTAACCATAGATCAGTCGGGTAAATCATGAACTTTAGCCGTCAGAGTTTGAGTAAACCAATGAAATCACATCGGCCACGAGAGGTGCTATCATTCTAATTAATACAATTCATAAAGTCTTGGGGGTAATCTAATGGGATCACATCGGGCATGAGAGGTGCTATCATTCTAATTAAGGAAAATTCATAAAGTCTTGGGAACATATTCACTCAAATATATATCGAGGATGATATCTTACACACGGGGCTGGTCGAGGATGACAGCTACTGAGATTATTATGTCTCAATCTAGGTACCATGGGGAGTATATCTTACGCGCCGGATTGGTCAGTACTGACAGTCACAGAGACTACTATGTCTTGTTCTAGATATCGAGTATGATATCCTACTCGCCGGGCTAATCAGTAATGATAAGCTACAAAAACTAATAAGTTTTGCTCTAGATATCGAGTATGATATCTTACACGCCGGGTTAATCCGTAAGGATTAGGTAACAGAGACAATTACGTCTCTTTATCAAATCTTTGGGTATATTACACGCCGGGCTAAACCGTAAGGAATAGCTAACAGAGACAATTACGTCTCTCTGTCAAATATTGGGATACCATACACGCCGGGCTAATCCGTAAGGAATAGCTAACAGAGGCAATTACGTCTCTTTATCAAATGTTGGGATAATCATACTTGGGGAAATCATGGGTGAAATGAAATGGGTATCCATAGTTGTATTACAAATGGTGTTGAATCCAATTGAGCACGTGGTGGGATGGTGTTTGGGCGGGTTGTAGACTCGACCCTTGCGTATGCCCTATATATAAGCATGCTTGGTTGGATGAGATACTACTTGTAAGTATAACTATGGAGAGGACATTGTGTTAGCGATTCGCGAGACTTTTCTGACGGTTCTACGAGCGAGGTAAGTGCAAAAACTTGATGTCGACGGAGCTTAGCTACAAAACTAACTAAAAACCGACTCTAAAATAGACACAAAGTAATAAATCTAGACTCTCTAAAACCTAAGCTACCGACAGGAAAGTGTACCTATCGTATGCAGCAAGACAAAAGTAAGTCCGGATATCGAACCCACAGACTTCTACAGAATGTACTAACTAGACTCAAGGACTTATCTATACAAATTTACTTAAATAAAATATTAATGAGGAAAAGGGGGATTTTTACTAACAACTAAAATACTTAAAAGATACTTAAGAATAAGAATAGATGAGCAAACAAAGACTAAATCAAAGAAGGAAAACAACACTACCTAGGCTTGAATCATATACATGCTTGACAAGGTTCTCTCGGGGATGGAACTAATGTGATACCGGGATCTAAAAATACTAAACCTATTGGAAACTTAGAGTACCCTCAACCCTTCTCAAGGATAATCAACTAAATATCCTAAAAGCTGTTAAACCACCGGTTAAATTGATTCCCCTCACAGGTCATCCAACTGCTTATGAATTATCCGCTAGATTATCTACCTCACAGTACGATAATCTCAAAACACCTAAGAAATAGTTGTTAGACAATCTACCTCACAGCGCGAAAGTCACAGTTCACTTAAATGTTAGGGATAACTTGGGTTTTCCTATTGAACTCAATAAACAAGGTTTGATAGACAAATTAGACTGATCTTCTCACGAAGCCTCTAACCTAACAAGCTAACAACCAAGACTTATTGACAACTTCTCACCTCACGGCTATGAAAGTTGGTTGCACATCTTAATCATCTAAATCATAATAAAACATTCCTATGAATTACCTGATCACAATAATTCATCCAATAATCAAAGACACACAGTAATTGATTCTAGCATGCACCTATTTCGCGACAGACAATCGCCAAGACACATGAGGAACATAATATTAATCATTTAACAATCCAAGACACACATACACATCCAATATTACAAACCAAGTCTTTAAATCATAAATCCATCACATCACATTGTTTCAATCCCAAGATAAACCAAAATCAATCATGTACAATCATCTAACCTAGGTAGTTCTAGAAGTTCAGCCAAGAAACATCATATGAAAACAACCCATAATCTGTTTAATGTAAGAAAACATGAGAAACAAGAGAAACAAAGTAAACAGATCACGTTACACCCTTCGGATCACTCGTCTAAGGCTTCCCGATGATTAAGATCGACTCCACTCTTGTCCTCTCGCCTCTAGTCGCCTCCCTCCTCGTCTCTAATCGTCCAGAATCGAATGCCCTAGCCTCAGCCGTTTCAAAATCAATAAAACTTGAATTTCTGTGTTTTTAACACTGTCGCGTATCGCGACAGGCTTCTCTAAACCCTTCGCGCTACGCGATGGGTCTCGCTACCCGACAAATTAGTCGGGTCAAACCGCAATCATTAAAAGGGGCATTTTGGTCATTTTCCACTGTCGCGTACCGCGACAGGGTTTCAAATGTCCTTCGCGATACGCGAAGGGTTCCAGAATTCAGAATTTTGATCTCGTTGTTCTTGGGCCTATTCTCTTCCAACCGGCAGCTCTTTTTCTTGATCTTTTGCTAAAAATTGATATGTTTATTACCTGCGAGCATGAAATTACCAAATTGTGAAGAACCAGCATAAATCGACTCTAAAAAGTAATAAACTGTACAGAAACTCAATAGAAACAAATGGAAAAATAGATGTGTTTTACAACACATCAATGGGAAACAATTATCAATACAACTTGTGTGAGACATTGTGAACATGAATGATAACAAATCAATTGTTTTCAAATTATCAAACTTATGAACTCACCAACCTAGTGTTGACTTTGTTTAAATGCATGTTTTCTCAGGTGACGAACATGTTTAGTCACCACGCATCAGGAACGTAACTAGAGGACTTTTAGAAGACCTAGCTGCGTTTTGTGTCTAACATACTTTTGAATGACAAACAATGAATCATCTTTTGTAAATCTTGTGCAGATACAAGATATGAACTCAATGATTCTTTTGGATAGATTAACTTAGTTAAATTATAAACATAACATTGTAATTTAACTTTGTAATTCTATATCATATGTCATGTTAGCATTTCTCATTATACATCATGTGCCTTGTGAACAATCTGATCATTTCGATTATCAAATGATATCACGCCTCGATAACCTTCCGCCTGGCGGGAAAGTCGATCCAGCACGCCGGCTCGGGGTGTGACAAGAATGGTTCCATGGGCCAGCTAAACTGATATTGGGCCGAAGAAAAAGAAGAGGGCCGCATGTCGTCGACTGGTTTAACAAGAGTGGCAGCGAACCTATTGGTCACCTCCTTCAAGTTTCGTGGCTAAGATGTAGTTGGCGAACCCAAGGAAGGTTCAGTCAGTATTGGTTCGCCATGTGACAGGTTCGCCGCCATATTCAAGACTCATAGGTTCGTTCATGATAGCTCCCAGGTTCGGCCAAGGATACAAAATAGGGTAGGTTCGCGACCATGGAATGGTTCGGCAAGGGGATGGTTCGGCTATTCATGATTCACCTGAGAAGGGTTCGGCTATTCATGATTCACCTGAGAAGGGTTCGGCTGGTAGGTTGTCGGGCATAGGTTCGCAACATGGTTCGGCTAGAATAGTTCGGCCAAAGGTAGTTAGGTTCGCTCCACCGAAGGTTCGGCCATGTTCACCTAGGTTCGATGGTTATGCGGCCATGGGTTCGTTACTTGAGGAGGGTTCGGCCAAGCCCACTGGTTCGTCCCTACACCCTGGCGAACCTGTTTCAGCTCGTCATCCCCATCGAACTTGAGGTGATTGTAAGGCTGTTCTATGGGTAGACTCATGCGTAGGTTAGTTCTCCAGTGTGTAGCATGCGTGGGTAGTAGGGTTTTTAAACTGGTTGATGGTTGATGGTTGGGTCGAACAAAGTGATGGAAAACCCTATTTCCACTGACTTTCCTTGGATCATACCTCTATTTTGGCTGGATAAACTTCTATATTTGTTGTACTTCTAGGTAGAGGAGGTCGAGAGCTTCGCGTGGACACCAAGAACGCCCGATTTTGTTGAGAAACGAGTGAGTTATGGAGCTTTGAAGGTTGTTTTCTAGAGAGAGGAAAAAGGTTCGGGAATGGGGTTGTAGAGAGAGAGAGGGCTGATGAGAATGAGGGAAAAAGCCTCATTTTAGACTTTAAATACCCCGAGGGTATTCGGGTTTCCTTCGGTTGCTCGGTTCGCGCTTTCGTTGCGTTTCCGGAACGTAACGCGAAATTTACGTGTTTTATAATAAAAAGAGTTGTTTTATTTATCTTGATGAGTTTCAAAATTGTAAAACATAATTTATTTTATTTTATTAATTTATTTTCGTTCGTATCGTCTTTCGTTTTCGTTTCGTCAGAACTCGTCACTATCGCGCGTATTCGTTCGAATCGTCACCCGAACGAACATGACAATGGTTTTGCTTTCTGATTCTTGTTTTCTACTTTCCAGTCATCATTTCAGAATGTTAAACTCACATATATGTTTGTGTGAGTCGTCACCCACGCAAACACACTGTCAGTTCGCTATTCTGAAATAACACTGCAATTTGTGTTTGAATTGTGTTTCCTCACTAACAGACTCAACTAAACATCCTGTTTTCACATTGTTTTCGTACTGATTTGTCGGCCATCTGATTCCTGTCATCTATGGATATCAGATCGCAACCGACTTGTTCTTGTTATATACTTGAACACTGTTGTTTCTCGTGATTTGTTGTGTTAACTGTACTTAGGTTTTCACTTAAATACACACAACTATTGTTTCAAATGAGTGTTGTACTTACGACATTTAAGTTAACACATAAATACGTACAACTGTTTCTTGTATTTTGAATTTTGTTAATACAAGTACTGTTCACAAACATGCATATACACATAGTAACTATTGAAAGTACACATACCGTACGGACTTGCCGGCCGGTCAGGTACTAATTGTCACAATTGTTAAGTCCAAACATTATATAATAAAACTAAACTGTGGAAAAATCGTAATAGGGATCTTAAATTTTGATATCTTAAATTAAAATTTAAGGGTTTTAGTAACTTTAAAATCAAAGAATTAATGATCTCGTAAATATATGGAGGAAATGACAAAATTATTTTGTTCTATACATGAGAAATTCAATTTTTAAATAGTATAAGTTGAGTTGTAACACTCTGGTATGATTAGAGTTGACGCACAATAATCAGAGACTTCTAAGGATATAATTTTAGAGTTAATTACGGCTTTTGCTCATGTGGTTTAAGTGTTTTAACTATTTAAACACAAAATATATTTTTTTAGCAATTCATCACCTGTGGTTTAAACAACTAACGCTTTTGGCCCCCAGACATAGTTAGGTTTGGGTCCAAACGTTATAATAGTTGAGTTTGAGTGTGTTGTGGTTTAAACAACTAACACGTTTGGCCCCTAGACATAGTTAGGTTTGGGTCCAAAACGTTATAATAGTTGAGTTTGAGTGTGTTGTGGTTTAAACAGCTAACGCTTTTAGCCCCCAACCATAGTTAGATTTGGGTCCAAAACGTTATAATAGTCGAGTTTGAGGGGCCAAAACCGTTAGTTGTTTAAACCATATGGTTGCTTTGGTAAAAGATTACGTTTTAAGTTGAAATAGTTAAATCACTTAAAACACATGAACCAAAAACGTAATTTACTCTAAAATTTAAGTTCTAAACTAAATAAACAAAATCACCATATGTGTTTAAACGAGATAATAGATAAAATGACTTAAATATCAAAATTACGAAAAACTTCTTGATTTCCTCAACATACCCACATCCTAATTTTTAACCACTCTCTTTACACATTATCACGATCCCTTTGAGTGTATGTCATTTGTACATAGAAAACCACAAAAAATAAACATGATTGAGTCAAAATTGCGTAGCATACAATGTAGATACCCCTTATATTATTCATTCTATCACAAATATAGCATGTCAAGGGTGACATATTTGATGTCCTATACAAAGACGGAGCTTGAAAAAAAGCTTGGAGGGGACCAGAGAATTTTTAAGAAGAAAACGGAGGGGGCTGAAAGATTTTTAGGAAGAAAACGAAGGGAACCGAAGGATTTTCCGACGAAATACTACTAAATCAACCCTTTTGACCGGAAAAACAGGGGGCCGGGGCCCCACGGGCCCTAAGAAAGATCCGTCCATGGTCCTATATACCCATAGGTGGTTGTGCTTGGATATTATGGTTAAACGAAACATACAATCAATAACAATGCAATATAAGTCACGTAGTTTAGGTAGGGGTGTGTTTTTTACCCGAACCCGAAGTACCAACCCGAAAAACACCTACCCAAACCCGGAAATACCCAACCCGAAAAAGCCTATTACCCAAACCCGAACTAGAGTTCTAAGGGCCGGAAACATTCTTTGATTTTCAAAGCCCCTGTATGTTTTGAGATTGTTGAAGAAATGTATTTTTAGTTAAACACGTTTTGGTTATGTTATGGTTAAACATTTGAAAAGGAAATGTAGGTTTTGATTAAACATGTCTTAATTTTATTTGTTTGGAAAATAAAAATATTAGTTTTTTCAAGTATTACCTGAGAACCGTTTAACCCAACCCGATTAAACCCGATAACCAATTAAACCGAAGTTAAATGGTTCGGTTCATAGTTCCAATTTCATATAACAAAAATCCAAATAACCCGACTCGAGCAACCTGAAACCTGAGGAACCAAACCGAATGACACCCCTAAGTTTAGGTAGCAACTTACCACTAGATCTAACAATAGTTAAAACATACTAAACTGAATTCAAGTATCTAAATCTATCGTGTGTAGAACAATGTAAACAATCATTCAAATCAATTCTTAGACGTATAAGTGAGTATCAGGTCAAAACCGGTCAACCGAACCAGAACTGTAAAAACCATAAATAAAAAACAAAGAATCGGACCAAATGTAGCTGGATTGGTTCCAGGTATATCAAAATTTCACATAGGGGTGTTCAAAATATCCGAAACTCGAAAAAAATTTGAAATCCAAATCGTATCCGAAACCCGAAAAAACCTTATCCGAAATATATTTCGGGTTTTCGGGTCAGGTAATATTATTTTAGATTCGGGTCGGGTTTCGAATATGCAAAAACTAGTTTTTCCGGGTTGTATATCCAACTAACCCGAAAATAACAGGGTTATTCGGGTGCACCGATTCGGGTTTTCGGATAGATCAAAAAAAATTTCAAACCCGAATAACTCGTTATCCGACCCGATGAACACCCTTATTTTCACGGGTTAGTTCTAGGTATACAAAGTGTCTAACCAAACCTATTCTTGCATTTAGAATCTGGAAACATACATAGTTCACGTTCGTATCTAATGAATCCAAAATGCAATTTTATGTGATGCACTTTTAGGGTGCAATCCACTATTTCATTTATATATTAACTCAAAATGCAATTTTATGTTAACATAATTTTATAAACTTGCACTTTTAGAATGCAATCGACGATCAACAGGCTGCAATGTTCTTTTAATATTTGATTGTGAAGGAACGTAAATGCTAATCGAATGGCTCCCGGTCCATGTTAAATGATAAGCCCCCTAAACAATTAAATGCTAATGAATTAGCAGTCATATCTTTCACACTTAAACAATTAAACCCCCTAAAAAAACTAAGTATATTAAAATTTAAATTTCATGTGTTTCGTGGGGTTGGTAATAACCGATGGGCGACAACTGGATCGGCATGAGAGCCGAAAAAATATAAAAAGCTATAATCGATAACCGAACCATGAAATCTATTAAATTGGGTTTCACGGGTCGGATTCACGGGTTTGGGCCGCGAATTGCTCACTCTTACCTAAACAATAAGTAGCTTGAGTAAAGCAGCCAATGCGATTGAGATTAAGACACAAAAGATACAAATGCTACAATATGAGAATGGTCATGATCAATACCTCATGCGACTAAAACAATAACTAGCAAAGAGCTAATTTCTTAAAGGCTGGTCAAGAGAGCATAAACTTGTGTGATTCTGATTTAGAACGGTTTATAGGTTATTAAAGAGGATTCAATTATTCGTTGTTTCATTTTAATTTATTTTATATTGAACAAATATATTAGACATTAACTTATTTATGGCGTAATTCAGAATAATTAACACAACTTTTACACTATATGTATCCTTCTATCATTTATCCTTTATTTTATGCTCATAGTGCAATATACTATAATTTGTGTGGTGTATTATTATAACGTTTTATCACAGCCTTTCCAATTATAACATATGATTTACTCCTTTCATAAAACTTGAGTCCACTAATTATGAAAATTGTTATGTACGGTATATTAATCTCAAAAATAAAAATGGATTATTATTACTAACTTCTTTATAAAAATCATGTTTATTCCTAAGCTTGTGAACTACAGCCACCCAGACAAACAAAATCAGTAATTTAAAAGAGTTAGTGGTTATTTTTTATAGATAATAGTGATTGTGGTGAACGTGTGTGAGCATTACTC
Source organism: Mikania micrantha (assembly GCA_009363875.1). Taxonomy (NCBI): domain Eukaryota; kingdom Viridiplantae; phylum Streptophyta; class Magnoliopsida; order Asterales; family Asteraceae; genus Mikania; species Mikania micrantha. The sequence goes on from CM018691.1 coordinate 13,043,687, forward strand.
ATGTTTACATGTTCATTTTACAAATCCTTCTTGTTAAACTAAAAACAAGGCTTGTTGAAATACATATGTTAGCTACCATCTAATGAGAGTTGATTTATGGTTACATCATACATGAGCGGCGAATCGAGGAAGGCAACATAGCCAGAAAAATGGGAGTGGATATGTGATTCTGACGGTGCAACGAAATTGTTTGGTCACATGAATATACTTACACACCAAGTGTGACAGTCATCAGTGGTGGCAGCTCCCTGCAGCGGGTCGTCGGTATCATGTTTCAAGCTAAAACGGTTTGCATGGTAAAGTTAAAGGCATTGTTTGGGATTCCGTTTAAAAATAACTTGTTAACTTATTGCTTTTTTAAGAAGCCATTTGTTTCTATGTACGTATATTTTGATTCAAGGTTACCTTTTAAAGTTTAACGTTCTGAAACTTTAAAGTTGTCTTAAAACATTGGTTGGTGGTTTGATTTAAAATATTCAACAAAAACAACTGAATTAGACCATGAAAAACTCATGAAGTAAAGCATCAAAAGTTATATGTAACTTATTTGGGATAAATAGTTTCTCAAAAAAGATCATTGTACTTGGTTTTCATTCAATTTGGTTTGTTTTCTAACAAACCTCGTTATCTAAATTTGACTATATATGAATTGTTTGTCAGAATCTCCATTTGTTTTTCTACTTAGGGCAGTATGATTTGTCAAGAAATTTGTGGAGGTTCTTAGATTTCCTGATATGTGATCTCTATAATTCCCTACAAAGCACATTGAATATCCAATGTATACTTTGATAAAAAAAATATAGATTTATATGCACATGGAAATATAAAATGAATATGATGTTTTAAATTTGCAGGCTACTACCATCTTTTTTTTTTTCTATAATGTTGGAGGACCTTGAATGTTCAGATGTTACATTGGTATAATGATGATAGATTTCTTTTTATTGTTAAAAATAATATAAACACTGTGAATACAATCCATACTTCTTTCGAGCCTTGGTATGATGTTTTTTAGTTTAAAAACTATGTCTATAATCTATGAACCTAGTTGGGAGGTTCCTCTTGGTTTGGAGTTGTTACCAACTATCTCCAATTTTGAAAGTTTGAATTTAATTAAAGTAGTTTCATTTTGTATATATTAAAGCTATGAACTAAATATTCGAAATCATAACCATTGAACAATACAAATTATTGAATTCGCAAATTTTATATACATACGAAACCTATCAGGCTGGAGAGAGACTGTGCGTGGAGAAAGAAAACATCTAAGGAGAAGACATACAACGACAGAGGTTGCATTAGATATCAGGGTAAAAAATACATGAGAGCATGTGATCATATATCAAAGAAGATTAAAACTTGTTCAATAATAATAATCATTTATTTATTTTAATAGGAAAACTATTTTTGTCAGAAAAATAAAAGATTTGTAAAGTTCGTTAGAATTAAAGACCATCTATGACGTGATTCGTTAACCAACAAGGGTTGAACTTATGATTTTTTAAACACCGGAGCTAAAACTGTATTATGAACATATCACATGAAACACAAATGTAGTTCTTTCTATACATAATAAACAGTTATCTGGTTGAACAACATACGCAAACAAAGAAACATATCCGGTGAATTTTTTTTTTGGAAAACTGCAATAGAACTATAGGATAAAAATGAGACGAAACATATAAAACATGTGGTTCAAGCAAACTTCTCAAAAGCAGAGGGGTCATATGCGCTCTTCAACGAAATTACAGGTCAAATTTTGCAACATTTTTCAAACACCATCATTGCTAAAAAACAATAATAAACTGAAGCAGATGTGATGGTCCTGATGGATGGTAGGGGATGAAGGCTGGTGCGATTTCATACAATATCATGCCGGGGAAGAAACGATGGCGTTGGCTCGTAATTGCAGTGTTGGTCCTCGTTTTGCTTTCGATGCTGGTTCCTCTTGCGTTTCTGCTTGGTCTCCATAGCGGATTTCACTCTGTTGCCCACCCGGGTATGTTTAATTTTGCCCTAAATTGGTGGTAGGATCAATCAGATCCAGTTCATCTTGTGATCATTGGCGTGTGTGACTGTGTGTAATGTTTATTGTTCAATGGATTTTTATTCAGTTGTTCTTCTTCTGTTCGTATCTTGAATTTAATCTGAAACAAGAATGTCATAAGATTAATCAGATATTCAGATCCACTTCGTTTTGTGATTGTTTGCGAATTTGTAATGTTAGTAGTTGATTATCTGTTTATTCAATTGTTCTTTATGTGTTCATATCTCGAATCCAAAATACCAACAGCAGAAGAAGATTTGGATCGACTGTAGTGACTAATGCAGTTGCAACGGTTGTAGGATTTGATATTATGATACTGGCATTTCATGTATGGTCGCATTACAGACTATGATTCTGTGTCTCTAGGGTTCTAGCCCTTTGCCACTCAGATCCAAACTGTTATCGTTATTCTTTTTTGGATTGATTATCTCAGTTGTATGACGCTGTCTTCGTGGTCTGAGATTTAGAGGATTATATAGGTTTAGTGAGATTTTGATTAACCTCTAGTTTGAAAGAAATGTCAGAATCCAGATCTGCTATAATTCCATTATGATCGCACTATTTGATCTTACTTTTAAATCTACATTGGTTAGTGAATTGAACCTGATATATATTATCTGGATATGTTTTTCTCAGGGTATCCTACTGAGAGAAGAAATTCTGCTTCATCAAGAAAGGCTGTGGCTTTAAATTCACCGTTGATTAATGTAAAGCCTTATTTCCGCATTTGTTTACTCAATATTTACTCGAATTAACTTATGCTTATTTTTTAAATACTTCCATAAGGAAAGATAAAAAATACATCAAATGCTTATTATGATATCAGTTATTCAGTTGTACATGCTATTCTCTGTCCACTGACATTATCTATTTGCAGGGAGGGCTATCAACACATGTAGATGAACTTTTGAGAAATCTTGGACCGACTCTTCCAAAGGTTCATTGCATACTGCTTTGATGGTTAAGACTCAACTTTTGTACTATTATAATTAATCTGTTGGCAATACACCAATGCCTTTTTTCTTGCAGGCATAAATATTAACAAAATCTAATCTATTGGCAGTATGCTAATCACCTTACATCCCCAAGCTATCATTATTATTCGGAAGTTGGGGTCCGTTACCCACGTATATTTTGCAAACATATGTAGCATAGTTGCCAAAAGCCCTCGGGCGCACTCGTCTAGGCCCCAAAAAAAAGCCAGGCGCATGAAAGGCGCCTGGTGGCAGCCTAGGCACACTCCGGTGACTTTCCGGCTAGATTCCGGCAAAATTTTGGAATATCCAGCGAAGTTCAAAAAAATCCAACCATAAATCAGTCTAAAGCAACCATAAAAAGGTTTTATATTTTAAAAAATCTATGTAACTAGGTTATTAATTGTTTTATAGTTAGACTTTATATATATTTTTAAAATTTTTAAGCTTAAAATTGTCAAACCTCTAAAAATGGTAACTTAAAAATGTAACCACACATAGACATACACATACATGTTGTACTAGTTGTCTCGATTTATTGCTAGCCAGGCATAAAGTGATAAAGGTAATCAGAAGTTTTCAGTTAAAACCAATTATTGGTTGTTTATTGACATTTGTAACCTAATTGGGCTTGCTAGACCCACTTACTTTATAAAAGATGTTAAAGAAAGTACAAATGGAAAACAATTGTTTTAGTAAATAAACGACCCTTAATTCTTTGTATATCTGTCAATCGTCAGTAAACTACTCAGAGAGTGACTCTTTTGTGCTACTTGATATTGAAAAAAATGTGCAAGAGAGCGACTTCACCCATTTTGACATGTTTGAAACTTATTGCATAACTCTCTATGAAATTAAAACTATCCAGGTGATTGTGATTTTTTTTCCTACTTATGTGTACTCCGTCTTTCCGGACTGGTTTCTAAACTCAATGGCAACACAACCATTCTAGATTTTGTTGCATAACCATTCAAATATAAATATTTATTTGGCACTTATGTATGCTCTTCCTTTTAGTTCTGGTTAATGAACTTACGCAGAATTCTTTGTATGTAAATTATTATATTTACTTGCTACTTATGTACACTCATGCTCCTTTTGATGACTGGTTTTTAAACTAAATGAGTAAATGATACTGCATTAATTTTAATAGATGCTAGACTCCCCTTATGTTTACTCTTATATTTTACTCTTATGTTTATGCTTGTGCTTGTGCCCTAAAATAATAATAGTTATAATTATAAAATCATAATAAATAAATAAAAGTTATGTGTCATATCCAAGCCAAAGTCTCTCTAAGAGCAACATCTTTTATCCTATTGAGATAGGGTTAAGGTTTGTCGTTATCTCACCCCATACCCTACTGATTTAGTGCGACTTTGTCGGGTATGTTGTTTGTATCCTTGAGTACTTGACTCCCCTTAATGATCAATTTTGACTTCAGCCTTTAGATTTCCATGTGATTGACTGGTAAGCTTAAGAATGCTTTTGTGCATTATACTTTTGTTAAGTAAAAAATGAAGTTGGAGATAATTAATCTATCATCTTAATATCTTATTTTCATGTTGTTTTATCAGGATTTTAGAAGGAATTCTGTCAAGGAAACTGAGAACAAAACTACTGGTAGATCATTATTCTTAGAATGTGTTTATTTAATACTTTTAATCAATTTTGTTTTTCATGGGCTTTCAAACCTCATGGACAAAATTATTCAGGCATCTTTGAAACAACCGCAGGTTTTGCTGTACATAAACAAGTGCTAAACCCACCTCCAAAAAAACATGTATGTATTTTTTTCTGTGATTTGTAAGGTTGACAGGTCTTAGTACTGGTTTAAATTAGAGTATACTGTACGAAGTAGAATCACACTTTACATATGTTCCCTGTTATAGCAACCAACTGTACATTTTGCTCAAAATAGAAACTAATTCACATTGTATTACCTTACTAATTATAGCAAGCTACTTTTTTGCTGCTGATTGTAACAATGAATGAAATGTTCAACTGGTTGCCAGGTGTCTATTTTTGTGATTTTTCAAAATTACCAATGTTGCATTCTCATCTTTCATTTAATAATTTTTTTTGAACGTGAATTAGAAAAATGGTTTTTTCCAACATCATGTTTTGAATGTGTAGCTACTAGCTGCTGGCATTGCATCAGCTAGTGCCATGACAGCAATTTAAAACCTGGTGCATGTTTGGTGCCTCCATAAAAAGTTGGTTGCTAAATTTTGGAAACTTTTAGAGTTTTTATTTCAATGTCATAGAGTTTTTTCTTTTATTGATAAATGTATATGTTTTGATTATTACTATAATATAGAATGCTGGAGCTGGTTCCTCAATTGAAGGCATTGAAACAAATCAAGTCATTGGGCAGAATGAAAAAATGTGTGAATTAAAATTTGGGAGCTATTGCTTATGGCGCCAACAACATAAGCATAGAATGAAAGATGTTATAGTTAAAAAAATGAAGGACCAGCTTTATGTGGCTCGAGCTTATTATCCCAGTATTGCAAAGCTTCCCAATCTTGATCAATTTACACAAGAAATAAAACAAAGTATTCAAGAGTTTGAGCATGTTCTCAGTGAAAGTTCTTCAGATTCAGATCTTCCACCACAGTAAGTTTTGAAGAATATGTTATGTTTTCTCTTAAATCCTAGCTGGCAAACTGCATGAAATAGAAACAAACTTTATTTGTTTGTTTCTTCTTTCTTTCTTTTTTTTTTGTGATTTTAGCAATCAACTTCTGATTAGGCATAAAGTAGAAATTAACTCTAGATCTATATCAAATTTAGTAACCAGCTAAATTTTAGACTAATTTTTCTTGAAATTTACATGCCATGCCAGTCCCATATGCAAAAAGTTCTTATGTGAAAAAAAAAAGTAGAATCATAATAATCATTTACAAGGTTGAAAAAAAAGTTGTTTAAAAAAATTGATATTACAAGTAATAATTAAATGTGCATCAGACACATGTACCAGAAATGAGATATATCTTCCAAAGAACAAGGTCTTTATCGATTAAGCCAATATATTTGGGACCCTGCACATTCACTCTTTTCCCTATTTAAATCTCAATCCTTTATCTCACATTAAATGTCATGTTCACACAAATATACTTCAAAATGAAGAATTAGATGACATGTCAGCAATTTTGAACAATCAGGAATAACGATAATCAATGTGCTTGGTCGTTCGAATAGTCGGGTATCTTATTTGTGATCTGTCTCTCTATCTATTGAGAAACGCCCAAAAAACAATTTCCGGGTAACGAAGGCTGAAAACGGTAACCTAGAGTCGGCCGGGCACCGCCGTCGCGACCGCCCCACCACCGCCGGCCGGCTGCCCGTCTTCTCGCTCTACCCTATCTTCTTGCTTCTCGCCGATCTTCACGACGACGGTAATATCTCTCTCTATCTCTCTCTCTCCCTCTCGCTCTCTCTCTCTATCCCCACCGGTTCATCTCTCTGCTTCTCGATTTCAATCCGTCTCCCACCTCCTCCCCCTTTTCGCCTCCACCTTTAGCCTTTACATCTAGCCGGCCGGCTGGGAAAACGGTACCCTAGAACCTAGCCACCCATCCACCACCGAACTCCTGAAACAAAAATCCCACCGGTCGACCACTATAAACCCTACCCAACCTCCACCGCTGCTGCCAGAAACTCGGAGAACACAACCACAGGAACCGTACGAACCACCACAATCTGGGTGTGTGTTTCTCTTTGGGACCACCACTGCCTCCTTCCCTCCCCTCCCCCCCTCCTTTTTTTTTTTTGTTGTTTGAGTACTGCAGGTTGAACGAGAAGACAGAGACAAAAACCGATCAACTGGCAAGCTGCGCTCGGAGAAACCCGCTGTGAGATTGTTCCTTTCCTTTTCCCGTTATACTATTCCCTAACTTTCTGACTATTACTGTTGTGCATTGTAAACGAGTGGTGTGGTAAAAACCAGTGGAGATTTGTATCTGTTCTTTATTTGTGTGGAGATTTGTATCAGTGTGTGAGTGTTTCTTTCGTGACCTATTTGTGTGCAGGATTACTCCTAGTGGAGATTTGTATCTGTGATTTGGCAGAATAGCTAGGAGAGTACATTATGATACTTTGAGGTCATGTCCAGGGAGGAGAGGTGTGGGTAGAGGGAACAATAGGTTGAGAGAGATTTTGCGCATAGGATCATGGAACATCGGAACTCTTACGGGAAGAGTTTTGGAGCTGGTGGATGCACTCAGAAGGCACAAAGTTAAAGTTGCATGCCTGCAGGAGACAAGGTGGAAGGGAAAAAAAGGAGCAGAATTCAATGGATACAAGTTGTGGCACTCAGGTTCAAATGGACTAAAGAACGGAGTAGGATTCTTAGTGAGCAGAGAACTCCAGGACCAGGTGGTGGAAGTAAGAAGATACAATGACCGGATCATGATGTTGAGGATGGTGATAGGGGAGGAGGCCATAGCAATAGTGAGTGCCTATGCACCACATGTTGGGTTGGAAGAAAATGAAAGGAGGGAGTTTTGGGATTGCATGGATGAAGTGATGAGAAATATCCCAAGCGATGAAAAAGTTTGTATAGGAGGAGACTTCAATGGCCACATTGGAAAGGAGGCAGACGGGTTCCCCATGGCCCATGGGGGTTTCGGTTTTGGATCCAGGAACGAGAGTGGGGTCACACTTTTAGAGTTTGCGGTGGCTCATGATCTAGGCATCATAAACTCCTTTTTTAAGAAGAGGGATTCACACTTGATCACGTTCAGTAGTGGAGGACGGGACACTCAGATTGACTACCTCATGATGAGAAGGGCGGATCGTGGCAGTTGGTGGGACTGCAAGATATTCCCGAGAGAAACGGTGGTGTCGCAGCATAAACTCTTGGCAATGGATATTGTTATGCGTAAGAGGCTCGTAGATGGAAGGAAGAAGAACCCTCAGATTAGGTGGGGCGCCCTGAGGGGAGAAAAGGTACCGTTATTCAGCAACAAGGTACTCGAGGGGAGGCATATCAGTACATGTGAAGATGCAGATATCCTGTGGGAGGAAATGGCCGAAAGGGTGACTAGAGCGGCAAAGGAAACACTTGGGATGTCAACAGGTAATAAAACCGGCCAAAAGGAGTCTTGGTGGTGGAACGAAGAGGTGCAGATCAAGGTTCGAGAAAAGCAACAAAGGTTCAGAGAGTTTGCCAGATGTACAGAAAGTACAGAGAGGGCACGACTGAAGACGAGGTACAAAGAAGCGAAACGAGAGGCAAAGAAGACTGTTTCAGAAGCTAAAAGTAAGGCTTACATAGAGATGTATAAACGCCTTGAAACTAAAGAGGGAGAGAACGACATGTTCAAGATAGCAAAGGCTAGGGAACGAAAGAGGCAGGATCTGGGAGTAGTGAAATTCATAAAGGGAGAGGATGGACGCGTTTTGGTAAAAGAAAGCGAAATCAAAGATAGGTGGCAAACATACTTCTACGGTCTTTTCAGCAGGAGCAACTATCAAGAAGAAGATAGAGGAAACCCTACAAACACAGGATCATCTAGAAACAACTGCTACTGTAGACGGATTACAAAAGAAGAGGTTCTAACAGCGCTCAAGAGGATGGGTAGGAGGAAAGCGGTAGGACCTGACGATATTCCAATTGAGGTATGGAAATGTTTGGGGGATGAAGGTTTGAGGTGGTTGACAATGTTGTTCAACACTATACTCAAAATCGGGAGCATGCCAAACAAGTGGAGAAGTAGTACTTTAATCCCTCTATACAAGAACAAGGGAGACGCACAGTGTTGCGAAAACTATAGGGGGATCAAGCTGTTGAGCCATACCATGAAACTTTGGGAAAGGGTGATTGAGACCAGACTGAGAAGAGAAACCCAAGTTACGGTAAATCAATTTGGATTTATGCCAGGAAGATCGACAACAGAGGCAATACACATTCTGCGAAGATTAATGGAGAAATACAGAGAGAAGAGGAAGGACTTGCATATGGTATTCATCGATCTTGAGAAGGCGTATGACAGCGTACCACGGCAGGTGATTTGGGATACATTGGAGAGTAGAGGTATTCCCCAGAGGTATATACAGGCAATCAAAGATACCTACGTGAATGCTAAGACCCGTGTCAGAGCACCGGTGGGAGATACAGACTTTTTCCCAGTGGAGGTGGGTTTACACCAAGGATCGGCATTAAGCCCCTTCCTTTTTGCGGTTATTTTGGATGAGTTGTCGAGGTCTATCCAGGACCAGATCCCATGGTGTATGATTTTTGCGGATGATATTGTCTTAGTGGCAGAAACAAAAGAGGAGCTAAATGGCCGTTTAGAAGAGTGGCGAACAACTCTGGAACAGAGAGGCTTACGCATAAGTAGGACAAAAACTGAGTACCTACATTGCCAGTTTACAGAGGCAAACGAGGAAGACGAAGACGATCAGTTGACTATTGGAGGCCAGGAGGTGCCAGGGACGACAAGGTTCAAATACTTAGGATCGTTTATTCAAGGCGATGGCGACATTGATAGTGACGTAGCTCATCGGGTTCAGGCAGGTTGGAAAAAGTGGAGAGCAGCAACAACCATCATATGCGACAGCAAGTTCCCAGAAAAACTCAAAGGTAAATTCTATAGAGTGGCAATTAGGCCAGCCATGATGTACGGCACCGATTGTTGGCCGATTAAGAAGAACCAAGCTAGAAAGCTGGAGACGGCAGAGATGAGGATGCTGAGATGGATGTGCGGACACACAAGGCTTGATCGGATAAGAAACGAGGTCTTTCGGGAACGATTACAGGTGGCAAACATCTCGGACAAAGTTAGGGAAGGAAGATTGAGATGGTTTGGACATGTCAGGAGAAGAAGCCAGTCGGCGCCTGTAAGAAGAATAGAGTTGCTCACGGTGGAGGGGAAAAAAAAGAAGGGGGCGACCAAGGTTGACTTAGGATGAGCAGATAAGACAGGATTTGGCAGCGCTACACCTCTCAGAGGACATGATCTATGATAGGAGTCAGTGGAGACGTAGAATAAAGGTGCAAGATACATAGGTCCTTTCATAGGTTTCTTGACATAGGGGTCGTCGGCTCTTATTGTGACTGGCTGATTGGGTTGAGTTTTATGATATGTGTTTATACGTGTTTTTTTTTTTTTTTTTTTTTTTTTGAATGTTTGCGGGATGGTGGGTTGGTATATGTTATCTATAACTGTGTCTATGTGGTTTTTATGTGTTATATGATTGTTTGGGATTTAGGTTATGTGATTATACGTGCATCTTTGCTGATTTGGGATTTATGGAATGTGTCTATATGTGTTTTTTGTTTCTTTGCGGGAGGGTGGTTTGGGTGTTCACTTCTTCATACATGACTTGCACGATTTAATGTTTACATGTATGTTTAAATCGTCGGTGTTTTCTTTGTACTTTGCATTTCATGCTACTGGTTGGGGTTGCAATGCGGTGTAAAAAAAAAAAAAATAATAATAATAATAATAATAATAAATAAATAAAAAAATAATAATAATAATAATAATAATAATAAAATAAAATAATATATATATAAAAAAAAAAAAATATGTTTTTTGAGCCGGGGGACTCCACCGAAGCAGCCTCTCTATTCTACTTGTAGATGGGGGTAAGGTGTGTCTTTATCTTTCCCTCCCCAGACCCCACTCTAAGTGGGATTTTACTGGGTACGCTTGTTGTTGTTGTTGTAATGTGCTTGGTCGTTCCATTTGCACCTAATTCAAAGTTTGTTTGCTAAAATTGGAAAAAACATGCAAACTTTCTTTTTATTTTGTGAAATTTCTCCTTTATTCTATTTCCTCTCTCTTTCCTACACAGTCTTATTGTATTTCTACGTTCCCACTTTCTGTACTCTCAAAATTTACATTATGGGCGTCATCAGGATTCAGAAGAAGATGGAAAAAATGGATGCCACAATTACGAAAGCAAAATCGGCTGTTGTTGACTGTAACAATGTTGACAAAAAATTAAGACAAATAGTTGATTTAACAGAAGATGAAGCCAACTTTCATATGAAACAGAGTGCTTTTCTTTACCAACTTGCAGTTCAAACGACACCAAAAAGTCTACATTGTCTGTCAATGAGACTAACTGTTGAGTATTTTAAAAATTCACCCAAAGAAGCTGATCTGACGGAGACTTTGTTGAACCCCGATCTGCATCACTATGTTATCTTTTCCAACAATGTGCTTGCATCATCTGTAGTAATTAATTCGACTGTTATGCACGCAAAAGTATGTTCTTGACTTCTTGTATATATTTTTTCATTTATTTATCAGAGGTGGCACAATTGGCAGGTTGGGTAGGTTGTGTAATGTGTCAATATTGGTTGAGTCAGGTTCATTGATTTTTGCCCATAACTTGTGACCTTTATAGAGATAATGTGTGTGGAGGCCATCCAAGTATTCAGGTACTGAAACTAGTTTATAAACGAATCAAAATGGGCAAATTGTTGCATCAGTCAAAACAGGTCAGGCTGGGTTGACCTCAATTGCCAAAATTTGTGAATTTTTTAAAGATAATGTCTTTGGAGATCATCCAAGTACTCATCTCCTGTTTAAGGTCAGGCATGCCAGCTATATAGTTCACTCAAGTATGCATGAGGCCGGGTTTCTATACCAAAATAGGTTGAAGAACATGCCTAATGACAAAAATGCCCTTAAAATTTTTGAAAAGACAATAGTACCCTTGTTTAGTTAGCCATTTTCCTTAATAATTTTATGTTTTCAAGCTTTCTATTTTCATCATTAAGTAAGTTTTTAACTGGACTTTGCATAAAACAAAATTTGGCTACATATTTTGGTGGCCTATCTTGTAGTTTCAATATATCGACGGCCTTAATAGAAAAAAGTTAAATATTTGCTGAATATTTTTTGACTTGTTAGAAATATAAACATTACCCTAATCAACCCATATATAAGTAAGTTTTTTAAAATATGATTATAAAAGCTATATAATTTCATTAATAATCTAATTATTGAATAAAATATTTTGAAGGTTTATGCATTAATACTATACTTTGGGATAACTCCGGACCCCTTTTGACTGGTTTGTCTTTTTAGCTAATGTTTTTTATTTGATCCGTAAGAGATTAGGCACTACCCGAGTTGACCCATTGATAAGTAAACGGATTAAAAGGCCGTCTCTACTAATCATCTCTTTCATTATCATGAAGTCTAACTCGTCAATATTATTTCAGGTCAGCAGGAAACAGGTGTTTCATGTGTTGACAGATAAGCAAAGCTTCTTCTCCATGAAAATGTGGTTCTTCACTAATTCTTACAACAATGCAACAGTTCAAGTTTTGAACATTGAAGATCTTGACCTTCTAGAAGGCCAACTATCTTCTCATTCTCCAATGCCACAAGAATTACGTCTCTCTTTCCTATCTATGTCTAAAAGCAGAACCGAATATATCTCTGTGTTTTCTCATATGCATTATTCCCTACCGATAATATTCCCAACTTTGAAAAAAATTATTCTTCTTGATGATGACATTGTTGTCCAGCGTGATTTATCAGCATTGTGGAATCTTGACATGAATGAAAAGGTCATTGGTGCAGTGCAGTTTTGCTCCGTGAAATTGGGTGCAATTAAAAATTATTTGGGAAAAGAAATTTACGATGCTGATTCTTGTACGTGGATGTCCGGGATAAATGTAGTTGATTTGGTTCGGTGGAGGGAAAGAGATGTTACAAAAACATATCAAGGTTTGGTGCAACGGGTGAGTTATTCCTTGATTTGTTTTTACTTTATTTACTATTGCACTTATCCTATGAAGTTTGTTTGTAGTTGGAGGTGGAAATAGTGACCCGCTTACTAAATGGGTCAACTTAAGTTATAACATGTCTCTTTTGCAGGTCAAATTAAAAAAAAAAAAACAAGTATTTCAAAACGAAAAGGTAAAATGAGTGGGCTGCTTGAAAGTCGCCCCAACTATATTTTCATTGCCTAAAACTTTATAAGTAGTTTTATTTATAACATTAGATGATTGTTGAAATTGTATAATGTTTTTTAATTAACTTTGCCACAATAAATATGTTTTGAAAGAATTTGACCCATTTTTTCCTACACATATTATCTGTTTTAACTCATTTTACCAAACCTTACCAACCTGCCTATTTTCTCACCTCTATTTGTTATCATATTCCACAACTGAATCGTTTTTTCATTAATTTGCTGACAATTTAATTATGAGGCGGCAAATGAGCTGGTTTTGGTATGGGTCAGTATGGGTAGGGTTTACTAGAAAACTTTTTTGTCCCAATATTATTAATCTTCTACAAATAACTAATGTCAAATATGATACCAAGAATCGTATTATTTTGATACTAATCTGTTTTCTATATAAAAAGATTTTGATGTTTATATAATATAGTACCCTTTGGATGACTTTCGCCTTATTCAACCCATCTCACGCGTTTTTTCTAAAACCAGTTTTTTAACAATATTTGTGGTTGCTTTATCTTTTAGAAAATCTAGATATTGTTGTTCAAATAAATAAAAATTAAAAAACTACTTTTATGTATGAACACGTTTCGACCATTGCCTCTTTGTGAACAGGGGTTGACCGAAACATCTACACTAGGAGCAACCATGTTGACTTTCCAAGGCTTACTTTCTGCTCTTGATGACACATGGGTGTTATCTGGGCTGGGTCATAATTATAATATTGCTAACGAAGCAATTAACAAAGCAGCTGTATTACACTTCAATGGCAACATGAAACCCTGGCTCGAACTCGGTATTCCACATTATAAAGTTCACTGGAGAAAGTTTCTAAATCACCAAAACCGTTTCTTGACTGATTGCAATGTCAACCCGTAACCGCGGTTCACGTGAATTCCTTAACCGGAAAAGAATATCTAGACCTGATTTCCAGACATCGTGGATCTGCAAGTGATGATGTGGCAATGCCTGTGTATATCTGGTCATTTGGACTCCGTCCAGTTTCTTTGGTGGAAATTGCAGTTGTGATTGACAGGAATCTGGAATATTGAAGTAGATAAGAAAGTGATAGCCATTGATTCTATTTTCTTTTCTTTTCTTTTTCAATGATTTTAATATTTTTAGTTGGGTCTGAGTATGTTTGTATTCATGGTAATTAGGGATATTACGGTGATTTAAAGGATATCAAATTATTCAATTACCTTAAAAGATGTACCTTTTATCTTTTAGCGTTTTCAGGTTTTTAGGTGAGTGTGTATATGAATCGAGTCGATGACTCTTAAGTAGTTTGTATTTACCTCTAGTTAATATTTCTAGCTAGAGGTACACACGTCAGGTATTTTTTGACCTTCTGGAGACAGTCTAGTGGTAAAAGTGTTGAGGCTTCAAGCTTGAGGTCATGGTTTTACTCATGGGGGTGACTATTTCTCTACAAGGCCACCAACCCGGGTGCTTGTGCCAGCGGTTTACCAGTTCCCCCGGTTAGGCGGGTATTGGGGGCTGGGGTTTACCACGCAAGTGGGTTCCCCGGTCATTAAAAACAAAAAAAAACAAAAACAAAAAAAATCAGGTTTTTTGAAGGAATCCGTGAATGAACCAGTTTTTTTGGCAACCGAGTACACAAGAACTCTAACTGGTTTTGGGTTTGAAATACCTTACCTGCTCGAACTGGTTTGGGTAGGGTAAATTATGGGTGAGCATCTAGGAACTGGTTTCAAGTTGTTTTTTTAATTAATTATAATAACATAAAAAAGCCAATATCAATACATTTTTGTATTCATTTTTAATTGTTTCCCAAACAAATGTGAATAAATACATTTGTCAAAAAATAACATTATATTATTCGTTAAATCTTCAAAAGTTCTGTTGTTACGAACAAGTGTCATAAGCGAGTTTTTCGTCGGATATGCTGAGAGATAGTTCTCTCTCCACCTCATGTATTTTGTTTCAAGTTCTATTTTATCTTTAAATCTTGTGACATCTTGAATTTGATCAACCAAATCCAAGCGAACCTTTAAGTAAACACATATCTTTATAAACTATATAATGAGTTTTATTTGATAAAACATGCCCTGAAGAGAAAATGTATTTTCCTAAGCTATCGTATAGGCTTGAGCGGCAAGTAAATCACATGTCATGGTGAATTGAATCAAAAAGATGGATTCCTTTTTATGGTTACCATACCCAAAGATCTAAATTGAGTTATCGAATTTTAAAATGAAAATAAAATTCGTTCCGTTATAGCTCACATGCTCGCTTGATGGGGTATTGGGGTGTTACCCCTTTGTTATTTTGTCGTATTATTTCAAACGATTTTTTTCGATAACCGTGAGAACCCATATTTTATTCGATAACCGTGGGAACCCATAAATACAAATGATAGTTCTTTTAAAATATTTTATTGTTCTTATTATACTAGAATCATAATATTCATATTATTATAATAACGATATTAGATTAGGATATTATTATTAATACTATTTCTTTCGAATGTTAGTATATATATTAATCGTTCATTGAAAGGTTATCATCATATGCATAAAACGTGTCACATGACATCATATAAAATCTTATTTACATGTGTTTGGTCGCAACATTACTAACTAATAAGTTGACAAGTCATTTTGAAAAACCATAATTTGTATATTTTGAAAAACAACTTAAATCCTTTTTAAAAAAAATAACATTCAAAATTCCTTTTACGTTTATAGAACACTTTTTGACTTATTAACTTTTTAAAAAAGTCAGTAAGTTAATTTTATAAAAGCATGAGTTTTTATTTAGAGTATCATATCTTGGCATATTTAAAGTGGTAGAGACGAGAGAATATATATAAAATGAAAAAGAAAAAATAACAGAAAAGCAAATCATAAATTAAGAAAGCAAATTCACAGACCAAAGGGTTGGAACCTAGAAATAACCGAACACGTATTTTGGAGCAAATTTTTTGAATTACCAAAACGATGGGTTCAGGTGTAGGTCTAGAAACCTCAAGGCGATTTTTAGCAACATGGTTGATCGGAGGTCTGGTTGCCGGGCTATCGGTAGTGGCGTTAACAGCTGTTTGGCCGGAATTATCCCCGTTGAATATCGTCGGAAAGAGGAAGAAGAAGAGGCCCATACGTGTATACATGGACGGGTGTTTCGACATGATGCATTACGGACACTGTAACGCGCTCCGACAAGCACGTGCGCTCGGTGATCAATTGATTGTTGGCGTTGTTAGCGATGATGAAATCACTATTAATAAAGGACCTCCGGTGACGCCTCTTCATGAAAGGTTGGATACATGATCCTCAGTTTCGATATCAATTTCAAGTTCAGTTTTGCTGCTTTTTAATGGTCAGATTGTCTTGCTTCTGGGATCAAAGCTGGCATCATTCGGTGCACTGTTGTATTTTGGGTTGACAATTTTTTCAAAAGTCATTATATTTTATTGTTGCTGGGACGATTATAGGACTTTTTTGTCCATGGGGCAAACAGCGTGTCAGGTGAAGTAGGATTCACAACTTGTAGGTCACTAATCACTATTGAATTATGTATATAATTTTTTTTAACAAAAATTGAGTATAATTTGGGGCCATAGATCCAAGCCTAAAGATATTATACATGGAGCCAGCTCTGTGGGTTGATTTAGGGATTGATTTAAATGATTTTAACGTTTGATTAGTTCTAGAATAGGTTTCATGTCATATTTGATCATGCATCTAGCTTTTGTTATCTTAAAATGATGTGGTTGATGCCTTTGGTTTGATTATTTTCTAGCCTTGTTAGGTCTACTGTTTTTAGGTTCAGATTTACAGGGCTTGTAGAAAAGCAACAAAGGTTCAGAGAGTTTGCCAGATGTACAGAGAACGCTGAGAGGGCACGACTGAAGACGAGGTACAAATAAGCGAAGCGACAGGCAAAAAAGACAGTTTCAGAAGCTAAAAGTAAGGCTTACATAGATATGTATAAACGTCTTGAAACTAAAGAGGGAGAGCACGCCATGTTCAAGATTGCAAAGGCTAGGGAGCGAAAGAGGCAGGACCTGGGAGTAGTGAAGTTCATAAAGGGAGAAGATGGACGTGTGTTGGTAAAAGAAAGCGAAATAAAAGACAGGTGGCAAACATATTTCCACGATCTTTTCAACAAGAGCAACTATCAAGAAGAAGAGAGAGGAAACCCCACAAACACAAGAACATCGGGAAACCACTGCTATTGTAGACGCATTACCAAAGAAGAGGTTCTTACAGCTCTCAAGAGGATGGGCAGGAGGAAAGCAGTGGGACCTGACGATATTCCCATTGAGGTATGGAAATGTTTGGGGGATGAAGGTTTGGGATGGTTGACAATGTTGTTCAACACTATACTAAAGACCGGGAACATGCCAAACAAGTGGAGAAGTAGTACTTTAATCCCTCTATATAAGAACAAAGGAGACGCACAGTGTTGTGAAAACTATAGGGGGATTAAACTGTTGAGCCATACTATGAAACTCTGGGAAAGAGTGATTGACACCAGACTGAGAAGAGAAACCCAAGTTACGGTGAACCAGTTTGGATTTATGCCAGGAAGATCGACAACGGAGGCAATACACATTCTGCGGAGACTAATGGAAAAATACAGAGAAAAGAGGAAGGACTTGCATATGGTATTCATCGATCTTGAGAAGGCGTATGACAGTGTACCACTCCAGGTGATTTGGGATACCTTGGAGAGTAGAGGTATTCCCCAGAGGTATATAGAAGCAATCAAAGATACCTACGAGAATGCTAAGACCAGCGTCAGAGCACCGGTGGGAGATACAGACTTCTTCCCAGTGGAGGTGGGACTACACCAAGGATCTGCATTAAGCCCCTTCCTTTTTGCGGTTATTCTGGATGAGTTGTCGAGGTCTATCCAGGATCATATCCCATGGTGTATGCTTTTCGCGGATGATATTGTCTTAGTGGCAGAAACAAAAGCGGAGTTAAATGGTCGTTTAGAAGAGTGGCGAACCGCTCTGGAGCAGAGAGGCTTACGTATAAGTAGGACAAAGACTGAGTACCTACATTGCCAGTTTAGCGAGACAAACGAGGAAGAAGAAGACGATCAGCTGACTATTGGAGGCCAGGAGGTGCCAGGGACGACAAAGTTTAAATACCTAGGATCCTTTATACAAGGCGATGGCGACATTGACAGCGACGTAGCTCATCGGGTTCAAGCAGGTTGGAAAAAGTGGAGAGCAGCAACGTCCATCATATGTGACAAGAAGTTCCCAGAAAAACTCAAAGGTAAATTCTATAGAGTGGCGATCAGGCCAGCAATGATGTACGGCACTGACTGTTGGCCGATTAAGAAGAACCAGACTAGAAAGCTGGTGACAGCGGAGATGAGGATGCTGAGATGGATGTGCGGACACACGAGGTTGGATCGGATAAGAAACGAGGTTTTTCGGGAACGATTACAGGTGGCAAACATCGCGGACAAAGTTAGGGAAGGAAGATTGAGATGGTTTGGACATGTTAGAAGAAGAAGCCAGTCGGCCCCCGTAAGAAGAATAGAGTTCCTCACGGTGGAGGGGAAAATGGGAAGGGGGCGACCGAGGTTGACATGGGAGGAGCAACTAAGGCGGGATTTCACAGAGCTACACCTCTCGGAGGACATGATCTATGATAGGAGTCAGTGGAGACGTAGAATAAAGGTGCAAGATACATAGGGCATTTCATAGGCTTCTTGACATAAGGGTAGGCGGCTGTTGTTGTGTTTGTTTGCTGGTTTGGGCTTAGGATATGATATGTGTTTATATGTGCCATATGAATGTTTGCGGGATGGTGGGTTGGTATGAGTTTATCTGTAGGATGTGTTTATACGTGTTATCTGTGTTATATGGATGTTTGGGATCTTTGTATATGTTTATTCATGCCTGTTTGATGGTTTGGTATCTATGATATGTGTTCAGATGTGTTTTTTGATTATTTGCGGGAGGGTGGGTGGGGTGTTCGCTCTCTTCGATGACTTACATGATTTTACTCGTTTTAGTGCTTACATGTCCGTTTACATCGTTGGTGTTTTCTTGTTTGTACTATATGCTTCTTTTGGCGATTATATGTTTGCCTTTTTAGGTGGTTATATGTTGTAAAAAAAAAAAATAAAAAAAATTTTGAGCCGGGGGACTCTACCGAAGCAGCCTCTCTATTCTACTTGTAGATAGGGGTAAGGTGTGTCTTTATCTTTCCCTCCCCAGACCCCACTCTAAGTGGGATTCTACTGGGTACGCTTGTTGTTGTTGTTGTTGTATTTACAGGGCTTGTCTAATTAGTTATATGTCGTCATTTTGGTAGTATAGATACCAGTAAGTGAAAAAGAGTATTTTTGAACTTAAAAGTACATATATGAGTAGTTTTTATGATTGAGCAGTGGGCATAATTTTTACAGGTCAGAACTAGGCTTGTTAATTTTTAAAAATCAATACTTTAAGGATATACAGCTAGGAATTGCACTACTCTAAAGCTATTTAGTTATTGTGAATTTGTGAAAGGTGAGGCATTATGAAAAAAACTGCATTATTTCATCGTGTGGACTCAAGGGCAAACTAGTGTCAAATTGAGCTAAGTAATCCTAAAAGGGAACACAAGATAATAAATTGGAAGATCATTTAAACACATGGAAATTACACTTTGTAGTTTATAGGTTTACACTGTCTCATTTATATGCATTGCCTTATCTGACTGTATTTTCTTCTGCTTACTTGTATATATTTTTACAAATTAGCTTATTTCTATGCTGCCACTAAATCTAAGTGGCATCCACGTGACTCTTCAACATCAAAAGGTGTGAAATAGATATCTCTTCACGTAAATGACAACCCACTGAGCTTTTGATAATGCTATATATGTAAGTTTGAGGATTACATGTGCAAAATATGTATAAGTTAAATCCTTCATAAACCTTCTGTATTCGGGCATGGCAGCCGCGTTAGAATTCATGGCCTTTTAGAGAGTACGTTGGGTCCCTCCGTAGTTCCATACTTCCATTCAGTCCTATGTCTTTGGAGTTTGGAGTTAGACATAGGATCATAGTCATAATCATGCTGATCCTTTACAACCGTTTGTTTCTTGACAAAATGTGCATAAGGACTCAAATTTGATTTAGGTAGCAAGAATAGTTTGATGAATGAGGGAGGGACTGAGGTGCCAACTTGCATAAAGTCATTGGTCGTACATTGATGAGTAATCCTTTTTTTTTTCTCCCTTCTGTTCTTTTTGTTATATTTCAGCCCATTTGCGGTACACGCATATAATGTATATATGTGTGGGCCCTCAAGGGGCCAAACTAAAATTGCACTAATTTTAACGTTGTTTACTTATTTTGTGAAAATAGCGTTAAAAATGTGGGGATGATCAACTTCAAACGATAACTTTGAGCCGGGGACTCCTTTGGAGCAGCCTCTCTATCCCAACTGGGATAGGGGTAAGGTTTGTGTCCATTCTTCCCCCCCAGACCCTACTGAAAAGTAGGAATATACTGGGTAAGTTTGTTTGTTTTTTTCTTTTTGTTATATATAGTTTTTTTATTTTACAGGTTTCTGTCCCTTCTATTTTTTTTGTGCTTATATAGCTTGTATTAAAGCTCTTTGGTATCTTCTTATTGGCTTGTAGTTGTAGCCAATATTGTGCATCGAGGTTTCTCCCCATCAAGTTCTTTGTTCTTAAATAATGTTTTGTTGTGTGTTTAATTGAGGTTCTGATTGAATGCTGGTTTGTCTTCCATGTTCCATCATTCTTCTATTTGGGTGCTATTCTACCCCGTAAGTCTCCAAAGAATAAAAAAATATGAAATTGTCTGCATTAATACATAACAAGGTAAGCAGCATATTTTGTATGTACAATCTATATATATAATTAGCATCAATGACATTAAAATTATGTTTTTCATCTTTGTTTCTTGTCTTAGGATGCTTATGGTTAGTGCTTTGAAGTGGGTTGATGAAGTCATTCCTGATGCCCCTTATGCTATAACCGAAGAATTCATGAGGAAACTGTTTGATGAGTACAATATAGATTATATAATTCATGGAGATGACCCCTGCATTCTTCCTGATGGAACTGATGCATATGCCCTTGCAAAGAAAGCAGGCCGCTATAAGCAAATAAAAAGAACCGAAGGTGTATCAAGCACGGATATTGTTGGTATGAATTACACTTTATTATCCTTTTTTTTACAGTAAATTAAACAATTTTTGCCTATTCTTTGGGAAGAGGAGGAAGGGGGGGGGGTATACTATTCACAAATTGAAAATAAGAGCACAAGAATTGGGAATACTTATGAGACTTTTCGTTAATTCAATCAAAACATAATATAATGAAAACCTATGCTAATGATCCCTTTCTAGAGTGAAGTGTTAATGATATCACACTCACGAAAGCAATAAAGAACACGAGGGTGATCTACATCCAAAATATGTAATAATTAGGATATTCTTAATGTAAGGTGTCAAAACGTTACAAGTACAAGTCGTATTTATATAGAATGAAATATAGTGTTAACAAAAATAGAAAAGGTGCCAACTAGGCTCCACCATGTTACTGCCGCCTTCTCATCAATTAACATGATGGCATGTTGAAGCTCTGACCAAGCTCCAACACATCACTCACTATCAGATCCTAATGTGTAGATAATAAACAACACTCTCACTTTTAAGCATGTTATTCATTGGGGAGACTTTACCAGTTTTCCAACTGGTTCTTTTCACCCACTGTCTTTTAGGAACCCTAGCTGAAGCACAACTGGTGCTCCCATTGCCATGAAATTCTCTTATTGGTTTTCCTATATCCTTTAAGGCACATTGTCTTTGAATCTTCATCTTGGCTCTGAGTTTTTTACTTGTATTTCACCCTCTTCTCACATAATTATGTGAGCTGGACTTTATCTTTTGGAACTAGGACGGTTACTCTCTCAAACAATTTCTCAACCGAAAAAACAATGAAACTTCCTTTTTTGCTTAAGTTATGACCAGATTCCTTTAACAACTTTCCCCTACCAATACTTGAACTTAACTTTATGCCCCTGTTTATCCTACTACGCAATATACATTAACCTTCTTTTCAGGCATGGAATAACCCTGACATTCTTCAAAGTTCAAGAACTGACTGAAGTCTTCAAATCAATGTCCCCCATGCTTGTAATCAAGAACTTCATTATCAGCCAATCTTACCTCCTAAAGTTATCCACTTTTAGATTCTAAAGCACCGGAATTTTTAACCTAGAATCAACACTGTTCTCAACACCAAGAGTTAAAACATCATCAGCTATATCGTCTACTGCAACATTAACTTCTTTTTTCTAATTTAATCATTGATTCCTAAAGTATCCTACTTCCTTACAGTTCCAACATACCTCATTGTTCTAAGCTTACTCCTCCTGCCCTGACAACCTCCTCGTTCATTCTTTCTTCCCTGCCCTTTAACTCAACAAAGAACTTGAAAATTAATCTACACTTCTGTTTCATACACCCCCCTAGAATTAGATCTGGAATCTTCTTTATTGTGAACTTGTCATTATTATCTGATAAATTGGTAATTGTAGTTATGGTATGGACCAACTCTCAGGCAATGAGGACGATATCAAAAGTGATTGGGCCTCATCATCAAACATAATTTTAACAAACACTAAACAAGACAAATCGAAATGAGGTTATTGATGTGTCCTGTTACTGAATCAACCTTTCTCATCCTAGAGTTCACAAGCTCTCGGGTTAGAAAGACCTTTTTCGTTGCTCAAGGCTTCTCGTACATGTTGTCTCGTGCTTGCATCATACCACAAGCCGTGGCTTCCTTCATGATGTTAAAGGCCACATTCTTCGACAACAACAAAGTGATCACTGCCCTTTCCTTTTTATCCATTTTCTCCCAATCTATTTGTCAAATTTTTATGGTCTCTTACCCTCCAACACTACATCCAATACTTTTTGACACAGTAGTGCCTTACTCTGCATCTTCCACCAACCACAATCTTTCCCATCAAACTTCTAAATCTTGACCTTTTTGTCTTTTTCCATAACAAATTAACAATAACTAAAATGAAAACAAATCTATAAATAGATACAGACACAACAATGGCTCAGACTTTAACTTAACAGCTGCTCGACGAAGTCCTTTTAATCAGAATATCAAATCAAGGCTCAGACTTGAACTTAACAACTGCTCTACTAAGCCCTTTAAATCATAATATCAAATGAATCTATTTAATGCGCTGTGCACAATGAATTAGCGAACTTGATAATCATAAGTAAAACTTTCAAATTGATACGATAAAACCTGACAACACGGTTTGCACTAGTTTCTAATTAGGGTAGTCTGTCTCTTCTGATTTGACAACTATTCTTGTGTAGATAGAATCTGATCTATGGCTATAATCACTAATCGGAATAAACATGGCTGCAAAATTGATCAAAACCCAGTAAAATATCAACGAAACTGCTGATTTTACCATTGATATGTGGGTGTCAAACGAATACCGTGGTTTTCTGACATAATTCGATCTGCTCGTTGACGGCTGGTTAGCTTAAATCCTATGTGTCGATCAAACCCTAATGCAATGGCAAAAACCAAGCAGACCTATGGCGAAATCCTAGCTGCAAGTTGAGGTACAGGATGTGAAATCCTAGCTTTAGATCACAGGTGATACTACAACAGCTGGTTCAACGTGGTGTTCTCGTGTGATCCCGGTCAAGAGCCATGGTTTTGATATCACTTGTTTGGAATATCACAAACACGAAACGAACACGCGCACGAAAGCAATAAAGAACACGAGGGTTTAACATGGTTCGGTGTTAACTGACCTAAAGTATTAAAGCATGACAAGTACAATATCATATTTATAAAGAATGAAATCTAGGGTTAACAAAAATAGAACGAGTGACAACTAGTGTTAGGGTCGGCTGTCCCTCCACTTTTTTCCTCTGTTCTACGATCAGCCCCATGGCCTACGCAACCCAACATAGAGATATAATACAACCAATTATAAATTAGTTAGATAATACTACCTATGGACTTCATTTTTGAATTTAAGAAATTTAGGGATATAAACACACAAACATAAAGTGTATGGACTTATATATGGATATAACAAAAGTCTATGGCTTCTTAAGACAGTCTTTGAACTAATACTAACCTAAGTTGGAGATACTCCAAGGCTCCCTATTCAGATAAATCCTTATAATAAAGACTCCATAAATATGATAACCTGCTCTCTTGTTTGCCAATTAATAAAACAATTTCTTGTAGGCTAAACTTTTTCTCTCCAATTTCTCATCTTTATCACATTTTAGAAATGGATCCCACTAAATGTTTTTAATTTTTATTTTTTGGGAATGTGACAAATACAGGGCGGATGCTTCTTTGTGTAAGGGAGAGAACAAGTAGTGAAAACCCTAGTCATGCTTCTTTGCAAAGACAATTCAGCCATGGTCACAACCAAAAGTACGATGATGGTGGCTCTGGCAGCAGGACCCGTGTTTCTCATTTTCTTCCTACATCTCGCAGGATTGTTCAGTTTTCTAATGAAAAGGTACTCATTATAGAGGCACCCATACATTAAAACCACTTAGTAGGTCCCACATGTATGAGTCTAATTTTATTATACCAATTCTGGACTTTAAAATGCATTATGATGAAAATGTCCTCAATTTTTTTAAAAAGACATGAGTGTCATTGTATTCAGATGTCAAAAAGCGACAGTTTGATTATTACTAGGGTGCTATTTATCATTTTGTAATATCCTGTCATGTTCTGGATGGATTGATACAAACAAAACAGATACTTACTTGGGTGGCTTCTAAAGTAATCTCAATATTGTGTGCTGAATTGCTGATATATCTTAAATAAACAAACTAAAAAATTTACTATAAATAGGCCTGATTCAATATAGGCAATCTCCAAACAACCTACAAAGTTGATAATTAACAAAAAAAAAAGACAATGAAAAATGAGAACAATAGAACTTAAACACCGCTACTATTTGGTTGCTTCCTTGTTTTCAGCACCACTAACACATGCTGAATCTTCTCGCCTCCTGTAGTGGATGAAATGGGTCAAATCCGGCTCCATTTAACAAATCAAGCTGCTCCAATGAATTTAACTAGGACCCGCATATATTTATATCTAATTTGTCTCCCATTTGCTGACTTTTATTGTAAGGTTTCCGAGCATAAACTTTCAAGGGTACTGGAGACATATCAGTGCCCTTATTAATAAAAGTTGAATACTTTGGTACAAGCACTATCCCTATTTGCAGTTCAAATTCTAGTTTATTCATGTCAAAAAAGTAAAAGATAATAAATCATTGAGATTATCAGGAAATATTAGAAAAATAAAAGTTACATAGTATAGAATTTATTGGGAATGATGTATATGGAAGCCACTCAAGTATTCAATCTTTTTCGTTAAGGCCATCCATATATTGAAGGTACCTTATAGGTCATGCAGGTATCTCCTGGTTACACTTTTACCAGTTTCGGGGAAAAAACATGACGAATGATGATATACCTATTAATTCCTTAAATTATTTGAAATACAACTATTATATCCTATTTTATGTTGACAACTTATCAAAGGCATACTTGTCTTTCATAGTTTATTAGGACATTTTCATCATCTAACATGCTTCTTTGTTAGCTTTGGTATAATTGAACTCACATTTATCACCTGGGGCCTTTAAAGTAATTTCAATATATAGTTGGCCTTAATGACAAAAGTTGAAGAATTAGATGCCATGTTTTCCCCAGTTACTAGGATATGGATGAGAATTTGCGATAATCATAAATGTTTTTTTTTGGTGCCCCCCTTCAGGAAACTTGGCCTTTTTTGACCCTTAATGCTACCTGATTTTGACCCTTCATCCTACTTAGGTAGTTATGAGTATCTGATTACTTTATACAAGTTCATCTTTTAGGTGGTGTTTGTTTTTTCAGAGGGAAAACGTCTGCAGTCTGCGGACCATGTCTGCGAAACTCTTTTGCAGAAGAGTTGGCCTAAACATCTGCAAGAAGAGATTTAGGTGGTATTTGTTTTTCAAGTTTTTTCAAAAGCTCTTCCCCCAACCCTAACCCCATCGTCCCAGTGTTTGTTCACCCAACCCCACCGTCCCATAGCTCGATTGAGGCGACGAGCAGAGTACCACCATCGCTGTCACCATAACCGTCGAACTACCACCGCTGTCATCATCACCGTGGAAGGAGAGAGGACATCAAGCGAAGGAGGTGACGACCGTAGCTAGGGTTCGGGCCGACGAAGGGGAGCGATTGAGGCGGTGGATGCGGCGCTGTATAGAGCGGCGGTGGACGAGCGCGGGGCTGCTGAAGTGGAGGGCGGCGCTGTAGATGGTGTCGACGGGGGACGATCGGCACTGTTGAGGCGGCGACAAGGACGATCGGCGCTGTAGAGGCTGCCGAAGTGGAGGGCGGCGATGGGTGGAGGCGACGATCGGTTGTCGAAGTGGAGGGCGGCGAAGTGGAGGCTGTCGATCGGCTGTGGTTGGTATGAACTGGATGAAGCAGATGAGGAGAAGAGGTTGGAAGAGCTCAAAAGAGCTTGGTCCATGTCTGCGCCAAGAAGACGTCGCGCAGACCTTTTTTAATGAAATGTTTGCGAGAAAACAAACGGTCTGCAGAGGACCAACCTCTTCCCGCTTCTGCGCGGCGCAGACATAAGAGGTCACGCAGACCTTTTTGGAAAAAACAAACAGCCCCTTAATGTGTTGTCCAGTTCCCAATATATATTTACCACAAGTGCTGGGTCTATATAATTGAGATTTTTTCCCACATTCATTGTAGATGCCCATGGACCAAGTATCTAATAATACAGAGACAAGAGATATATTCCCCCCACATTCACCAAGTACTAATCTAACAAAAGATTAAAGCCCCACATCAGTAGGGTCTTTTTGGAGAGAGAGAGAGGGTTGTATTATAACAATATACAAGAGATATACTTTAAGAGAGTTGTTATGTAAACTGAACTATACATTTATGCAATAATATGGTAACATTAAACAGGAATGAAGGGTGTATGTATCTTGATATTTTAATAAATATTATGCAAGTCTATTTGTTACCCTTAGTGTCATGTGGAAGCTCTTTGATATGTATGTGCACGCGCTACACTATAAAGCTTTTAGGCATTCACTTTCAGACCTCTAGCCATCCATTGCTATTTGAAAAATATTCTTAATATATAAGGGATTTTTTTTTTTTGGGGACTTGTGCATGTACCCTTCTAGCACATGCTCATACTGCTTTTTTGCAGGTAGCTGGACCTAATGCTCGTATAGTTTACATTGATGGTGCATTTGACCTGTTCCATGCTGGACATGTGGAGGTAGGCCAAGTTTTACACTGCATAACTTTTTATATATCATTATACAATTTGGGGCAATTCATATTTATCCTCTTAAAAGTATAAAAATTTATATATTTGGTATTGTATTTTGTAATATCATATTTGCACTTTTAAATCCATTAAAAATAGTTACCCATTCCATGAAGATGAGTTCCTTATATCAGTATTTTTACAATGAAGATAACATTATGTGCTGAGATGATTCTTAGCAAATAGCAATTAGGAATAATGTTGTTTTTCTATCTAATTATTCTTAGGGAACAGATTGTTATAACGATCTGATATACTTTTTACAGGACCAGATTGTTATAGTTAGCTGATTTACCTTTCTTGCATCCTACTCTCTATCTTCATGATAGAGGAAAGGGTGCCACCATCCTAACTTCCCCAAACCCTATCAATAGCTTTCCTATGAGTGGGACCTTACTGGTTTCATTTGTTTGTTTGTTTAGTTGACCATGGAAAGGGTAAATCTGATATTATGAAGTTGATATATATATATATATGTTGATATATATATATATATATGGAATTCTAATCTATTAGATAGAAGTATATGAAATTAACTTATCTTTTCTGGTCGTCGTTTTTCAAGACTTACTTAACAGACTAATTTTGAGACTTCTATTATCGAAGTACAAGTAGTTGTTATTTTGACAGATTTATTGTTTGAGTTGCTTTATTCAGCTCTTGTGTTTTGAGTCTTGACAATAAGGATTATTTGTGTTTTCACAGATTCTAAGACTTGCTCGTGGGCTTGGAGATTTTCTGCTTGTTGGGATCCACACAGATCAAACTGTGAGGTGTGACTCTTTCTCTCTCCCTGTCTCTGCATATGTGCATCTGTGAATTTTCTTACTTTTTTAATGGATAATCTTTTTAAAACTTGAATTTGTTGCCTTATATGTCTTGAGTTTGAGTTCTTAAGTTCTTATTGAGTATTTCGTTTTTATATGATTATGATTCTCTGTGTGTGTGTATGTATGTATGTATGAACAAATGTGTGTTTGTGTTATTACCTATCATAATATTTCATTTATTTCTTATAAAAATGTAACTTTAAAATGGGCTAGCCATATTGCGTTTTCTGATAATGATAAACACTCATTAAGATAGGGCACACTATGCTGTATGGAAGTTGCCTAAAAGTGGCTAAAACTCTAAAAGTATATAGAAATCACATATGATCTGATTTATAGAATGGTGTTTTTTCCAAAGGGGGAGAATGATGATCAGCTGCTTATTAAAATCTAAATTAAATAAAATAAATTTATAAGTGGTGGATAGTATGAGGTAGAAGATTATGGGGACAGTCCTTACAAGCTTAAGTTGAAATTACTTTTATCTTTTCAATCTAAACTGTGACCTGTTATCCAACCTGTTCATCTTGTTGCATTTAGCATCTTATATGGTTTTTGGCATTGAAGCTTGTTAGGATTAAAGTGGCACGCAGCGGAAACAACACTTACACGCACAAACGATTAACATGCAGAAAAACAAAAAGTAAATGACACGAAGATTTAACTTGGTTCGGTCAAGATAAACTACGTCCACAGGCTGCAACTAGGGTTTTTTCTTTTATTACTCAAGGTGCTCAAAGATTACAATTATGTGATTGAATAGAGAATAACATTGGTTAAACCACTAAATGAGCTGGGCTTAGGGCTGGTTGCCCTACCTAAAGGCCTATGAAACCTAACAAAGCTTACATAAGTTGTTTCCTAACCTATTAATATATTTTCAACATATATTGTTTATGTTGTTTGATCTGTTATTCAGTGCTAATAGAGGGGCTCATCGTCCAATCATGAATCTCCATGAACGAAGTTTAAGTGTATTGGCTTGTCAGTATGTGGATGAGGTTATTATTGGTGCTCCATGGGAAATTTCAAAAGATATGGTTAGTTACATCACAATTAGAGTTTTCACTTTCTTTCATTAAATATTTAATAAGATTCAGTTATTTAGCATGTATTTCACTTTTGCTTTCTAAACAAAGTTATATTGCAGTCTTGGAGTCGAACATACTTGAATTAATTTCATATTTTCATATATATCTTTTTAATACCATCAAATTTACCTTTTTTAGACACTGATCGTATCATATTTTCCCATTTTATACTAAATAAAATTAACCCACTTACTTTTAATGAATAAGCTCATAAAAAAACGATGTTATTGTGTGAATAATATATTCACATAATGTTTTTTTTCACAACAATCAGTAATTTTTTTTAATATACTATAGTAAAGGTAAATATGATTATTTTTAGTCTTTTGAAAGGATAAATATGACGTTATGAAATCAAGAATACAATTTAGAACTTAGACACTCACACACACATTGAGAATATCTCACCTGTATCATGACTATCTGTAGGATCTAGGGGGTGAGATGTAGACGTGCCTTACCTCTCATCCTTGAGGATGAGAGGCATGCATGCATGACTCCTCACCAATTTTTTATGTATAGTTATTATGTTATTTATTAAATAGCAAACAAACAAACATACCTAGTAAGTTCTCATTGTTCAATAGGGTTTGGGGAGGGTGGGACGAAGACATACCTTTCCTTGTTCCAATGGGATAAAGAGGCTGATTCTGGAGAGACCCTCGACTTTGTTATTGAATAAATATATTTATATAAAATCAATCATAGATAGCTATAATCTTTGGCATATCAATTTCAAAAAATAAAACTGTGTTATGTAAGTTATTATGTTGCCTTTACATTTTAACCAACTCCACTATTATATATAGCAAGATTAATTATTCGTTTCAATTTTTATGTGGAGTTTTTTTAATTCAAAATTTATTTATCATCGATTAAATTGTTCAATCATATATTGAATTCTACAAACTGAAATCAATTTTATAATCATGTAGGATACAGCTAAAAAAAACAATAAATCATACATTTGCATATTCAAAGATCTAATATTTATTAAGTCAAATGATATTTTTACATATCATTATTAGCCAAAACTCAAAATTATTCATGTAATCTAGTTCCTTTTATTCACATTTTTATTTATTCATTAAATTAATGTGATTTGAAACCTGTAAATCCGGTAATGTTTTATTTGTTGTTTTCTCTCTCTCTCTCCATTTTGTGTATGCATCTTTAAGTTTTTTATTTTTTATTTTATTTTTTGGTGCGTCACTTAAAGCCTTTTCTTAAGGTGAGCATATATGATGTCTTATTTGAGCTCATTGCATATCTTTATATGTGTTTTATAGATATGACAACTTCGATCCATTTTTCATATGAACGGGTTGATTCAGATTACGTTTTTTATATCTAGTATGTCAAACGGTTAAAAATTGAATAAAAGTAATCTAAAATAAAAAGGCTTGTTGTTGAAAGTTGCCATTAGTTTAAATTTCATGCAAATAAATATTTGCCTATTGTTATATTATAATCAAAATAATATAAATTTCTAGTCATAGTTGAGAATAAGGTATTCCTAAAAAACAAGTAATTTGTTGCGCCATGTGTCATACTTCTGTGAGCCCAAGATTTTTTTTACAAATGTTTGAAAATTTTCCCACTTATTTTTGTGTAAGCTCAAGCTATATCTAACTGATTGAATTTTTTTCCACTTACTGTTGCTCAACTACTTACTATAGTCTTTATTAATATTTACTTTATGAATATTTCATTTCTCTAATATTTCTTTATTTCCTTTCTTTTTTCCCCTTGTTACTAATGGTTTAATTATTTATTGATCCAATCTATATAATTTATTTAATACATGGGTTTCTAACCTTGTGTGTGTATACCATGGAATACTTTAAGAAACATACATATTTCTGGGTTTATTGTTTTAAATTGATAAGGATTTTTGTTACCCGTTTTTTAAAGTCATTTTTAATTGTACAACTGTACAGAGTAATCTTGTAATCAACATTTCAATTTGCACCTCTGTCAAAGTTTGTCTTTTGTGTATCAGTTGTAAAAAATCTAATATTGAAGTACCAACCGAATGACACGTTTTTCTTTGAGACAGTAGTATTTCTTATTACGGTTCTTTGATGTTGTTTCAAACTTCATGAATTTGCTATTAAGAAAATTTAACAGTTCTTGTTTTAAACGAAATGATGCAGATCACAACTTTTAATATCTCTTTAGTTGTCCATGGGACAGTGGCAGAAGATGGTGATTATGAAAAGGTATGCTAAATTTTAGTTTAAACTGCATGAAATAAAAATAAAATTCTTTTTATGAGTTTAGTAAATTCGGCACAAATAAAGAACCAAGTAACATTGTAGTACCCATCTCATTTTAGCTGATTCTACATGTAAATTGCTGATGTGGCACTAGTCTGTCATTCCAGCCGCCACATGCGCAAGAAATGCTTTAGTGGAATAATTTTGAACGAAAAATACATATACTTATCTTTTCGAAATCACATAGATGGTGCTTAAAATTGAAACATTTTCGTGAACAATGAATTTTTTAACATTCCAGCTGTTACATACTTTAAGGACCATTTTACCCTTTGTGGAGTCATTCTTTTAGTCCCTGATCACTGCAATTAAATCTTTTTTGGTCCTTGTAGGAATATCATATGTACTAAAATGACAAATGAGACGTTTTATAAATAAAATGACCTGATACCACATTTGTTTCTATAGCGGAAATAAATGTAAACCAATGTTGATTTTGTGCATAATTTAAAATTGCTGCTCAATTAGAGAAAATGTAACGTTCATTTCTATTTTGAGCAGTTTGTCCTGAGTTTTATTGCCAATAGCATTGTGTTTTTGAATATTTTTTTCTGCTTTGACGGTAACTTATATTTTCGATCTCACAGGATAATCGTGACCCGTATGCTGTTCCAAAAAGTATGGACATAGTCAAAGTGTTAGAAAGTCCCCTTGACATTACCACAAGCACAATAATAAAAAGGATTGTATCAAATCATGAAGCTTATCAGGTATGCATAATTTTTATAAGCAGTCACTCACAAAATTCAGGGTATAAGTGATTAAGTGAATGGGCTCGGCTTGTCAAAATATAATATAATGTGTGTGTATTGACAGGATCAGATAATAATTATAACAATAACAATAATAATTATTATTATAATAGTAATAATAATAATTTTTAATCCGACAAACAAGTGGAGGCCCAGCCAAGTTTTAGCTTATCAAACCAGCCACAACTCCATAAGCCAAGTCTCAGCTTGGCTCATTTGAACCCCCTCGTGTCAGATAAAATTTCATTTACCCCCTTCTACTTTGACCTGAATTTAGATATTCTAATCATTTCTGATTGTTGGTAGTTCCATTGAAAAAAGGATTATTGGTGGAATTGTATATTATTATAAGAATTTTTGTAAATAAAAGGTTTTAAAAAAATATTGGATCAAAGTAGAATTCTTTATATAAAGCTTTTTTTTTTTTGACCAAATTTTGTCATTTTATGTGGTAAATCGTTTTTTTACCCTTTAATGTACCAAACTTTTGCCTCGTTGCTTGGACAAATCGTTGTCACGCCATCTTTTTTAAGTATTATAACATCATATAAAAGATGTCCTTTTTATAATTGTTACAATTATTTATCTGATTCTAAATATTCTAACATCATATAAAAGATGTCCTTTTTATAATTGTTACAATTAATTATCTGATTCTAAATATTCTAACATCATATAAAAGATGTCCTTTTTATAATTGTTGCAATTAATTATCTGATTCTAAATAAATTTAGTACAATTTTAGACAGGTTTACACTAACCATGCCCTTCTAACTCTTTTTATTTAAATATATATTTTGTTCAGAAACGTAATGAAAGGAAAGGAGAAAGTGAGAGGAAGTATTACGAGGGTAAGAGTTACATATCGGGTGATTAGCATATACATACACATGATATCGTATTTCAAAGGATATGTATGTAGCTAAGTTGGGAAAAGCTCGTCTTCGCCAATGCGTTTTTGTTTTATCGGTGTTGGGAGATCGGCATTTGAATCGTTGACCTTGACCTTGACCTTGACCTTGACCGCATGTAGGATCCTTTTAGATTTAGTATAAGATGTCTTATTGGACGAAAATTTGTTTTCTTAATCCCTAAAGTTTGTGTTGTCTTTGTAATAATGCTAACATATTGAAAGCTATTTGTTAATGTTATTAATTTTTTATATTTATGGTATTATATGATTATAAAATAGGCAATTTACAGCCTCCTTAGTCAATTGTGGCACCCTTGCTTGGGAGAAGCAATTTTAAGGCCTGTTGGGGTGGGGACAGAGATGCACAAATTGAGTTTCTGGCCCAAACCGGGTTGGATTGAAACTGCTTTGGTTTGGGTCAACAAAAGATAAACCCGATTTAGGATATGACTGAGTTAAAACAATTTGAAACTGAGATTAAATTAGTTTAGATCGGGTTACACCTGTTTGAAATTGGTTTCAAATCATGGGGTTACAACTCGTTTTCAAACCAATGGTTTGGATTGGGTTGGAAACTGGTTTGGGAATCGACTCAGATCAAGTTACTAATTTGGAAGTCTCAAGTCCTAACTGGTTTTTTGAACACCTCGAATTGAAGGTGCCTAAAATGGGTTTGGTAACTTGCTAAAAAGCCATAACATTTAGGTTTTGGGCTGGCTAAATGGTAAGCTTGGATTGGATAACTGGTTAAAAACGGCGAGATTTTGGGTTGGCTAACTCGATGCTCTGTAATTGCATAACCGGTTAAAGAATGGTTAGGTTTTTGTTTTGCTTAACCGTTAAGGCTGGGTTTTTGACAATAGGTTTAAAAGACATTCGGGTTAAAGCAATCAAGACACACTGGGATTAAGAATGAAAAGCCGATTTAGCATGCATGTTATGTTAAACTAAACTATTGATGAAAGCCCACGAGGCTAATTGGTATCATTGAAGATAGAGTTGCACAACCAAACCGGTCCAAACCGTAGGTTTGGGATATGTTTGACATCCTCATCTTTCAAACCGGTTTCCAAACCGGTTTCAAGCCCATCAAACCGGTTTCAACCCCTCCAAACCGGTTTTATAGGTTTGACATCCTCAATTTCCCAAACTGGTTTTGACCATGCGTTGACCAAACCGGGCCGGTTTGAAAACCGAACCGGTTTGAGCACCTCTAATTGAAGAAACTACCTAGGGCAAATTAATGACCGACATATAAAAACATTATGTTATATTTATGACACTCATTGTTGTCTTGCAACCCACTTCAGTACTTCACCAAGCTGATCAAGTTGAGTATTGCACAATTTGTGAATGTAACAGAAATGGAGTTTAATATAGTGAATAGAACCCTCCATCTCATAAGAGGAATGTTACTATGTAAATAATCAAAATCATTAAACTACAAATTAATCAATAGCATCCGCCGTAGGTGCGTCAGTGATGGCAGACGGTGAAATATATTGGTTAACGTATTATTATATTATAAAAAAGAAAAAAAAAGCTGGTTGGTTAATGATGTCTGCGTTTAAAAGGAGCGAATGAGCATCGAGGTGCAATAATGCCTCTCGTGGTAAGTGGGTAATCAACATCAAGAGCGGAATAACATTAAAGTTATATGATTAAATTGTTGGTTATTATAGAAATAAAAATAAAAGTATATGAACAAACTTAATTATTAGTGATTATCAAAAGACTATTGGCCTAACAGTAATCTTTTGACTTCTTTTATAAAATGTTTTGAGTTAGAGCCTCGCCTAAAGCAAAAACTGCTCTAGGTTGAGGCAACGGTTTTTCCCAGTTATGGATTTTCTCCTAGGCATATAGAAGGGTAATTTATTTCTACCACATCATCACCTCATCGAAAATCTTAAAACCCACAGTGGTTACCTCACTAAAAAACATTCCTTATTGTGCCACATTATCGCCCTTAAAACCCCACATTTGCCTATCACAAACGAAAGGAGAAAGCGGGAAGTGGGGGCCGTGGATGGCTCATTTGGGTCGCCACCGAGGGAGGGGGTGATGTTCCCACCGACCCCTGCCGAAACACTCCTCCCCATTGCTTCTATCGGGCACCCACTGCAATCAGTCTAACAAATGGACACCGAGAATCCAAGATGCATATGATAAGTGAATATCCACAGGACCACATCGTGAATGGAATGCCATTTAACTTCAATGAACACATTGGTATCGGTACCTATCGGTTTGGTATTTTTGGCACTGTCAGTGGCGATCGACAGCACACCGACAAAATCAGTATCAGTACTGGCAATCAATTATTCATTATTTTTTCATATATTTGATATCGGTACTTTTTGGTGGAGTACCCGTAGGAATCAATCTCATCCTTACTCGTCATGGTATGAGGGCCAACAAACACGAAATCAAAGTAAGAAATTGTAGCTCTTTACCATTGTCTGTATTAATGTATTATGTTTCCTGTTGGTATCATACCCACAACCCTTTAGCGTGTATTTGAAATTCCTTATGAAAATCTGATCACGTGGTCACGTGGTGCTTGTTTATTACCAAATTGTCAAATTAGTCTTTTTTTAAAAAATAAATAAATAATAATAATAATAATAATGATAATAATAATGATAAAAATACTATTATCAAAATAATGGCATAGTTTGACATGTCATTTTTTTAAGAGTTATACTCGTTATTAGTTTGCTAGTTTATTACACTAGTCAATTTTAAATATATAGAATTATTAGATCAAGACATTAGAGTGTTGTTAATTAAATGTACCCCTTCTCTTGTAACCTAAATAGACCTCTTAACATTAAAATTATTACAATAATTAATAGTCGTCTCACAATGGGGTCTAGAGGTGCATTTAGCCACTCGTGGGACATTATTAGGTATATCATTTCATTACATCATATGATAAGAAAAGACAACAATTATATTAATTAGTTTATAAAATATTGCACTTAATTATACTTTTTTATAATCTCATTATCATGAATATTAAGAAGCAAGCATAAGATCAAATTTAAGTTATAAAAATAATTTTATAACTTTTATTGCCGTTTGTTGAAACACATTAGAGAAAAACATAAATCCAGCCATTTTAAAAAGGTTCATGTTATACATACAGCATCTCACACCCTTTATACGCCTCGTTTAAGTTTATACGAGGCGTATATGAGCGATTTGTCAAAAAATATCACTGTTAATTATTGGGCTCTTATATGTCTCGTATAGGCTTATATGTCTTGTATAGGCTTATACGTCTAATATAATTAATATATGATACCAATCATTGTCAAATTAGTAGGTGTCAGATGAGTTATACGTCTTGTATAGGCCTATATGTGATGTTTAAAAAGTTGGGTGTGGAAATAATCAAACCGTTTAAAAATGTTAGCATATATTTATGATAATGAAAACACAAAATGAAAATTTTAAGGATTAACTTTTTATTTGCAAGTTAGAAATTCATTTTAAAGAATACAAAACGTTCCTCAGTTTCATTTCTAAAAATACATATTAATTTGTTTTATAGAAGAAACTCACATTAGTCCCATCAAAAGATGTCACAATCTTAATCTTAGAAAGGATGAAAGAGAGGCAAGCCTTAAAAGTATCTTTACTTCTTTAAAATTAAAATAAGGGTATTGTTATCACATACTAGTCTAATTTATTTGTAATATTTATTTGTTAGTTTCTCACTTTAAAATTAAAATAAGCCTTAAAACTATTGTAATTTTATTTGTTAGTTTCTCACTTCTAATTTCATTGGATAACTTTCATTAATTAAATATTTTGTGATTTATTTATATTAATAATCAAACTTATAACTTTCCAACTTTTTTATATATTTACAAAATAATTAATAAACAAATTTATATTCGTATTAATTGATTAAAGTTATCCAATAAGATTTGGAGTAAGAATATTAAAATGAATAAAACACTATATTCATAAATATTTTTTGCAAGAACAACATTTTGGTAAATAATTTCCATATCAACACTCTTTTACATAAAAACTCAAAGATCTATTTATCTAAAAAAGTGTTCTTATAAAAGTTATTACACAAATAAATGTTGTTATATAATTCTTTAACAAAAGTATATTTTAATTATAAATTAAGTCTACGTAATCTATATCTATACTCTATAATAAAATAGTAACAATTTAGCCACTTGTCACTTTCTTACACTACTATTGCCACATGTCATCTTTTAATCGTTTCACTAAATTCTTTCTCCTATTAAATAATTATATATTATCTGTTTCTCTTATTAAATAATTATAACACTAATAACTAATATATTATTTATCCTTTTATCATAAAGTACACTTAAAATTTTCTTATAAAATATGAAATTTTCTAAAATAAAAATTTTTAAAGTAAGAAATATTAAAATATATTATAAAAGGATTCTTTAAACAATGAGATATTTTTCATCTATTTACGTTTTTTAATTTATTTAAAATCTAAAATAATAAAAATGATACATAAAGTTATATTTTTGGTCCGTTATGTTTAATGTTAATTTAAATTGGGTCGTTTAACTTTAATAATTACAAATATTATATTTTAATATTATTTATTTCAAAGATATCAATTATTACACATTAAAAGGTCATACATCATTTGTATAGTGATTAAAGTTTTTAATTATTTTTTATTACTTAAAATATTTATTAATATGTAAGTAAATCATTTTATATCAAAAATCGTTTTATAATTGTTAAATTTTCATTACTAATTATTTAATATTTTATATTAAAACCGTGTAATACACGGGTTAATAACCTAGTTTAGAATATGGTATGAAACTTTAGAAGTTGTAATTATAGTTAGTTTTAAAAGTCTTATTTATAAATTTAAATTTTGTTTCTTATATAAATTTATTAATTACATGACAATTAATGTTACTCTTGATAATTATTCAATAATAATTCAAACCGAAAGCAATTAATGTTGTTTAAACTTATAGTTTAAGTTAAATATTTTGATTGGATTAAAGAATAACAAAGTTAGTAACTTAATTTTTGTTTGAACATCAAATTTTTTCCACCTTTGTCCACTATACGACTAGAATTCTCAACCTATTTTAGAAAGGACACATTTAACACACCTTGATACCATTGGGACAAATGCCCTTTGGTAGTTAGT
Organism: Mikania micrantha; assembly: GCA_009363875.1. Lineage (NCBI taxonomy): Eukaryota > Viridiplantae > Streptophyta > Magnoliopsida > Asterales > Asteraceae > Mikania > Mikania micrantha. The sequence goes on from CM018691.1 coordinate 13,082,081, forward strand.
AACTTTTTTTTTTGAATGGCGAAGGTCTCAATCGTGTGAACCCACTGTTTCCAAGTCATGTCACCAAGGTCTAGTTACCTGGACCTCCAATGAGCCACCACAACCACCCCAAGAGGAAACCCCACTAGGAAAACCCACTGACCCCCTCAGACCCCTTTTTCGTTACGGGAGGGATTTGAACCCATGACCTCCTATTTGGAAGAATCATTGAGGCAATGCCTCTTTATTGGAAATTAGATTAATTAATATTTTATTCTCTCTCATTAAGTATTTAAAAATAATTATTTTAAAACAACTTTTTTTAACGGCAATTTGGATAACTGACGGGTCATAGACCCACCCGATCATATCCACATCCCATAAGAGGAAACCCAACATAGGTGAGAGAAAACCCCCTAGCAGCTAATATTAATATTTATAAGCAATAAATTGTCATTTAATATGATGATTTAAGCACGTGTTAAAAACGACTACAAGGGGGCCCAGGCCTAAATCATGAAAAAATAATTTCATTTTCGCTAAAACTTAGAGGAAAAAAATAAAAAATTAAATCTTTATACCAACATAGGAAAAAAAAATTTACATGTTCAAAATTTCAAATGTTATTTGCGCATTCATTGTAATGCTTTACTTTTATTTTAAAACTATTTTATGTTAATATAATTAATGTTTGAGTTTAAACATATGATCTTCGTTCTAAAGAGAGTGTTATAAAAAATTAGCATAGTCTCACACTAGATTATTATCTCGTGTATTACACGGATTTAATATAAAATATTAAATTACAATATCTATTAAAAATTATGTTTTATTAAACTTTTATTTTCTAAAAATACTAACTTAAAATATTTTTCTTTCCTTTAAGAAAATAATTTTTAGAAAATTATTTATTTTATAAACTTCTTTTAAGTGTTCTTTTTAATATAAACTAGTGGGATATGACCCACGCTTCGCAGCGGGACGTGGTCGGACCAGGTTTTGGGTACTCAGATACATACTACAGTGTCCGTTTTCTAGTTAATGATTCTACACATAGTATGCAACCTCAATTTGGAAGGCAAATCCAAGACAAAATCTTAAATTCATAACAGTCCATAAAACTTATTACACTAACAATAAAAGATAACAAATAGCATCAACTAAACACGATGCTCTGCCTACCCCTAGTAGAATAAGACAAAGATAACACCACAAAAGATAATTAAACGTAGAGAAATTGCTCTAAGCTAACTCATATGGAGGTTGAACAATCTACAGAAGAACCGGTGAAACCAAAGAAAATAACAAAGTATATCCGCAAATCTGCAGCTCAACACCGGTGACCGGGAGCATAGAACAAAAACACCAAAAGTAAGGAAACAAAAACAGAAAACCATTCATGCACCTGCAGCACCAATGTAAAACACTAAACAACCGATTACATAAATAAACTATTGTTAGCAAAGTAGTACCAAATTCCTTTAGATACCATAAGGCTTTGCAACTTTTTTCTATAATACAAATGTATTTTTTAATAAAAGTAGGCAAAACTTATAACATTAATGGAAATCTTCTTTCCAATTAAACTAATAATATATAAGAATCAAAGCCATGCAATCCAAAAACCTCTGTTCGTGGTTTTCTAACTTTACAACTATATCTAAGACCCAAAACTGATGATGGTCTTAGTGATTTAAAATTATAGAAATGAAGAAAAGATATGAACAACTACCTAGACTTTCCACCTTGGAAGCTGAAATTAATGTTTAACATCTTTTTTGCACTTTAATTGAAGTTGGAAGCAATTCTTAAACTGGATTCAACTTAATGTTGTTTGTTTAGTTCGCAAAGCCTTTCAGACCCAATTTAAAGAATGCATGCATGGCATGAAATACATAAGGGGCATTGTATTCTACACTGCATCATTAAAAAGGGAGAGAACATACCAGTTCCTGCTCCATGTCCTTATATTCAAAAAAACATTTGACAGTTGTTCTTATAATGCCTAATTCACACACTCTCCTATACTATTAAAAAATCATATTCGAAACTTTAGAACCAACATAATAACTGGGATATAAATATTCATGAGTCAACACACAGTGCCAATATTCTTATTCTTTATTGGGTAACAACATAAAACTTGCATTATAGAACAAAAATAGATTTCAGGAAATACATTTAGGAACAATGAACCAAAGATTTCAATTTGAACTGCTAGTCATAAATCCAGTGCATTGGTTGCAAATGATAACTATATAATAAAATCAAAGAGTCCAAGAATCAAGATTTACAGTTCTTGGTTAATTTCAAAATTTTTCAGGAACATAAAAGGAGATAGACCAAGCCTCAATTTCTTTCCTATATCTACATAATCTCAATAAATAGTAAACATAGTCTTCAATTTTGATTGATTTAATGCATTATGACTGAAAATTTGTTTAACGCCAGCTTAAATGAATTAAAATCATAAACACAAATACTAAAATGGAGAAGAATAGATCTCATAAGCACAATGAACACATCATGAATCTATAAATTATGGCATAGGACATTACACAAAAGATACACATACCTTGAAGAGAGAAATAAACGTGTTTGTTCAATTATAATGATCTTTAAGTTGCTGAAGTGGATCTTTGGAGATGCGGACAACGAAAGAGCAAGAAAAATGTAGAAACAAACCTGCAAACTGAGCAAAAGAATCAACCTGGCGATCTTGCAATTTTGCCATGCCAGTCACAGATCTTCATTCGATCTTAGGTCGACTAACTTTAGGTTCCATATTCAAGGCTAAGAGAGATGACAAAGGGCTACAAAAACCCTAATACCACTCAATAATCAATTGGAAAGCAATAAAACAATCATTCGCAATCATGAGGATTAGATGTGTTTCAACATAGAAGTAAAAGAAACACACTGCCATGGCTGCAACAGACATCGTAAAGGCCTTAGAAAACTCTAAAATTGCCCAATAAGGCCTGATCATAACTCAGACAACAAAGGTTGATATTCTACGCCGACAAGGACGAAAAAAGGGCTACAAAAACCCTAACGATGCTCCTCGTTCACATTCCTCGCCATACAATCAACCAACTCACTGTCGAACTTATTCCAAGAGAGCACAGATCGAATCGGAGATAGAAGTGGAATGAAAAATCCCACTACTCGTCGGCGGTGGAGGAGAAGAGTAGTATACATACGTTGGTTGGAGTTCTCGTGCTGCTGTATCTAAAGATCGTGGAAACCGGTTGAACACAACGTCGTCAGCCATGGCGGTTTAAAACGGTGGAGGGCCTGAACAGGGTTTTCCGGCGTGAGAAAGTGAAGAATGAGGATGTTGGGAAAAACAAAACCATACGCTTCAGCAATTGTACCTTACGCTTAAGATGTTGTAAGAACAATGTTTAATGTGAGAGTCACCGACGTTGCAATTTAACATATTTATAATATTTGATTTTTAATTTATTAAAACTATTTTCTAGCATGAAAAAAGAAAAATAATAATATTATTCATTAATATTATAAGTATTCCATAGGAGATGATTTAATTAATTAATAGGATAGATAATTGAATGAGTTGATAGAAAAAATAACAAGTGACAAAAACATGAGAATATGACAAGTGTCAAAAAATTATTTTTGTTTATTAGAATAGAAAGATGTTATACCTTGATTATCATATGAAATCTTTTTTTTTTTTTCAAACTTTAAAACTAAAAACATTAACAGGTATTATGTTGGAGTTGAGCTCGTTTTTACAAGAGTGACGGTTTTTTGGGTGGTTTTCATCTACGTTATGTATTTGAAAGGGTTTGGTTAACACTTTATGTTTCGTATAAACATAAACGAGGCGTATAGTTTTATCCGATACTCACTTATTTGACAATTATTAGTCTCTTATGTGTTTTGTATTGAACCTGTAAGATACGTATAGAATTACAATCATTAATGCCGAGAAAGTTTTACAAGTAATAGTTCTCCTTATATACGTCTCGTATAAACATCTATAACACGAACAAAGATATAAAGATAAAATGAGTATGCAATTAGATTGTTTATCCACGTACGTAGTTACCTACGACTGATAATCCACTATTCCACTTCTCCGCCCATTGAAAATCAAAATATGTGTCTAGTGGCCCCACCTCTTCACCGTAAAATCATCCTAAGCCACAAATTTAAAGTTTTCAATCATTTTTTAATAATAATCCAAACGCAACAACAAAATAAAACCAATTATTCTAATTAAAAATATGTCATCATCTTGAATTTTTCTCAAATTTGTCTAATATTTTTTTTTGGGTAATAACTTTACTACCTTTATTTATCCACTGCTGTTTAGAAACATGCGTTTTGTTTTTGAGATTTGTGGATGCAATATCTTTATAATAATATTTACTAATTGTATATTTATATATTATAAAAGTTTATCATAAAAAAAGTAAATTACCGATATAATCCTTGTGTTTTGTTAATATTTCACTCTTAATCCCTATATTTTATAAATTACCCATATGATGCCTAACCTTTTGACATTAGTAACATATATAGTCCTTATGTCTCTAAATTATTCTCATATAATTGACCAAATTACCCTCACATAAAGACTATATGAGTTACAAATGTCAAATGTTAAGAGACTATATAGGTTAATTTATAAAAGAAACCAAAAGTGAAATATTAACAAAACACATAAACCATCTCGGTAATTTACTATTATAAAGAATAATAGATGAAGAGGATACAACTATACAAGTCATTTAATTTGTGGTATCGCATTAGCATTTTTTTATCGTTTTTTTCTCGTATAAAATAGAATTTCTTTTTTTTTTCTTTCTTATAGTTTTCTTCTATTAAATAATAATGATATTAAAAATATATATTATTAGATATTTAAATAACTTTAACCATAAATAATTATTATATATCCTAATTACATTATTACTAATTGATATTTAATGTTTTATTTATTCAATCATGTAAAGCATTTTTTTTGTATCTAGTATGTTATAAATGTCTGTTATGCTTCCTGACTTTGTCATATGTATCCATTATTCTTCCTTACCTTGTCAATCTATCTCTATTAGATTTTTTAACATTTTGAAAAGTTTGGAGCAAAATGGCTACAATTCTAAAACCACAGAAGTATAATGAACATTTTAAAAAGTTTGGAGTAAAATAGTTATAACTGTCAAATCGTATGAAGCAAAAAGAAGTTTACTCTGTAATAATATGTATGCATTGAGAAGAATCAAATAAAAGCTCATTCTATTTAAAGAACTTATTAAAAATTGTGTAACCCTGATTAAAGAAATTAACGAATTCACGTAAAAAGAAATATAATGAGGTAGATGGGGAATTTCTAAAAATTAACTATGCCTGGCAAAATGGGCGGGTTGGGTAACGGGTCAAAATGGGTTCGGGTCAGGATGAGTGTGAGTCAAGACAGATTTTAAGCAAAATTAGTTAGGGTCTAAATGGATTGTTCTTAAAAAACATCAATTTAGTTTAATGTAAGATTTGTTATAAGTAAACAAATAGTTTTTTTGGATAATTTTTAGTGATTTTCTTATTGAATAGTGTTAATTATCTCAACCCATTCAATATTATAAGGTTACTCATTTCAACCCATTAGAATACAATTGTTTACCCAAACCAAACCATTTTTCTTGGCATGGGTAAAAATTGTCACCTCTACTGTTAACTTTGTTCAAGTTCAAAATGGAATAATGCTAAAATTAAATTGATTATATGAATACAGACAACTTTAGACGTGAATATTATGTGAGTGCAGCATATTAATTTTACAATATTTAAATACATTTTTAATTCGAGATCATATCACTCTTTTGTTTTAGGAATAAATCCTATTAATTAAGATATTATACAAAAATTTGACGAATTTCTCACAAGTACACATCTTTTAGAGAGTTAAAAACATAAAGGGTGTGATTTTATTATGAAGAAAAAACACGAGACTGTTAATAGATTCTTGTTGCCAAAATATAAAGATATAAACAATTCACAAACAGCTATATGTATGTATTTTTAATGAAATTTGATTTCTCTTATCGGTTAATGTTTTATACATATGAAGTTCATTTTTTTGAATGGTCTGTAGTGCAGACACCCAAGACGGGATTTCAAACTTTTTCTCAGATTTGACGCTCTGGACATACGCTCAGAGACAGGAGCCTAAAATGAGTTTATAAGCTTAAGTTATTTCATTGTTTTTTTATTCTTCGTTTAATTCAAATATGGTAGAATATAATTAAAATCATCTATTTTATATGCAAATTCGTTACATAAATTTTCAACAAATAGCTAAAATAGGCAAAATCAATATTGAAGTTTAAAAGTAGAATAGTGAAATATGAGTGAAAATATTTAAGCAATTAATATTCAACTAGGTTTAATCTCACCCGCGCGTTGCGGCGGGTTATGACAGTACACTTCCGATAACGGGTATTATAAATCATTTGCAAAATCATAAGTTACATAGCAAAATCAAATCTCTAATCACAAACTCTATATATATATATATATATATATATATATATATATATATACATATAAACATAAAATTATACAAAATTGAAAAAACAAAATTTAAAAGTTTTAGTGGCCAAAATTGAATAAACAAAACTTTATATTATATAAAAGTTTTAGTGACCAAAATCGAAAAAACAAAACTTTATATTATATAAAAGTTTTAGTGGCCAAAATAAATAAAAAAAAACTTTAAAAAGTTTTAGTGACAAAAATCGAAAAAACAAAACTTTACTATTATGTTTTAGTGGTCAAAATCAGAAAAACAAAACTTTATATTATATAAAAGTTTTAATGGCCAAAATTGAAAACACAAAACTTTAAAAAGTTTTAGTGGCCAAATTCGAAAAAACAAGACTTTATATCATATTAAAGTTTTAGTGGCAAAAATTTAAAAAACAAAACTTTAAAAGTTTTTGTGGCCAAAATCGAAAAACAAAACTTTAAAAGTTTTTGTGACCAAAATCGAAAAAACAAAACTTTATATTAAATAAAAGTTTTAGTGACCAAAATCGAAAAAACAAAACTTTACTTTTAATGGCCAAAATCGAAAATACAAAACTTTAAAAAGTTTTAGTGGGGAAAATCGAAAAACAAAACCTTATAATATATAAAAGTTTTAGTGGTAAAAAACGAGAAAACAAAACATTAAAAGTTTTAGTGGTCAAAACAAAAAAAAACAAAACTTTATATTATATAAAAGCATTGGTGACCAAAATCGTAAAAACAAAAGTTCATTATTCATTTCAGTTGGTTTTAATATATATAATAATTAGGAATGGGTACCGGAAAACTTTACAATATAGAAACAATTGATAAGCAAAAGAAAAAAGTGTCTCCTTTGATTTATGTTTTAACGAATGATATACATAAATTATCTTGTTTCTTTTCCAGATTTCTCATTATTTATTTGGTTTTGTAATCAATTAAACATAAAATCCAAGCCTAGTTGTGTAATACGTATACAAAATAAACTTAAAAGTAAGAAATCTAAGGGTCTAAAGCAGCTACTTTATATGCCTTACTTATCAGGACGCTAGTGCATACGCTCGAGTTCACCGCAATAGTAACCTCACAACTCGTTAACTTCTTGACCTTGTCTTAGTAAATATGTATTGATTAGCTAAGTAATAACTATCAAAAAGGTTATAAATCCTGAAATTTTTCCGACCCGATTACGCTTTCATGTGAAAGTCTGATCAATGAATTTGCGCTGTGTTCCCGAGTTTATTAAAGGAGAATATAAAGGAAAATAAATGAGAGATAAGGAAAGTAAAAGAAAAGCCTTATAATTTAGCCTAATTTTCCTCCCACTTTCCTCCCTTTCCCTTGTTAAATGAAACTCGGGAACACAACATGTGTTATTTTTCTTCCCTTCATTCGTTAAATGAAACTCGGGAACACAAACATGTTTCTTCTTTCCTTTCGTTTCCTTTCTTTTCTTTTCTTAAATGAACTCGGGAACAGAGTGTTGAGGTCGTTGTTCCTTGACTTGGAGGATGAACGATGTGATAATTCATAATCGTCTAAGAGGGAGTCATTATCATTACTAGGGTTTGGCCTATAATCATAATCAAAATTTAATGATATTAATGCCAATTATATCATCTGGTCCCAACAAATATATCCATCCTTTCCTCTAAATTAAAGCTCACAAATTTGTTTTGAGATCGTTAGTCGTTACTAATAGCTGTAAAATACGGTAAATATTTATTGATTTGCATTTTTAAATTATAGCAGTTAGCTTCTTATTCTTATGCGTGTAATCGTATATATATCCCTTTGATATAAAATAAAATCATCGTTGACAAATATCATCATGGTATCAAATCCACCATGATATAGACACATAGTCATTTTTCCTGTATCATCTCAATTTTATTTTTCGTCTTTTGTAAATAAGATCATATATGTAATTTATGGTCTAATAAAAATGATTAGATTTGTGAGACGTGTGAGAAAAATTGTGAAGTTGACATGTAATATTTCTCTACTTTTTTGAAAAATGTATTTTGATCATTGTGTATAATGATTTAGGTCATTTTGTAATATGTTTTTATTATTTTGTTTTATTTTTATCACATAATATATTATTTATCATTGTTTTTATGCATTAAATAAATTGTTGTTACATAATTTTTCATGTTTTACATATTAAAAGTAAATAATTGTGTTATTTCACTATTATAATTTAGAAAACACAAATTATTTTAATTTTTTGAAAAATAAATTTTGGTCATTGTGTTTTACGTTCAATTCGTTGTGTAATATACTTATTATTGTGTTTTATGTTCAGATCATTGTGTTATATGTATTTATCATTATGTTATATGTTTTAACTTATTTAGTGTTCTTTTGTTATTGTTTTTTTATATATTAAATAAACTAGGTTAAAACCCATGTATTACATGGGTTTAAGATATATAATTTGTTAAAATTGTTAATTTTTCTCTCCAATTATATGGGTTGAATAGATATAAATTTTGAAGTTTGTATTTATATATTTTATTATTAGTACACTTTCGTTTTAATTTTTTTAATTTTGATTATTTTTTATTTTAATTAATTGAAGAGAGAGAGAGGCGGGAAAAATACAAGTTGACTTCACCAAAGGATGACATGTGGCTAAAGAAAACCTTTATTTATTATCATACATAGATTTATTATAATACATAGATTTGTTATCTATTATTTGTATTTTACATATTAAAAGTACACAATTTTATTATTTCAACATTTTTTTTTCAAAACTTATTGTTTTAGTAACATGTATTTCAAGTTATTGTGTTATAAGTATTTATAATTGTGTTTTATGTTTTTTATTATTTGATTTTATCTTGTCATTGTTTTTTATTTTTTTGAAAAAATATGTTATTATTTATCATTATGATTTACATTTAAATACTGCCCGCTTTTTTGGTGTAGTTTTTGTTTAAAAAATATTATCATATATAAAAGTTATGATCGTTTAAAATTTTATAAAAAATCAACAAAAGTATATATGGCTAAAATACATTTCTGCTAACTTTTTTTTATATAATTTGGATCTAAACCATTAAATTATATATATATATATATATATATAATGGTCTTTAAATTTTTCTTGCACTTTTTAATATAATCTCAACCTATGTAATTATACTTATTATAAAATATAAATCTTCAAAAACAACTTTTCAAAACAAATTTTTAAACAAACAAACTTTGAAAAGAAATATTGTTTAGAATAATAATAATAATAATATTATTATTATTATATTATTAAAAGTATTAAATGATATGAAATTATAATCGTATTTCATATAAAAAATTTGTATTATGTTATCTAAATTTTTAATGACAACCATTTGTTATATTTTTTATTTAACACTATATTATAGACTCGTGTATTACACGGGTTTTGATAAAAAATATGTATATTTTATAGTTATGTCTTCGTAAATTTACATAATTAAAATAATTTTCTTACACACTTACGCATGTTAAATATTTAAAATTTAAAATTATTTGTTTTAAATAAAATAATATATATTTTTCAAATAAGTTTTATAAAAAAATTAAAGAATTAATTTATAGTTTAATCTTATTGTTTGCTAAGTTAAATTTAAAAAAAATAATATTTATTATGAGAGAGAAAAGAAAAAAGTCAAAATTTAATAAAAAATGACATATAAACATTTATCATGACAGAGAGACAGGAAAACAATCATTATATGGTCTAGAAAGTTAACATGTGACATATAAAATTTTATTTATTATATAGCATATATATAAATTTTATATCGGAACAATAACCTGGTATCAGCATAAAACAACGTTTTCAATCTTTAACTCTGGCTGGGGCCTTTTCGTCATTTCAGCGGATGTACTCCTTGAGTATAAAACCACCCTCTGCAACACCTGCTATCATTCAACATCAAAACCACCCAAAAAATACTCTAAAATTTGACTGATATTTTCTACAATCCACCCTAAACTTCAACAAAATGACAAAAGTACACCCTAAAGCTGTTATCCTTCCTATTGCTTCTTCCGACGTTAATCCCGTCGTCCTCACAGTTTGGAAGAAATCATTGTTGTTCAACTGTGAAGGGTTTACAGTGTTCGATACCAAGGGCAATCTCGTCTTTCGAGTCGATAATTACGCCGCCGCTAACAAGGCGGAGGTTTTTCTCATGGATGCTGCCGGACGATCTCTTTTAACCATTCGCCGGAAGGTATGCTTATATTGTTAGATATTTTAGTGTAATTAGATTAATTTTGTATCATGAAATTTATTAAACAAGTTGAATGTATGATGCATGCTTGTTTGATTATTTAAAAGGAGTTTCAAGGGGGCGACGCCCTCTTAGTCGCAAATTTAGAAATTATTGATTGATAATTTTCTGTAGTTCATTCAAGAAACACTACGATTTCATACTAGTTTTTTGATTTCGAATTGAATTTTATCCGATCAAACATTTGAGTGAATCACAAATAGTTTGATCTGAAAGTGTGATCAATGACTTTCAATTAATCCGACGGTAAAGTCGTATTCGTTTTATGGGATATTCTCTATATATAGTTGTTCTGTCGGTTTGATGGGTTTCAGGGTTGAATTATTCAATCCGAACAAAACATGTTAAACAAATTGATAGGTTGCAATCAAGTTTAATTGAGTTAAATGATCTAGTGAGTCAAGCAACGGAGCTTGAAAAGAAAAACCCTCATAGGGATTGAAGGATTTGTAGGAAGAGAAATGAAAAAGACCGAACTCAATACCTAGAAATTTTTTTGACAAAATATTACTAAATCGACTATGTGAGTCAACATGTGTCATTAGATAGGTTGATATATGTTTATCCAAATGTGTTAACTACATCTTATCTAGACACGAACCATTTCATTAAACATGTTAATTTAAACAGACCCTATTGGGTTGTAAAGAATGAGTTATAATAGGTAAGAGGAGATGTGCCATTTTTGTTGCTCAAAAGTTTAAATTTTGTTATTTAAGTTCTTAGACTATCCACAGTGGTCACCCCACTGAAAACCCTTCCCCACTGAAATTTCCTGCCACGTTATCACCCCACTGAAATCCTTTAACACCCACAATGGTCACCCCACTGAAAACCCTTCCCCACTATTCCACGTCATCAACAATTAAAATTAAATAAAAAAACATTACTCTAATTTAAAAATAATTCAATATTTTACAAAAAAAAAAAACATTACATTAAAAAAACAATAACATATTAAAAATATTCTAGACGGCTTAGATGCTACGAACGACAATATCGGTTCGAACCCTTTCGATATGTTCGACCAAATCGGCTTTTAACGACTCGTGAATGCTTTTGTTTCGCAACGCCAAAATTTGGTTATCTCTACGCGGGTCATCAATTTCAAAAGGAGAAGACGGTTCGTCTTCATCGGGAACAAACGGGCTAATCGACTTGCCCTCACATTCAAGTATCATATTGTGTATTATGATACATGCATACATAACGGATCTAATTTTTTTAGGATGCCATGCTCTAGCCGGATTTTTAATAATTTGAAATCTTTTTTTAAGAACACCAAACGCCCGTTCAATATCCTTCCTTGCACCCTCTTGTGCTACTTGAAACCTTTTCCGTTTAAAGGTTGTTGGACATGTTATTGTTTGCATAAAAACCGGCCATTCTGGGTAAATCCCGTCAGCAAGATAATAACCGTGAGCGTACTCGTTATCGTTACAAAAAAACGATGATTGTGGAAAAACACCGTTTTCCATATCATTGAGTAACGGCGACGAGTTTAGAACGTTTAGGTCGTTATTCGCACCAGGCATGCCAGATCCATAAATCCTGTGAACAAACTGCTTCAAGAATAATTGAGGGGCATCCGTGATCGCCTCTCATAAATTGTCCTCTCCATGCAACCGGACAATTTTCCCAATCCCAGTGCATACAATCAATACTACCAAGCATACCGGGAAATCCATGATAATTTTCATGGTGTTCGTACAAATTCATAACATCATTATAATTTGGTTTGCGCAAATATTTAGGACCATAGAGTCGACGGATATTCTTACAGAAATTATAAAGGCACACTCTGGAAGTGCTGTCTGACATCTGTAAATAGTCGTCCATTAAGTCTGCCGTACTCCCGTAAGCCAATTGTCGAATAGCCGACGTACACTTTTGTAACGGTGTGAATCCTCGCCTGCCGCGAGCATCCCATCTCAGTTGAAAATAACTATCTGCAACCTCCAGATCGTTCACGATACGTTCAAATAGAGGTCGTTGCATCCGGAAACGCCTCTTGAACAACTTCTCATTATACAACGGTTCGGGCCCAAAATAATGACGCATCAACAGATCATGCCCAGCTTCCCTGTCTCGATTAATCTGAATTCTTCTAATTATAGGCCGAGGAATCTGAGAAGCGTTTTCTTGAGCCATGGTAGACAAAGCCGCGATAAAAAGATCAGTACCCTCGCTATCAGAAGATGAGAACACCGTAGAGGATGATGACATTTTTATAAAAAAATGTATAAAATTTAAGAGAGTTTTGGATGGAATTGAGTGTGTAAAAATGTTGGGTATTTATTTAGTTTAAAAAAGTTTTTTTTTTTTTTTTTTTTGGTTTTTACCGTTTAATAACGGTCAAGAGAGATGGACCAATCACATTCAAGTGATTTCAACGGGGAGCGGGGGCCGCTGGGCCGGTTTGAGCGGGCGCCGCTGGCAACGGTGGCGGTGTGCCCGCTGGACCCCGCGGCGGGATGGAAGCCGCTGGCAACGGCGGGGAGGGTATTGTGGCAAGTCTTATGGTTAATTGGTCATCGCCAGAATGATCAAACAGATTTAAAAAACAAATAAATATCATAAAATTTATATGTTTATTTAATTTAATACAAAAAAACTGATTTTCAATTCAACAGAGGCCGAGCCTTGCAGACACTTGGCTGGTGTACGACGGCGAAACGACGGTGAATCCTCGGTTCTCGGTGACCAAAAACGTGAACTTTCTGACCGGAAAATCGTTAGCGCATGCAAGCATCACCGGACCAACGAAGAGCAGCAATAAAAAAATCGTCGCGTACACGATCGAAGGCTCGTACGCGCAGCGGAGCTGTGTCGTGTATGACGATAAGCGGCGGCGCGTGGCGGAGATCAAGCGGAAGGAAGCTGTCGGAGGTGTTGCATTTGGCGGAGATGTTTTCCGGCTGGTTGTTCTGCCGGAAATCGATTCCGCCGTTGCGATGGCTCTCTTGGTGGTTTTAGATCGGATGTTTGGTGGTTCTTCCAGAAGGTTCTATACGTGAACTCGATCAAATGAAGCAAATTGTAAATCTGGAATTTGGGATCCAATTGGGTGTATGGATTGCATTTCGATCATCATGTTTCCACACTGAGTCACTGAGTCATTACGATGCTCAAGAATCAAGATAGAGTTGTGCTTATGAAAATGGAAATGGGTTTGAATCAGTTGGTTACGAAAGGAGTTGTATGTAAGTTTGTAATCATTCAAATTCGATGTTTATGTGTTTAATTTGATTTATATTTATTATCGTTTTTCGATTTGTTTTGAATTTTTGATTATTGTTCCATGATTTTAATTCGTGAAATAAAACAATACAAAGTGATTATTATGCTCAAATTTACAATTTTCGTTAAACTAAATACTACAAAAGGTTTTGATTTATGTTTACATAAAATCTCTGATATGTATTCTTTTATTGTTTTAAAATGTCAAAATCACTCCTTTAATTTTCAAATGTTGCGAACTCGGTCTTATTTCCGTTAACTCCGTTAAATATTAACAGAATAGGGACATAAATTCAAAAAAAAATCATATAAGTAATTGTGCAAATTTCACTTTTGGTTCTTTATGTTTACATAAAATTTCAAATATGGTTCTTTATTCTGTTAATACTTAACAGAGTTAACGAATAAAGGATCGAGTGCAACATTTGAAAACTTAAATGATGGATTTTGACATTTTAAAACATAAAGGAATATTTCTGAAATTTTGTGTAAACATAAATGACCAAAAGTGCAATTTACTCTTAAAAATAAAAAAAAAACATATTTAATAGATTAAAATACACATTCGAACATAAACGAACACATTGCCAATTGCCAAATGTTTACAAAAACAAATGAGCGAATGTGATCTCTGTTTATGTTTGCTTATTTAATAAACGAACGAAATTTCTTGTTCATTTTTATTCAGCAAACAAATAAACTTTTCGAGGAATAGTTTACGAACTTTTTACTAAGGGTTTCTTTAATTATAGCCCTAGGTGCAAGAATTTGCTCGGCAGTGATAAGAACTCCGCTCCTTCTCTACTGACACATATGTTTTTCCCATCTTTTTTTCTGATTCTAAATCTCCAGAGGAGCTCCTGATTCTTCGCTCAGCATTAGTATATATGATCTTTTATTTAAAATCTTGAAAATAAATACGTGATTCACGTTAAAGTTAATTAAAAAATTTGGTTTTGAAGTCAATTGCATATCTTTTCTTCAAAACTTATAAATTGTATAAATTTTCAAATTATTCTTCAAAAGATTATAGATGATATATTGAAATTTATACAGAGGAAAAAAAAAACAATTTTACAAGTTTAGACATGAATATATGTAATCTATTTAATACGAAGGCAATCGAAATATTTTCTTCTCTAAACTTGTAAAATCATAATTTTCAAATATCCTTTGTTTAACAGGTGGGATCGACTAATTTAATTTGTTTTCCAAAACACAGTTGAATATGTTTTAGCCATTAATTTTGTTATCTTGTCGATGTCACATGTTCGGTTAATTTCAACCATTCATTTTGATTACCCTACTAACTTAATTAATAATATATAGAATAATTCATAAATATTTTAATACTAAAACAACCTAAAGAATGCGTATTTCAATATCTAACCTTAAAACAACGAGTTACTGCTAACTATGAAGACCAATTAATCGTTACGACGACTAGAAAAAAGTGTCAAAATCATTGTTTGTCATAGGTTTTAAAAGATAATAATTGTTTGATCGTTTTTGTCGACCAAAACATATCTTCCAAGTTACGTATACCAATTAAATATTTAAGAGCTGCAATAGTTTATAAGAAAGATTCAAATCTTATATTTTCACCAAATTACTGAAATAAAAAAAATTAAAAGTCAATAACAAAAAAATACGTCATAAACATATGACCTGAAATTATATGAAAAGTAGGCTTTCCTACCATACATTATGAAAGTAATATTTGAGCCATCATCCCGAATATCACACTACATATACAAAAATACGTCGTAATGGTTGTTTTGTTGTAAAAGTGTAAAGCATATCCATCTTCCAAACGACCATCACCATGTCTGTCACGCGTTGTAGTCAGAACCAACATGTTCTTGAATATCTAAACGCAGATAAAAAAAGTCTCTAGTGACTGCTATTCTATAGTGAAAGTGTGAAACCTTAAAGTATACTTCGTAGTGAAAACGAAAAGCAAAAAATCAAACAAAAAAAAAAACAAAACGAAAAAAGAGTTTTATTCCCATCTTATGTATATTTGATTCGGATCATAAATATATCTGTAGGGATTCATTGAAATGAGGACATAAAGTTGTAAATGACTAAAATAACCATTTATAGCAACATGATTTAAAAGGTATAAACATAATGCTTCTTAAGAGTATAAGCAGTTACTTTTACACACTTTAAACTTGTGGTTAGAACGGTGAATGAGAAGACCCTTAATCGATTTTGATTAGTGTAAAAGAAGAACTCTAATCAGCTATGATTATTGAAAATAGCAAAAACCCTGATCAAGTTTGATCAGTGAACTAACAAGAAGTCAGAAGCCATTTAATTCTAATTTGAAGAGGCAATTACGAGCCATTATTAGTAAGAAAATAGAAAATTGTAGAATTTTTTTTTATTCTAGGTTGTTTGAGATAATAGTCATGGTTTCTAGGTGGTTTGAAGGATGGTTTTGGTTTTTGGGTGTTCGCTACTTGAGGTAGCGGAAGTGGGGTGACTTAGTAACCTATCAAACGTTGGAAAATCGAGATAATGTCACATCATTAGTTTCCACTACTTGAGGTAGCGGAAGAGGATTAAATCTTCTAATTAGCAAGAAACCGGAACATTTGTTACCGAAAAATTAACAATTTTAACCAACTTCCGCTACTTGGAACATGTTAGATATTTTAGTGTAATTGGGGTTAGTTTAATCGATCAATATGAATTATGAAATCATTAAACAAGTTGGGTGTGGGGTGCACGCTTGTTTAATATTTTATAAATTCAATGGGGGTTCCAAAGGGGCGAGGGTCCGGGGGCAGCGCCCCCGTTTAGCAGGGTCCAAAGGGCGGCAGCCCCTGGCGAAATTATGACAAATGAAAGTTGGAAAACTGACTGGAGGCAGTTTCCAAACCGTTGTTCTTGATTTTGATCGATGAATTTTGGTTCTGGTTTATTCACGAAAAACTCAACGAAATCTTCATACTTGTTCTTGAACGAAAATCGAATTTTATCCGATCAAATATTTGGGTGAACCGCAAATAGTTTGATCTGGAAGTGCGATCCACGACTTTCGATTTTATCCAATTGTTTGCTTTCTGGAAATTTCTCTACAGAACATGCACATGTGGCAATTCCTCATGCTTACACTATGTCTGTGCCATATCACCCGCTTCCTACTTGGAGTAGCGGAAGCCCTATAAACCAAAACAAACTTCGAAACCACCCGTTTTCAATTCAATGCATGGATGTACAACACACCTATAACAAAAAAAATTCCAAAGTTGTATGAACAAGTAAAACAAGCAAGAAAGCATGAAGAAATGAGTAAGAAGCAATAATGGAACAATGTAAGGTGATTGTTGGACTTAATTGTTTGGTGTCGCGTGAAAAGAGCAAGAATTATGGAAGATTTTTAAATAACCTAAGTTTAGGGTATGCGTTGAATAAACTTGATAAATTATGAGTTTTAATTTTCTATACAAAGTTGGTAATTATCTAATACTAGAAATTCTCTGATTATTGCAAAAGAAAATAAGCACCCATAAAGGCCCTCTGTTTTTTTCTCTGACCCAACAAACAACAAAACATAAAACAAACAGTCCCCAAATCCTCTTAATTTGCACCAATGCATGCACATATATACATCACCAAAACATGCTGGTTTTCTTGACACTAACAAAAACCAACCATCCGGCCCCATAATCACGCAAATCCTGCTCACTTCTTTTCTTGCTTCAACTTAACTCGGTACACACCACCACCGTCTCCACTGCACAATTCCATCATACATAACATAACATGAGTTGTTGTATATGATCATACATATAAATTATAATATATATATATATATATAGTGACGGAGGTTTTAAGAGGCCCGGGGTCCGGCCAAAAATTTTATATGTATAGAATACCTATTTGGTTTTTCTTTATAAAACTCCTTGGCTCCCTTAGATTTTGAAAAATAATAAAGTTAAACTAATATTGTAAGTTTTAACATCATTTTTAAGAGTTTATAGTGTCGGTTGTCTTATTCATTAGTCGATCTTGAGTTTGTGAGCATTAAAAATTAAAATGAGCCTTAACTATTAACCATTAAGTATTTCAAAAATCGTCTTCGCAATGGAAATTGCTGAGAAGTTTAATTCGGAATGTATAATCAGTGAGTTCAAATAGCTTAAAGGTCGTCACGCTGAATTGTGATTCTTTCTTCCGGATACTCACACTTTTGTATTAAACATTTTGTCATGTTTGATGACAACATATATTTTTTAGTGGAACAAATGTTTAATATTTTAAGCTTTAAATTGTTTGACCCGGCCAAGTACCGACCCGAATTTTTATCCCGAATTTTTATGCCGAAACATAGTGATAAAGAAATTTTTTTTGCCCAATGACTTCCGGCCTTTCCGGAAGTATTTTTCAAGCTCCGCCACTGTATATATACACACCATCATTAGTAGTATCCTTTCGAGCAGTGTAATCTTTATGGGTGGCGTCTTGTTTGTTTTGTCTCTCTGGTTCGGCAGCTTCTCCGCCAACTACGGTCACTTTGTCGGTGGTGTCGTGGGTTTTTCCGGTGACGGCATCTTTGGCAGTGCTGAGAGTGCCGGTAACCGTGTGGATTATGCTGCCAATGATACCAGGACGGTTCTCATCTGGCTGTGTCTGTTGATCGTCCACCATAACTTCACCGGTGACACCTCTCTGTTTGTTGGTGTCTCGAAGCTCATCGGCGGCAGCTCTGCCGGCGTCCTCCGCCCTGACATCTTCGCTCAACCGAGGATCTTGTTGTGAAGCCATTCAATGTGAATCTGTTGAATTCGTGCTAATTGGGTATTGTATTCAGATGATATGATAGACAATAAACAGAAATATGTGGGGTTGACGGGTGACGTGTATGTAGATCGGATGACACTTGGCTTAAGCAGAGACACGTGGCTTAAGCAGAGACACGTGTTGTTATTTGCCTCGCTGAAATGTCCACGTGGCATAACGTAATCAACTTCTATCGGGTAAAATGACAAGTCCATCCTCAGCATATAAGAAACCAAATTAAACAAATTAGTAAAAGCGGTTTTAAAAGATGGTTTATATATACAAACTAATAAATTTACTTCCCACGAGTTGTGGTGGCGTCAAAATGTGTAGTATTTCGAATTTATTAGGTTGAATGAAAAACGTGATGTAATTTACTTGACATATCTCTTAAAATAATTTACACCAAAACGTAGAACAGTAAACATATGCAAAATAAGAACAAAAGCGTATTATATTTGACCGAACTTATTTCCGGGAAAATTTTATACTAAAACGTGTATCAAAAAGAGTTTATACTTGACTATTACTTAAACATAAGTACATAAAAAAAATATTACTTTTACTTAAGGTATAAAAGGGATAAATTAGAACACTTTAGACACTTGAAGCAGTCAAAGAGATGAAAACGTTAATCTCGAAAGCATAGGGTGAAGATTTAAGAAACGAAGAGATAAATCGGAAACTTTAAAAACTTAAGGAGGGTCGGAATGGTATTATACAAACTTTTTAAAAAATGGGTTAGGGAAAAAATATGTGTTAAAATAAAAAAAAAAAAAAACGAGAAAGAAGAAAAAAGAGGCTGGGTACGATTCGAACACATGCCTCATAGATTCAAATTACAAAGACCTTGCCAACTTCACTACACCAACATTGGTGCATATACGGTGAATTCTTCAAGATTTAACCAATGAACTATAAAGGAAAGAAATCCTACCAACGTTGGTTTTTATTAATATAGGTAATGTTTATAGATAAAGTAGGTTAAAAACCCGTGTGTTACACGGGATTTGATAAAAAAATGTAATGCAACTAAAATATATTTACAATAAATTACATAATCTATCATAAACATATACATTTTATGATTACAAATACAAATTGTAAATCTCTTAAAACTTTTTTGTATGCTACATTGAACTTCATGTTAGTAACATTACCGTCTTTATCAATAATTACAAGTTTTAAACCATCCTCGCTCTTAACTCTAGATAAAGCAACATAAAATTGTCTATGTGAAAAAAAAAACTATTTATTTCAATAACAAATTTACTCTTGATAACGAATGGCCTTGACTTTTATAATTTTATTTATTGTCATTGCAAATGATACCGAGATAGGAAATTGTTTTCTTTGAAAGTTAAACGGAATTTTATTATCTAAAGGTGTTATAGTTATCCTAGGAATGAATGTCCGATTACCCATATGATATCCTGAAATTATTTCAGCTTCAATGACATGACTTTCAAGTGAAATGA
Source organism: Mikania micrantha (assembly GCA_009363875.1). Classification (NCBI taxonomy): domain Eukaryota; kingdom Viridiplantae; phylum Streptophyta; class Magnoliopsida; order Asterales; family Asteraceae; genus Mikania; species Mikania micrantha. Next base: position 13,102,401 of record CM018691.1, read on the forward strand.
TCTTTAATCTTGTCCGTTGCATGAACCATTTTTTGATCAGCATTTCTTAGTAACATCACATAGACCCCAACTTTTAGAACTAACTTGTGGTTAGGCAGACCCCAACATCACATATCAATCACCATGTGATTCAACTAAAAATCCCCATCGTAAGTTGATCTCAATAAATAATTACAAAATTTATTTGCATCCTCAAGATTGTTAGATTTCTCTGATAGCCTATTAGCCTCATAGCCAAAACATAGAACCAACTACCAAATCTGTAACAGACTAACAGGTAGCCCTGCCCGTCCTTTGATTGACTTCCATTTAAAATTCTGCATATAAAATAAAAAATCTGCATATAAAATTCTGCATAAATACATACAAGTAACTGCCAATACAGTTACAAGGAGGTGTCGTGCATCTAGTATTATAGTGTAATGTAAAAGATTTCTATAAAGGAATATTGAAATGAAAATTCAGTGCGTAATATCTCATAATTTATCTCATCATATAATATATATTACCTAATAAAAGAATAACGAATTTGACATTTGTAACTCTCTTATTCATTTATCAGTAATTTTTGCCACATGTCACTCTAATATTCATTCATCATTACATTTTGATACTTGTCACTCTAAGATTTATCTCTCATTTAATTATATTTTACTAATTCTCTCTCATATATAAATTGTATACTTAAATGCAAAAATAATTTTTTTTATTCTAATAATGTATTATAACTTAGTAATCATAAATAGATTTCAACTATATCTTATTTTAAAGTATAATTTTATAATTCTTAAGTATTTATTATTTATAATTTTCAAATTTTAATTATTTTCTTATTTCACTAACGACTGATATGATATTAAATATACAAATTTTTATAAAACTATTGGTTTATAAACGCTAAATTTATTCAATTCGTATTAAACATTTTTGTATGTGTTCGTTAGTCATTTAAAATAACTTTAAGAATCACAAAAATAGTATCTTACCTATCGAATATCAATTATGTAGTTACTAAACTTTCGAATTGTTGTTTTAATGCTTAAAATATTTGCTAATAAATAGCTTAATCATCTTATATCAAAGTATCGTTTTATTATCAGTTCTAGCCATTTATTATTATATATTAATTCCGTGTAATATACGAGGTAATGACCTAGTATTAGAATATAATCATACCAAAACACTATGCCATTATAATACATGATAGATCATAGTAAGCAATGAGCCAACCGAAAAAATCCAAATGACATAAATTAACGCAAATTTAGACATCTAAATATGTTAACATTGTGCCATACCAAAAAACTATGCCACCATAATACATCACATATCCTAGTATAGCAATTACCAAAATAAAAAAAATATTAATGAGTTAAATTGCTGCAAATTTAGAACATCTAAGGCAGTATTGTACAATTAGACATATCACAAATTACTCAAATATATTCATTTACCATTACAATTCTAAAGAAATTAATACGATCCAAACAAAACGGCTAATTAAAAAAACACCATGTACATCAATTTGACCCTAATTCGGCTACGCCATCCAAGCCAATGCACTAATATTGCCATGTTAATTGAATTAAGAGACAGATTATTCATATTATGTTAATCGAATTGAGACAGACAAAAAAGAATATCATAGTACAACAATTAACCAATAAAAAAATAGCAGTGAGTTAAATTGCTACAAATTTAGAACATCTAATGCATGTACAATCAAACATATCACAAATTACTCAAAACATATCCCTTTACCATCACAACTCTAAAGAGATTAATATGTTTCCAGAAAAGAAAAAAAAAACCATAATCGACCCTAAGCCAGTTACCCCATCCAAGCCAATGCACTAATATTGACAGGTAAATTGAATTAAGAGACAAATATTCATATTATGTTAATCGAATCGAATAAGACAAAAAAAGAACGAGATAAACATTTTATTAATTGTTTTTTACGTAATTTTCTTCTAACCTCGTTAACCCATACAGGCTGAATCAATAACATTGCCATGTAAATTCAATTAAGATTGACAAATTATTGATATTGTGGTAATCAAATTGAGGTAGACAAAAAGAATGAGAAAAACACATTATTAATTGTTTTATACATAATTTGTTTCTAATCTCGTTATCCCATCCAGGTCAATTAAGAGTGATAGATTCGTCATAATGTAGTAATCGAATGATCCAGGCAAGAAATTATGAAGAAAACATATTAGGTTAAAATCTTTAGGGTTTCAAGATCAAACCTTGTTAATTCAAAAATGGGTATTCCAATTGAGCCACCGTACGCACCCTACACAAAATTTAGGGTTTCAAAATCAAACATGTATTAGAGTTATATTGATATTGAATCCAATCGAAAGATAAGGAGAACGAAATTGAATCAGATACATCGGTTTATGAAGAATTAAATTAAAATAGTGAATAATAGTTCAAGGGTTTTGAAATCCAACATGTGTTATTCTTGAGTGAGAAACAAACCTTGTGAGAATCGATTGAATTGAAGCAAACCGAAATAAATGGAGAATGATGAGAATTGGCCAAAGCAATAATAAAAAAATGAAGAACACACAATTGAACCGAACAACAGCTCTTATTTACGAAGCAGACTTACATAGATAACAAAATAAAACTGACAGAACGTGCAAATACCACTACACAACTATTACCGAAACTAAAAACCATTTTAACCTTAAACAAATGGAAAACTGCTTCTACGAATAACAAAGGGCATAATAGTAAATTACTAAAATACATACACCATAGAAAATGAACTGCATGTGAGGACTGAGATTTGAGATTGGTTTTCATCAGAGAATGAATATAAATTAAATACTTTGGTTATAAGGCAGGGTTTTCAAAATAAACAGTGTGTATCAGTGTATCACTCACTGTATTGATTTCTCATAGTCAAATTAAGTTTAGAGAAATGCGGCTTCAATCAACGAATAAATAGGATCTATATTACTCTTTTATTATTTAAATTAATTACTTATATAAAAATTGAAAGTATATTTAATAGGTGATTGATATGTGTTAATTTTAATCCAAGAATTAATATGGGATTGACAAGTGTCAAAATTAAGGAGAGAATTAATGTGGTGATGACATGTAAGCAAAAAAATCTTCCTTTATTATAAAGTATAGATTCAAGCTTCTTTGGATTGTCGCAAATGTTTGAGTATAATAATGTTAGTGTTTGTTAAGTTTACAAATAGAAGAGTAAATTGTTTGAGATATGGTTTGCTAATATTTCACTCTTTGTTCCTATGTTTAATAAATTACACATATGGCCATATGGTTCAAAACTTTAAACATTCGTAACACACATAGTCCTAAGGTCATCAAATTACTTTCACTTGCTTGACCAAATTACCCTCACCTAAGGACTATATATGTCATAAATGTTTAAACTTTGGAAGCATTATATAATTTAAGAAACCTAGGAATCAAAAGTGAAATACTAGCAAATCTCATGAATTATGTCGATAATTTACTCTAAATAGAAAGTCTTTGTTTGGTTTAATTGTAGAAGTCAAGTTTGATTATATCAATAAGTATGTGAAAAGAAGATAAAAAAAAGGCGAAAAATATCATCATTTCTGTTAGTAAATATATGAAAAATGATAACTAAACATAATAATTATCAAAATGAACATTACTATTTAAGCAAAATGAAATAATAAATAGCCTTATGCACATAGTACAACCTAATTAAAGTACAAAAACTTTTAATTTCACCAGTTATTAGATCATTTTTGTTTATAGAATTTGAAAAATCAGTTATTAATCGAACCAGTTACGATCAAAATCCTTTTGAAAACTTTGACCGGTTAACAAGGTCGTTTATTTAAGAACCAATTAACCGGTTTGTGCACCTCTAGATACACCTATTAAATAACATCATGGCTCGCGAGTACTGGCCAATTAATAATATATAATTTAATATTTACGAATGTAACAGAGGGCTCTCACCTTCCATGAGGTCATGGGTTCGAATCCATGTGGGGACAAGCACCATGTGAATGGTCAGTTTGGGGTTTATCCAAGGTTCGATCCCAATAGAGGGCAAGGGTTTACATATTCCACAAGGTTCCTGCACATCTTGGGGGCGCATGTCTTCCCTCTACTCGATGGGCCCGATTGTGACAACATACATGACAGATTGACAGGTAACAAAATCGCCGTTAAAAAAAAGACAGATACGGGCTTGAATATGGTGGATAGGCCCAAAAGAACGATAAAGAAGCGTGCTAAGCAACGCATTAATGTTGTATTATGAATGTCTTCTCTCCTAGAAATTAGGTGTAATGGCCATTAGTGGGCTAGTGGTGGACTGGTGCTTAGCAACCCTATCTATCAACAAATAGCAAGATGCTTATGCTAAGTAACTCGTTCACAAACACAATCTACACCTCTACAAATCAACATTTAACAAACAATTTTACCTCTCAAGTTAATTGTTAAAAACACCCAACAAATATAATGTCACATTACTCTCAAAATTTATATAAACTCAACCTAAAGATACACAGGAAATCTGAATACAAGAACTCAATAGAAGCATATACAAAACCTTCTAAAGATCCAACGAGAAATCTTATCAACATTGTTAGAATGTTGACATGCATGAAGAACAATTAGCAAAAACTAAACTCATAAACTAACGTGCTTGAAAATATAAACGAACACAAATAAGTGTGAGATAATTAGGGTCAAGACTCAAATAACTCTAAGTTGATTATGATTGATGTTCAAGTTTCGCAAGTTATAGGGAGCCCTTCCATGTTCTAAATATGAACATTTAGTTCTTCCTAGTTGCAATGAAGTACTAACAAACCCCTCAGCTTTCTAGTATAACAACATTAGCCCCTCAATAAACACAACACAGTAAAACATACAAAGTTAGACATTAAACATAAATTTTTAATAAACCTAAATTAATATTATTTATTCAACGCAGTATTAGAAAATGATATAATAAATTTAACATCCTCTTCAATCTTGGAGTTGAATAAACAATAAATGACAAAATATTTTCTTTAATCTAACATTTTAGAGAATGTAATTCCATGTTTAGTAATAAGAAAAATATTTAACTCCAAGATTGTAAAAACAAGGTACATTCTATATTTTCTAAAACAAATAAGAAACAATTTATAAAAAATGAAAGTACAACAAATTACAAGTATAAAACATATTTAACTTAACTTGTTATTTTTTAAAGCTAGGAGAGGTGAAACCAATAAACCCCACCCCCACCCCCAAAACTCTATAGCAATGGTTATACGTATGTAACACCCAACTTTTTATAAAGTTTTATTTAAAATAAGCGGAAATATGGTCTCAGATTTTAGATTTTTCAAAATTTCAGCATGACCCATTTTAAAACATCTATTTCCTTACGAAGCAATGGTTATACGTATGTAACACCCAACTTTTTATAAAGTTTTATTTAAAATAAGCGGAAATATGGTCTCAGATTTTAGATTTTTCAAAATTTCAGCATGACCCATTTTAAAACATCTATTTCCTTACGAAATAAACATGTTCAAAACCAACAATTTACACAATAACAAACTATTACCACCATCGCTAATTCATGTCATAGTAACTAGTACTATTTGACAACAACCCTATAGAAAACTCCGACTCGTTATGACTATTTACCAAAAATCTTTTAACCACATGTCATGCGAAACATTAGATAACCAATCCGATACTAGTTTCATTCCTTATTGCATTGGAGCTTTACCTACAAATTACACCCAACGATTTAAATTAGCAAAACGCTAAGTAAGTAATCCGAGCCACCATATTTGTACAAAATAATAGTTATCACCACCTACGTTAATTAATACTTGCCACCTTTTTGTTTAAACTGACATTAGTTAGAGTCCACCATCTACCCTATAGTAAGAGAAATCATCCCTTACATATCCACCATCTATAATATAATGAGGGAGAATATCCCTTACATAGCCACCATAAAGATAAAGATAAAACATATAGGTATATTTTACCACCATAAGTAAGGCATAAACCTTACCTTTTTACCACCATAAGTAAGGTATAAACCTTACATTTTTACCACCATAATTATATGCCATCATAAGTAAGGTATAAACCTTACATTTTTACCACCATAATCATATACCACCAAAAGTAAGGTATAAACCTTAAATTTTTACCACCATAATCATATACCACCATAAGTAAGGTATAAATCTTACATTTTTACCACCATAATCATATACCACCATAAGTAAGGTATAAACCTTATGTTTTTACTACCATAATCATATACCACCATAAGTAATGTATAACCTTACATTTTATCATCCTGCGTATACACCACCATATGTAAGGTATAACCTTACATTTTATCACCCTACGTATATACCGCCATATGTAAGGTATAACCTTACAGTTTACCACCATATGTATATACCACCATGTTAGAGGTTTATCCACTATATTTACATTTTCACATGTATTCTATTATATTATTACACCATTATTGATTAACCACCATTGTCAACACAACCATAACATAACATGAATTCTAAATCAAATCATGTTTATATTATTCCTATATTATAGTCGGGTTAGACTACTTACCTCGACTAGAAGATGATCTTGCTCGATTATCTTCTTGATTAAAATCTTGATATCCTCAAGTGGTTCATGATCTAGACTCGCGATCTAAGCTCGATGTTACGGATCGTTGCTCGGATCTTCCCCCCTTCTTGATTTGCCGCCTCACTTACACACACATATTTTTTTGTTGATTTCTACTTCCATGTAACAACACATATATATTTATTATTATATTTTATTTTTTTGAGATGGGTTTCAACATCCTCCATGTATTTATGTATTAATCACCACTCTACGTACGTGGATCCTACTTAACAGGTGGTCAAGCCTCTTGATATATGACCATTACACATCGTCTTAGAAATACATTTAAATTTTTGTGAGCTTTATATCCCATATTAGACAATAACGTAATATTAGAAATAATATCACATTGCTGTTTAGAAAAAATAATATAACAATACATAGGTGGTTATAAGCACTTTAAATAATTTTCTTATAAAAGTTTTAAGAAATATAAATATAATTTTCTTGAAAAAACTCATTTGAATTGAGATTAGATAACTGAAATCTCTAGCAATATCTTTTTTGCAATATGTAAGGTAGGGCTGACAAAACATGTCTTATCGTGTTTAATATGTTAAAGATAACTCGAATAAAGCAAATCTGAAACATGAAGGCGACTTGTTTAACACTTGGCGTAGTGATTTAAACGTGACAGTTATATGTTTTTTGTAGTAAAAGACCTAGCTTTATAATTTTTATTTAACAAGAAAGTAAAAAAATCACATAGTGTATTTTTTGTTAAACAGATCTAATCATGTCTTATTAGACACATCATACATGTTCTGTCAGTCTAACATAAAGTATGCAAGTTTTTGTGTGTATATCTGGACCACTTCTAGTTGAGTTGATGAGTGTTACATACACTCCTGCTTCAAAGAGCAAATGAAAGTATTGCATGGTGATGAGTATAAAATCTCACATACCTCAAGCTAAGATCTAGCTAAAGACACTTTCTCTTGAACCATATATGGTAGTGGACCTTGAACATCTTCTCCTGCTTTTTGGATAGAAAGATTGGATTGTTTTGTGTTTATAGGTAGGTTTTGATTAGAATAACTGGGTATAAAGTTGCACTAATTTAACGAGCTTTAGAAAGCCGATGATCCTCTTCCTAAAGCCAAAGCCGCAACCCACAACTTTACCAATGTTTTATTCAGCTGGAAGGCCAGAAGCTAACTGCCAAGACTTTAAACTATTTGATAATACCATCAAATACGATACACAATAGGATTAAATTTTTCTTTTTTTGATTGGATTCGAGTACCTTTTTTTGATTGGATTCAATGTATCATTATCACTTCGCGTAGGTATTACGTAGGTGACACATAACTAAAACCATCACTCTTTCTTCATGTAATCACCACCTCTCATCACCCTCTTGATATACAACTAAAACTATCACCCCCTCACCACATCTTCACTCATGACCATGATTACACCAGGCATGCTCACATCCGGTCACGCTCGGCTGTAGTGGAGAGAGGGCGTGATGGGACGTGATTAAGGGCATTCATGCCCTAGTCATCGATCGTAACACATAACCTTAACCTTATGATGATTGTTCCTCAGGCATAAGCATGTTTTGAAAATCGGACCGGACCAGGAACCGGGGGTCGGCCGGCCCAAAAAGGCAAAAACAATGTGAGCCGCCCTCAAGGGAACTGGCCGGTTGAGCCGGTTCACCAGTCGGACAGGATTTCAAAATTTTTTTAAAACTAAAATCCAAAGAATTAAACATTAAATCAAACCTTGTATTTTTTTTAACATGATTATGTTTGTTTGAATATTAATTATGTTTGTTAAAATATGTTTATAATTCTATGATTTGTTTGAAAATGTTTATATATTTATTATGTTATTCGGTCCTATCGATCAGATCAGTAACCAATAAAGCATTCGGTTTAACGTCCGATCCAATTATGAAAACACTGGGCATAACAACTTTAAGAAGCATAAAACGATGTTTCTCGTGGGCTTTAGCGGAATTAGCGCCACCTCACCCACCTTTCATTGACAACCACGTTGAGTCAACCTACCCTCACAGAGTTCCACTTTTCGTTGGTAAACCAATGGGCTCTGGGCCATACTTTGAAGCCTTTTTCTGTTCTAAAAGGAACAAAAATACCAGAAACTATGCTATAAAATACAGGCATCTCTGCTCTTTCCTTCAGGATCCCACCTACTTTTTGTGTCATTTTCGAATCCAATCGGAAACCTAGACAAGAAACTACGATCGAGATGGGAAGCACCGGAGTTTCATGGAAACTGGCCGATCATCCTAAGCTACCGAAGGGAAAGGTGATTGCTATGATCGTTTTGGACGGTTGGGGTGAAGCTTCTCCAGATAAGTACAACTGCATCCATGTTGCCGAGACTCCGACCATGGATTCGCTCAAAAACGTAATCGATTTCTGTCTAGTTTGATATTTATCTGCATCTGTATTCGTTCATGTGTATCGATCGATATTTGAAGCTGTTATTGTGTTATTCTTAGATCTAAAGCGTAATCGTTTTCTATCTACTTTTTATATATCTGTATCTGTATAGCTTTTTGTTAATGTGTATTGATTGATTATTGAAGCTGTTAATGTGTTGTTTTTTAGATCTAACGAAACCTTGATGTTATTTCGTCTATGGAGCTTACGTGACTCTCTGAAAGAGTTGATTGGTGTGTGGACTGTTTGAGTTTATTCGAAGCAATTATTTGATTGTGAATTGATGGTTTATTTATGTTTTTAGTAGATTTGTTAATTGGTTCTGCTATATAGGATAATGTTTGGTGATGATAAGTTCAAATGCATCCATGTTGCAGAGATTCCAGCCATGAATTGTCTCAAAAACGTAGATGATTTATCTCTAATTTGCTACATATTTGTGTCTGTGTTAAAATGTATGTATTGGTTTTTGCAGCCGTCAATGTTTCAGTTTTTAGATTTCGAATCAGTGATGGGGGTTATGTCATGGCCTGAAAGAGTTAATCCGCATAGAATACAATGACTAATTGAGTTTATATGAATCAAATCAGTGAGTTTGGACTGATAATTCATATGATTTATGCATGTTTGCAGTAGATTTGTTAGTTGGTTCTGTTAGTTTGATTAAGGTTTGATGATGATAGGTGGTTTGACTGATCCTAAAGGGAAATAATAATATCAATGATTGTAATGCTGTCAACTTCTGATAATCATTGTTAAGTGTAAATTAGATCTAAAGAATTTTACTTTTTTATTTTTGAACAGCAATTTGCCTTAGGCAAGGTTTGATACCATGGCCTCATGGTTATGGGACTCCTCTTTTACCACTTGGATCCAACCCCCTCACCTTCTAAAAAAAATTTACTACGGTCTGAAATAGTTAATTTTTCTAGAGAAAATTAGTGAATATAATTGAAAAAAATCAATTATTTTGAACAAGTGTATTTTAGCAAGACCTTAAATGATTTTGTATTCACTGGAAGATTGATCCGTATAGTAGTTGTTTTACTTGAGCCTAGGGTTCCCAACTGGTTTTGAACCTTTTAAACTCTGTTCATCTGTAACCTCATTTAATTCTTATTGTCTGAAAAATATACATCAAGTTTTTTGTGTTGTTTGACGCTAACTGATTGAATGGTTTGTTCTCAGAAAGGCTAACTATAAATTTGAACAATTTGATTTTACTTTAAGGCTTTTAACTAAAATAACTTCTTGCGCTTGCAGGCTATCTTTTTTAAATGTTCTTTTGATCTGTTCATAACCAAATGTGTTGAATAACCTTTGATGTATGTCTTTTGCTATAGGGTGCCCCTGACAAGTGGAGATTGGTGAGGGCTCATGGTACTGCTGTTGGGCTTCCCACTGAGGATGACATGGGAAACAGTGAAGTTGGACATAATGCTCTAGGTGCTGGAAGGATATATGCTCAAGGGTGATCTTGCTTCCCTCTTATTGATTCTCCTTTTTATATTTTGCTTTCAATTCAAGCTTAACATTAGATATTTAGAGGGAGATTACGTTTCCTCCCCTGTTATTCAATAATTAGTAAATAGTAAGTGTTTGGGATTGTTAATTTAACTCTTTATGATATGCTTATATGTAGAAGCAGATAATCAGCCCATTGAAAGAAACTTAGTATAAGACAAAGTTGTGATCATGTATCGAACTATCGATAATTAATTATTAGTTTGAAATAAGCAATCTCAAAGTGCTTACTGGAAACAGCTTATGTCACCTTAAAATAAGCAGATAAGCATAAGCACTTTCTTTACTAAATCGTTCAAAAATGTTTATGTTTCTAGAAATCGCAATAGACAGTTAAGCTGTTCAAATTTGCAATTCCAAACTCCGTAGATTCCCATCCGTTAAGAAACAAAAGAACAACCAAGAGCCCTCTTATATTAATAACAAAGTCAAACACACGTGCTATTCATTTTCAGATCCTCATCCATCCTACTATATATATTTTTGAATATTCTTTAATGTATTCTGCCTCCCTTTGGAAGATTGGTTATAAATTTTTGTTTTCTCTCTTTTAGTGCAAAGCTAGTGGATCTTGCTCTTGAATCTGGAAAAATATATGAAGATGAAGGGTTTAATTACATCAAGGAATCTTTTGCATCAAACACCTTGCACCTTATTGGATTGATGAGTGATGGGGGTGTGCACTCACGCCTTGATCAATTACAGGTATATTCAGTTGATCATTGTAATAAAATTAGGGGTGTAAACAAGCCAACATTTGAGTCAAGCTTGACTTGTTTGGTAATAAAATTTATAGGCTTGAGCTTGGCTTGTTTGCTAACAAAATTTATAGTACACAAAAATAGACATACAAACATACCTATTAAAATCCTACTATTCAGTATGGTCTTCAGGGATGGGGGGTTGGGACGAAGACAAACCTTATCCATATCATAAGAAAAAAAGAGACTGCTTTGAGAGACCCCCAGATAATACACAAAAATATACTTATTAAATCTTTTGTGTATACGTGTTATATATTTTATTATGTCATATCAATTATACATTTATACATGTTATGTCTTTATGTAATTATGTATATTCATAATATATAAGCTACTTGAAACTCACAAGCTTGATTAAGCTCAAAGGTGAAGTTTTGGCTCGAGTTTACTAAATGGTCTCCATGTTAAGCTCGAGCTCAGCTCATGGCTCGTTTAGCTCGAGCCAACTCGAGCTTTTAATTAGTAAGTAGCTTGGCTCACTTACAGGCTACAACCTTAAATGTAATTATTCAGCAAGCATTTTACTTTATCTTCGTTGGTTGATGGTCATGAGTATAATTTATAAATGAGTTGCAGTTGTTGCTTAAAGGAGCTAGCCAGCATGGCGCCAAGAGAATTCGTGTCCATGTGCTTACTGATGGACGTGATGTTTTAGATGGTTCAAGTGTTGGTTTTGCTGAAACACTTGAAGCAGATCTTTCAGATCTACGCAGCAAGGGCATTGATGCTCAGGTGGCTTCTGGTGGGGGCCGCATGTATGTCACCATGGATCGTTATGAGGTAATGTCTTCATAACTTCTTTGCAATTCTTAGGTTTACAATTGACAGTATGTGTGGGCTATATACTTTTTCTTGCATGTATATTTGCATGACACAAGATAATGTAATCATTTTTTGTTGCACACTTCAAAACATGAGAAAATAGCGAACATTTCATTTATTTTGATACGAACGAAATTGAAAAGTTAAAATTTTTTGGCGATAGTAATAATCCAGTTACCAAATCTGGTCATTCATGTAAAAGGCTAGAGTTTTTATTTTGCAAAAATGGAAGGAGGAATGGACAACAAAAGAAAAATATTATAATCCTTTACCTTGTAGGAATATTATCTAGAATGAAATATTGTCTCAGTTTAAAATTAGAAATGGAGAAATATAAAACAATCAAAATGGAATGGGATAGAGGCATAGAGCGACATCCCACTTTTCCCAAACCCTCCAAATAGCCATGAATGGAATTTATTGGGTATGGTTGTTGTCAACATGCATTGGGATTCCTGCCATTATATATATTTTCATTGGGAGGAGTGTATTTCTTTCATTTCCACAAGGAACTAAATCAAAATTGACAATGTAATTTTTTTTTGGTTCAATGAACTATAGTAACACAAAATTCTCCTAAAAATTTAGAAATAAATAAAATTATATCTATAATACTTTTTTGAGATTTTTTTAATTCTTCATTTTGTTTATTTTTTTATTTTAGTAGATATAAATTCTACTGTATTTTATGAATTATATGGCAAATAGAAGTAAAATTATATATTGCCTGTCTAATGATACTTCAAATGGGAAAATGAGAAAAAGGTAAGATAAATTAGATATCAATATATCAAGCAACACACGTGAATGGCTCTTTGTCCCTACATACCATCAACACATGATAATGGAATGCAAGTGATAATTCCATTCCAGCACTCATTCTATTACCTGCTGCATTCCATTCCTTTCCATTCTACTGACCCAACGTTTTAGAATGTTTGGCTACAGTTTTGTTTACCCTTTATCAATAATTCACCAGTTGTAACTTGTAACATGCCCACTCATTGGTGTATTACTAGCTTTACACATCACTCCAATTGACCATAATTTAGATTTTTTTCACATCTTTAAAATTTAACAATTTTCTTCTTGGATATATTATTCAATTTAGAAAATAAATACATTGGTTAAATTATAGACACATGACATGTTCCTTTTTGCAGAATGATTGGGAAGTTGTGAAACGTGGATGGGATGCGCAAGTTCTTGGTGAAGCCCCACACAAATTTAAGAATGTTGTTGAGGCTATCAAGACACTTAGAGAGGTCCCAGGTGCTAATGATCAGTACTTGCCTCCATTTATCATAGTTGATGATAGTGGAAAGCCTGTGGGTCCAATTGTGGATGGTGATGCTGTTGTCACTTTCAACTTCCGAGCAGATCGTATGACTATGCTTGCCCAAGCTCTTGAATATGAGAAATTTGATAAATTTGACAGAGTGCGCGTCCCAAAAATTCGGTATGCGGGTATGCTTCAGTATGATGGGGAGTTGAAGCTTCCAAGCCACTACCTTGTATCTCCTCCATTGATAGAAAGGACATCTGGTGAGTATTTGGTGCATAATGGGGTCCGCACTTTTGCTTGCAGGTGAGAGAATTTCTCTTTAAAATGAAGCTTTCTTAGTATTCAGTTTAGAGGTGGCTATGTTGACCTTTCACTTATGAATACTTGTTTCGGTTAAAATTCATATCTAAATGGTTGGATAAAAAACAGACTATTTTAAGAGAAAGTGAATTAAATGGGTCGAAAGTTGCAGGACTTGTATCTTAAAAACATTAAATCCCTGCAGTGATTTTATAAAATCTGAAAGTTTTATAACAAATGGCATGAATTTTTTTGAAAAAGGTGACTCTTTTTAGAGTTCGAGGTAGGAATTTTGCCCATTTTCTTATGAACAAGCCAATTTAGGTTGTTCTTTTTCTTAATCTCAAGTACGTATCTGGCTTTGTTTATTGGTTGAAATCACTGTCTTTCAAAGATATCAAATGGCATTTTTGTCATTTGACTTGTTTTTGGGCACAATTGATATAATATGAAACCATATACCTACTTGAGTGGTCTACGAAGTAGTATGACCTTAATGGAAAAAAGTGGTGGCCTCCACATAAGTTATCCCTAAGAAGTTAAAAGTTTGATATTGAGATAACCCAATGTAACAAAGATTAACCTTTTTGACCAAACCATTTGGTTTATTTGTTCTCTGTTATCTCAAAATAAATCTTAACCTAACCACATTTGCTTTACTTGTTCAATAGTGAAACTGTCAAGTTTGGCCATGTCACATTTTTCTGGAATGGGAACCGTTCTGGATATTTTAATTCAGAGTTGGAAGAATATGTTGAAATTCCAAGTGATAGTGGAATTACCTTCAACGTTCAACCAAAAATGAAAGCTTTGGAGATTGGTGAGAAGGCTCGTGATGCTATCCTCAGTGGAAAATTTGACCAAGTAAGAGAAATTTTTTTACCTGATAATGCATATAAAAAAGGTAGGCCAACTGCACAAAAGATAGCCACATAATCTTATTAAATTTAAAACCCAACTTAAATTACTATTGCCGGTTTAGGATGAGACCTATTCTTAACTGATTTTAAGTGTAAATTAAATTGCTTGTGTCGCGGGAATTTATGTCAACCGCCACATAGGATGGCACATAATTGAGTAAATCCTCATGTGAAAAATGAAGTAATAGATATTCTTTGATCGCCATAAATTTGTTTGCATGTTTGACAAAATGAAATATTTTCATAATTTATATATCAAATGAGATGCCACTTGGCACACACGTATGTGGCATATAAAATGTAAATTGGTTGCTAAAATTTGTAGTAAAGTGCAATTGTGCAAGTTAATTTCTAGATGACACTAAATTTTAAGTTGGTTGCTAAAATCTGAAAAAAAAGTGTAGAGTTCGTTTGTATTTTTTGCAGTTACCCCTAAAATAAATATATATTTATATACTTGATGTTATAGCTATCAATTTCATTTACAGCAATATAATAAATGTGTTAGCTTGGACTGTTTGATTAACGCTAAGCTGTTCTTAGGTACGTGTGAACATACCAAATGGTGACATGGTTGGGCATACCGGTGACGTTGAGGCTACTGTTGTAGCATGCAAGGCTGCTGACGAAGCTGTTAAGGTAAGTTATATGATCTTTGGAAGTTGTTGTAATTTAATCTCAAATATACTTGGTAACAACTTATAAATGTTCTAGGGTTTGCTGGTTTGGTGTAATTATTTTTATCAAATCTTATTGGTCTATCTTGCTATTTCTAATTGCTGCATCTTTAACGTTAATTTTGCTGCTATTAGATGACGTAATTTCAACTTGTTTACTATGTACGGGTTGAATTAAGTTTTTGTTTCATCTTTAATGGGCCAGAACCAGATAGTCTAGATAAGAAGGGTGGTCAAATAGGTTATGGGTTGAGCATTTCGAAAGTCAACCAAATGGTATGTTTAAAGATTTTTTAATTCTTAAATCTCTAAACTTTTAAAGATTTTAACGAATAAGGCCTTTTAATAAAGTTAAAGGACTTAATCATGCCACGAAGGACTTTTATATTAATAACAATGTGCAGTGTCCTAATTCTTTTAAAAAATTGGACACAAATTGTTATCCTGTACATATCCAAAGATTACCTATTTTAACTTTTGACATTTGTTGACTGGGTTTTGGTTTGGTTACAGATGATTATAGATGCAGTAGAACAAGTGGGTGGGATATATGTGGTGACTGCTGATCATGGTAATGCTGAAGATATGGTAAAAAGAAATAAAAAGGGTGAGCCTCTTCTCAAGGATGGTGAGGTTCAGATCCTAACATCACACACACTTCAGCCGGTAAGCGATTTAATTTTTTATATATATATTACATTTTTAATTTATTAAATTAAGATATGATGGTTGTGGAAATAGCATCAGAATTTTAAACTTTAATAAATGGATTATATAATATAAATCTACTTTAAGATAGTACTCTTTAAGTAGAGCAAGTTACATTTTTCGGCCCTGTCTGTAATATGCAAAAAGTAATGAAAATTGTAGGTAAGCTTCAATAATTAAACATTTGCACCGGAGGGATAATTGTAATTCTTGAAGTTTACGGATCATTTCTGTAAGCTTATGCATACCCTTAGGGATTAAACAATGTTAACTTACTCTAAACAAGACAATGATTCATTTTAGAGAAAATCACAAAAATTATTATTTCATGGGAATTGAAGAGAGATGATATCAGAAATACCTAAACCCATGGAGCTCGGAATATTAATATTGATTACATGGCAAGACACATGCACATGTAATGATGTGGTATATTGGAGTTGGGGTCTTCTATGAAGCCTTTTCTGACCACATTTGGGGTAGGGGTAAGGTTTGTCTTCATCACTCCCAAACCCCGCAAAGTAGAATTTCACTTGGTATGTATTTTTTTGTAATAAATAGCTGATAGGATTGAGCTACAACAATGTGCTAGTCATTTTTCTTTTCATTTTGAGTTTCACAATATAACAACCGGTGACGATTGCTTAAAATGTTCTTTGAGCTAATTGTCTAAATTTTTGTTATATATAAATTATAACGTGGATAATGGAAATAAATAATCTCTATCTATACTTAATAAATAAAGAATTGATTGTATTGTGTGTCACAATTTTGTGAGCATAAAATTTCCTTCTTGTTTATCTTATTTTAACCTTTTATATTATATTTCTCCTTATGTGACATCTAATATTTAATTTATTCATCACTATTTAATATTTTTTATTCAATTCATATAGGTGCCAATCGCGATTGGGGGGCCTGGGTTAGCAGCAGGTGTGAAATTCCGCAAGGACGTGCCAAGTGGCGGTCTAGCAAATGTTGCAGCCACTGTGATGAATCTTCATGGGTTCGTTGCACCTGACGACTATGAGACGACTCTTATTGAAGTTGTTGATTGAGTATGAAAAAAAGGTGCTTTTTTGATTTGATTTTGTTTAGTTCACTTCACGTGGTTTAATAATTTGATGGAAAAAGCAAACATATGACAAAATAT
Organism: Mikania micrantha; assembly: GCA_009363875.1. Classification (NCBI taxonomy): domain Eukaryota; kingdom Viridiplantae; phylum Streptophyta; class Magnoliopsida; order Asterales; family Asteraceae; genus Mikania; species Mikania micrantha. The sequence continues at coordinate 13,119,664 of CM018691.1, forward strand.
GATATGTTACATTTTTCCTCACAACATACGTTTGAGTGAGTTTTAGTTGCAAGCCAAGCACATGGTTGTAAAAGGAATGGTTTATAAAAACGAAAATGGAAAACACACGAGCACACGTAGAACTGCACGTAGACCGGAATAAAATTCCTTTAAATAAGATATCTTATTATTACATCATCGTTTATATATGATCCTTTGCATGAAACAGTCGACTCTAAATTAGAACAGACAGTCACCATATGTAAATGATTTCTGTTTAGAGGTGAGAAAACCGTTTTTTTTTTTTTTTTTTGTGTAACTGATTCTGGTTCAGACGGTTTTGGTTTTGGTCAAAATATATGTATTTTTTCTATATTTTGGTTCTTTTTCCATCCTTAATTTTTGAAAACATTTAACTTTTTTGTCATTAAATTATTAGATTATATGGCTTTGTTCGTTTATACAATATCTAGTGAACGTTAAGTGATAAAAGAATTGCACAAACATTTCCGTATGTTGAAAAATTATTCCATAGTTAAAACTTAAAATTTATATAACATGTTAACCAATACATACATTCAGCATAAATTAAACTTGAACGCTATATTAACTGAAACGCGTAACCTTGTGAAAATTTAGTGACAACCTGAAACCTAATATGTAAGACATAAAAAATAATCATATCAACAAATATGACTTGTTTATTTGAGACTCACAGGTCACATCGTTTAGAGAAAATAATTTGAGATATTAATAGTGGATGAAGTATTACTCATAATTACAAATAAAATATTACTCGTATTCATAAATTAACAATATACCTAGTAATCTTGATTCATAACAAGATAAATTGATAAAATTGGGTAAACAATTATTGCCTTTTGGGTTGAAACGTAACACCTTAACACAAAGCGGGTCAAGATAGACAACTTGAAAAACCATGTGAACATAATAGATTTCAAATAAACTATTTGTTTAGTTATAACTCATTTTAACTTGAGTGAAATTTATTTTTTTTAAAACGACCTGTTAAACCCAAACGGATTTTGATTAAAACTCGTATTGACCCGTACTCATCCTAACTCGCACCCGTTCTGACCTGTTACCCAACCCAACCCGCTCATTTTGCCATGCATAATTAACAATAAACAATCAACCCAACACAATTTGAATTGCGTCCAACATATAGTTGATATCTTTGATATAAATAAATATATAAAAGCTGTTCAAAATAAATAAATATATAAATTGAGTTTGGGTTAAAATATTTAACCTATCAACTCGATATCTTTCAATCTACCAACTGAAACTCTGAAAAATTGTAGTTTATGAACTACTTGGAAGGGAGGGAGAGAGGGAAAAAAATAAACCTCTTTGGGTTTAGTTTTATGTTAAACAGAAAGTTAAAGTGAAAATAACTGGTTTTTATAGACGTAAACACCATCATTTTGCTCAAATGCTTCACCTCCCCAAACCGAATGGTTTCAACATCCGCAAAAAGCAGTTCCTTTTGGCTTGGTTTTGTTTCTAGACATACAAAACCAACCCGGACCATACCTTTCGGAACAAAATCTAATTATTCATGTTTAATGACCATAAAAAATCCAATAAAAATATGAAAAAATTCATGCAACTTGAACAACAAATCAGCATCATACTCCACAACCCTAAAACTAACCATAGTTAGTACCATGCGCACACACAAGCACTTGAAACTATTTAACTAGAGGTGTTAATCTACTCAATTAGACCAAACATGAACCAAACCATAATTGTTACCCGTATAAATCTCGTTGCGTTCTTCATCGAAGTAAAGGGCTGTTATCTCTTCAAGTGCATCCGCAACCATCTGATTTTCAATCATTCTTTGTTTTTCATCTTCATTAAGAGTCGCATTGGTAGAGTTTATTTTAGCTACACATTTCCCAGTCCATATGTTGCTGACATTAATAGAACCAGCTGCATCACAAATTCACAAAAGTATGTGTGTGAGCTCTCGCTAGTAATATGGGTTCAATATCATTCAATATGTTTTAAACACCTAACCATTAATTTATAAAAAAACAGCATGTGTATAAGGACTAGATTGATAATTTTAACCTACTTATCGGTAAACAGATCAACTTGGGTCATACATTGCCTCTAATTATAACCTTAAAATAGGATTGTTCATAAAGCTAGCTCGAAATTAGCTCGTTTGTATACAAGCCGAGCCCAGGCCAAGTTTTGTTTAGCTTAGTTTTGACTTTTGAAGCTGTGTTTTATTATAAATACCAAGCTGTGGTATTCTTATGTTATCAATTTTTTATTAAGTTCAATAAAGAAAAGGAGTCGAGGGAGTTGTCCTCAAGTTCTTGGTGTTTTGTGTTTATGTTTTTGATCGGAGAAGAAGTAGATTAGCAAGCTAAAAGATAGCAGGGACTTCATATATTTATATAAGATGGATTATGTGTAATGTTTGGTGATTTTTATATTTTAAATAATATATGTTTGTTTCAATTCTTTATTAAACGAACACGAATAAGAATTTTACATTCGGTAGCGTTCATGAACAAGTTTTTGTTAAATGAATGGACATGAAAAGGGCTCGTTCGTTTGTTTACAGCCTTAGGATTAAACACCGTGTAATATGCAAACTTGACCAAGTGAAAATCATTTGAACCATTTTTTTTGTTCAAACGAATGTTCATCTAACACAGCCAATTGAAATATGCTTACTTGGGTAGCCTATAAAGTAGTTTTAATTTAATATATGGTTTGTCCACGCACATTATCCCTATAAGATATATCAAGTCAATGGTGCACAACAACAACAACCTTACCCAGTATATTCCCACTTTTCAGTAGGGTCTGGGGGGGAAGGATAGATACAAACCTTACCCCTATCCCAATTGGGATAGAGAGGCTGCTCCGAAAGAGTCCCCGGCTCAAAGTTATCGTTTGAGGTTGATAATCCCAATGATTTTAACGCTATTTTCACAAAATAATTGAAATAACGTTAAAATTAGTGCACTTTTACTTTTGCCCCTTAAGGGCTCACACATATATACATTATATGCGTGCACCACAAATGGGGCGTATCAAGTCAATGGTGCATGAAAACTAAAAAAATGTACCTTTCCCGCTAATTCGTTGATCATTTGGATCACCTTTGCAGAAAGAAATTATAAGACTTTGATCGCTTGTTATATGAATGTTGTTCGTATTGCAGTCTGAATGCCATAACTCATGATCCTCGAATGATGTCACAAGTTCTCCTCGAAAGTTCCAAACAGAAACTGTTTGGTTTCTGAATGTTAGAAATAACTGGTTTTCATATAGAAAAATAAATGCAGATGGAGTCATGAACTCAGTTCTACCAACTTCTTTCATCTCAGCATTTTGTACCTACAACAGAGAAAGTAATTAACTGAGTCGCACACATACACACAGAGAAAAAAGAACAATAAAAAAGAGAGAATCAGAATCAAGTGAGAAACTAAATCTTTGTGAGAAGCAAGCTAATTCACAAATTTTGCAGCATGTTTCATAGTCCTGTGAATTAGCTCAAATATGTAAATTGTGAATCAAGGCCCCGTTTGCAGTGTGCACATGTAATGTGTATATGTGTCGGCCCTCGAGAGGAAAAGGTAAAATTGCACTACTTTTAAAGTCATTTTACTTAATTTTTGTAAAAATAACATTAAAAGCGTTAAGTTGGTCGGTTAATCAAGCATCATGAGCCGGGTGTCTCATAGAAGCAATCACTAGAGCTCAAAAATTTGAGCTGTATTTACTATATATACAGCTCTAGTGGTGTCAAGATGGGTGGGTTGGGTAACACGCTCAAATGTGTTTGGCTTGAAATACAAAACAAGTCATGACAAGTTGGTCTGCGAACACTTTTTTTATCATTAATGTGCCAATCATGATTACAAAAGCATCATATAATAATAAAAAAATCTTTGAATAAATACATGTTAAGGGATTTCATGACTTCTATCCATTAAAACATACATTGAGAGACTTTCAACCCATTGACCCATTTGATACCAAAACATGACCCAACCGACACTTACGACTACACTGTGTCGAAATCGCCACCTTCAAAAAGCTCTCAACAAGATCTACAATGATAAATAAATGATCTATCAAACTTACATCAAGAATCTGAAGATTCTCATTTTCTTGCTTAACAAGAAGCTTTTCATTGAATTGTTCTATAAAATCCACCTTCTTATTGCGATGAAGTAAATGATTAAAATCTTTCAAAACTGTGCCATCTTCTATTGATAATATCTTTAGAGGAACATGGCTCTGAGCCCTAGTGAAAATCAATAGCATGATTCCAGGACTATTACGAGGGGAAAAAAAGCATTAGCATGAGGAGATAATATCTTAATATACAACTTGATGGGGAAACTAGATGTAAATCAGGACAAATTTGTCATAAAAAACAAACCAACAAAAAAAATATTATTCTCCTTCGATTCAAGATCACAAATTCACACACCCTCTTAATAGCACCCACCTTTTGTCAACCAAAACAATTTGTAAATTACTAGTTAATAAGTTTACCAATCAAGAGTTAACTTTACCAGGTGCACCCTTTGATATGTTGGACCTCCAGAAATTATGGTAGGAATAGAAGATCATAAAACAGAGAGTAAAAGGATATAATAAATTACCTGATTTTGATTTCTTCTACATCTTTGTCTGTTATAGAGTATAACAGTGTATAATTCTTCAGATCAAAGACCTTGTATATACTTTAGTAAAAAAGAGAGAAAGTCAATAAAAATCTTGAGGCGGTAAAAAAAATATAATATTAACAAAAAGGAAAATACCTATCTTGTGCAGAGTAGGTAAGCACCTTCCCATTGACATCATCAAACTCCACAAAACCAGGCCATTTCAAAGACTCTGATTCAAAAAGGGGAAAACCAGCATCTGGTTGGCCTCTTTGTATGTATCTACCATTACAAATGAATCAAATATCAATACAACAATACAAGTATTTTCTACTGATGATGCATACATACGAAGTTAATTGGCAAGATGGGTGGTTGGGTAATGGGTTGAACTGGTTCGGTTTGAAGTTGTCCACTTTGGTATGCGTCAAAACCAGCCAGTCATGATGCCAGGGTCAACGACTTTTTCCCCATCCGTAAAACTTTTTTGTCATAATTCACTTGTTAATTATGGTTACCATATGGAAACAGTTATTTAAAATTTTGAATAAAATGATTTAGATGTATGTATGCAATAAAAATATTACAAAAGAAGTAATGAGACTTTCAACTTGTTTGACTAGTTCCCCGGTTATTTTTTGAGTTTAACCCGTTAAAAATAGAACCCAAATCAACACATAGATTAGTTAATGGGTCAAAATGGCAAAATATCACTGCAACATCTTTCTAAATCTTTGAACAAACAATTTAGGAGAGCATAACCCAATTCTACAAATCAAGGCATAGATTGGTGAATGAGTCAAAATGGCAATATCATTGGAACAACTTTCTAGTTCTTTGAACAAAAAATTTAGGAGAACATAACCCAAAGCTACCAATTCAAGCATATAGGTCAAAATGACCAAACCTTTTGCCTATTTCTTAGAATGTGATTACAAAATACAGCATAATCTCAACAACGATTAAAATCTTTAAAATTATTTATATTCATTAAAGATAGAATTTGGTTGCCTTTCAACCCATTCGACATTTATTTTTTTATTTGACCCTTAGAGATAAAAGGATTCCCAAACTGACTCGTCCACAAGTAAATGGGTCGAAATTGGCAACATTATTTGCACATTTCCTAATCATTTTATAATAATTAATGTTTTATGTATTACTATAAAAACGATATTATTACAAAAGTCATCTTAATGTATTAATAAAATAGACTCTAGCGGTTTTCAATCCATTCCACTTTAGCAAATAATTTTTTATTTGACATGTTTGAAATAAAACACAACCCGAATTGACCTATATATCACTAAATGGGTCAAAATTGCTACTATGGTGGCAGAGAATATAAAAGTAATAAACTCACTCTATTCTTGTTGATCTGCATTTGAGTGAACTGAAATTGTCTGAAGCATATACAGAAACTGTAATTAACGAGTCGTTATTTTTATTATAAAACAAGCTACGGATGACTTCATCTGGAAATATATTCAAGAAACAAATCCTCTTGTTTGTATCTGCATTTAGAGTGCCAACCAAAAGAAATTTTTATATAAGATTGTTCTCTCTTAAAAAATAATAAAAGGGTTAATATCACACATATCCTTCTAATAATTCGAAATTCATGTATGTCCTTCTAAATTTCATAAAATTATATTCACACTTTCAAAGCCTAAATAATGTACTTCACTGAATAACTGAGTAAAAAACACTGTTATTACTTTTAATCATCTCATCGCATATTGCACTCTTTATTTATTAAGTGACAAATTCTATTTTGAAGCAATTAACTTTATTTTGTATACTATAGAATGGGTACATGTGATAACTTTATCGATTTAGGAGGATAAAAATAGGATACAATCAGATTTAGAAGAATACATACGAAAATGTAAACTTTTAGAAGGATATGTATGAAATTGTTACTTGATAAAAAAATTACTGATAATACTAAGTGTTACCTCTACTAAAAGCTGCACAAACACCAGAACTTGCAAGAGCAAATACTATACCATGTGCTGCCACTATTTCAATGACTTTTGCCCTTTTCATCAAGAATGGCAATACGAATGATGGTTGTCCCTTAGGATCATGAGTATCATATTGTTCCTGATCCAGTTCAGAGAGCAGTCATTTAGGAGGATGTTTTCAATTTGGCATTTTCTTTTTAATTTTAAGTAGCAAACTAAGATAAAAATGTAAGGAATATCATTGTGTTACTGATGTTATAACAAGCTTAGTATCATGTCACAAATTAGTGGAAATCAACAGTGTAAACTATTTCTCAAATTTAACAAATTAATGTTACATTTTCTTGATATGACAATCAGAGTGAGAAGCATAGGACACTTTATAATAATGAATAAGCTGGTGTGCACACAAGCATTCCTGATCCGAATCTTACTTGTTTATAGATCTTTCTGCTTTCATTAGTTTGAAAAGCTGTAATTATGAACAGGTTACTTGACAGATAATTTTCTTAGTCTCTATCTTTGAAGGATCAATAATTGTTAAATTTCTCAGCATATCTTCATCTAATCCTAACAATGATTATTAAGATTGCCATCTGAACTAAAAGCCTACTGCCATCACTAATTCAAAGCCATTTAAACGTGACTAAGTTTACTTAGAAAACAAAACAAGGCTCACTAAACAAACTTAGACCATAAAACGTGCAGAAATGCAATGATTCATATATTATTAAAAAATATAGAACAAAAATTAAATTAACCTGAATTAGGTTACTAAAATCAAATCAAAATTTACCATCATTTAGTAGCAAAATCATATATATGCAAGCCTAATGAACTCAAATTCTACAGTAGCATAAATCACAACAAAACCTAATTTCTCCTTGTGCTTTCGATCTAAATGCATAAAAAGGAACCCTAAAATCTACACTAGCAGCGTATCTCAAGTTAAACAACGATGTATAAGTGAATTTCAAATAATTTACCGTCAACCGGATGTTCCTAAAGCGGTGGACGGAATTGGTTATGGAAAGCGAACGGTGTCGTTCAGAAGAAATCTCACGTCTATGAATTTTTTTGACGCTATTGTTAACCGACAGCCAGTTTCCCCACTCACGCTTTTTGGTAGCAACCACTCTCCTCCGGCCTCCGCAGTGCGGTAGCGGGCGGCTACTACCACCACCGCTTCTACTCGCCGTAGCAATTCTGCCGCTGCTACCACTACCAGACCCTTCCATAGATTCAGAATGTAAGTTTTCGGACTTCGGAGATTAACTTTCCGATTGGAATTCCACCAAGTAAATGATGATCATGATTCTGATGATGATCTGAATGTTATAATTTCAGTAGAAATACGAATAAGATTGAGTTGAATTTAGGAACGACTATGATTTGAATCGAAACGAAACGACAGAAGGGATGAAGTGAATGATTGAAGAATGTGGTAAAGTTCGAACCCAAATAGAAGTGGCGTATGCTTGCCTAGTAACCGTAAAAAACACAATCTGATTATAATTATAATAAATAAATAAATAAATACGTATTGCTTTTCAAGAAAGTTTATATCATTATTATTTTTTTTTATTTTTGTGATGATTAATAATAATTAAATATTCAAAACATGTCTATTATTTTAATAATTTATTAAAACTTAATCATAAAAATACTATAATTATGTTTTATCTTAAAAATATCATCTTATAATTTTTTAAATATTCACTATTTATTATTTATTATGTATAATTGTAAATTTTTTACTTTTGCTTCATCACTAACTAATAATATTGACATCCAAATTTTTAATATCTTATAAAAGAAGGTATTGACTTCTAAGAATGTTTATATCATTGTTTTTAGTTTGTTTTTTTTTCCTTTAATTAACTACTAATGATTATTAATAATTAAATATTTCAAACATATATTATAATTTTAATAATTTATTAAATTTAATCATAAAAATACTCTAATCATCTGTTATTTTAATGTTTAATTTTATAATTTTAAAATGTTCACCTAATTATTTATAATTGCAAGTGTTGTTGTGACAAGGATTTATAATCGGGTTTTGTGATTTTTCTGATTTTACATCATAATGACGGTCATTGTAAGACCATGGGGTATGTCCCTTGGCCCCAACCATTCCACCTAGGCGCTACGTAGGCATCCACCACAACCACTCACTCAATCACTTATGGTGGAAATGGTGGAAATGCCACGTGGTTGGTGATGATGTCCACGCCCAGCCCTCACACGGTCAAAATCAATTTCAAACGGTTGAAAATGCCGTTGTTGTGGCCACGCCCAGCCCGCCCACGCCCCAAGGGGGCGGTGTTCCATGCCCAAAAAACAACAACTCATGCCCCAACCACAGGACATACCGCATGGTCTAATGGGCTTTACGGTTTTCGTTTTGATATTAAAGGATTATTGCTGAATCCATGCAGCAAACTTGCAACACCCTTTAGTAATATAGTTTGTTATATAATATAAAAAATAATGTATCTAGATATTTATGTCATAATGTTGGTTATTGCATTTTTGAACCGATGATTTGTTTAATTATTTCTAACTAAAGTTGTTCAAAAAGCTTGCGTCTTTTAGCTTTTTTGAAATCGACTCATTTGTTAATAAGTCGACACCAAGCCAAGTTGCCAAGCCCTTCAGCCTGGGCCATTCAGAACATGTTCAAGTTCAACTCATGACTTGGCTATTAGCTGCCTTGTTAGATTGTACATTTAGCTTGTTTAAATTAAAGCCTAATTTTTAATTTATATAAATTATAATTCAAAATTATAACATAATATTTGTTCTTAAGTTTTACAATCAATCCAATGTTCGAATAAAAAACAGTCGTATGGTTCTTTTTACATAAAAAACGAATATAAAGATACAAGAGATGATCATTTTCCATAAATACATTTCTAGTATTATTAATTTAACAAATTAAGATAAACAATATATTTTTTTTTTGTTTTATAAGCATTAATGTGAAAAAATAGACAAAATCAATTTTTTATAAAAATAAAAAAGCTGGTTCGACTGTGCTCAACTTATTTACAACCCAAACTCTAAGGTATAATAGATTAATAAAGTCATTAATCCAACCAATCATATCGTAAATCACTGTATCTTTCATAGAACTTTTACATTATTATTCATTAGTAACCATGATATCTTGTGAGGTGGTGTAATGATATGTGCAAGGTCTGCAACCACCCACGTTCATTCTTCCTAGGGACACAAAATAATGAAAAAAAATTATGCACTTTATATATATATATATATATATATATATATATATATAGGAAAATGATAAAAAAGTAACTCACTAAATATGTAATAACCCGAAATAATCCGTCAAAATCAAGCCAAATCTTTAATTATTTTTTTAACATCATTGCAAACACGTTTATAATAGTTTCTTATTTTATGAGTTTTTAACATCTCATACAACGATGTGTACTATCATTCGGTTATTAATTAATTAACATAAACTCATAAAATAAGAAAGTGTTTTAAATGTGTTTAAAATGATGTTAAAGGAAAAAACAAAGATTTGGCTTGATCTTGATGGGTTTTCCGGGTTAACGCAATAAAGATGGTTATTTTTACTTCCATCCATATATGTATACAGTATATATAAAGTTTTTTGAATAAAAGCGTATAATTAATTTTAAAAACAAAACGTTTTAGTTTTTGTCTACTCTCGATCATATTAACATTTGATTTATTTTAAGTTCATTTAACATTTAAATATCTTTTAATTAAACTAATTTACCAATTATCTAATTATCATTAGGTTATTTAAATTTAAAGCCAAACAATAAAACCATATCACAAGACCCTTTTAATATTATTTTTATTAGATTTGATTTATTTAAGTACATTTAGCATTTGATTCATTTTTTTTATTTATTTTCTATCACAATTATTGTCGTACTATTAATTTTTTGAATAAGTTATTAAGTATATATTTCAAAAGACGTTTTTTCACTTGCACTAGACCTATAAATCTTAAGAGTTCATGAGAACAACTTTGTATTTTTTAAGTTAAGGTAATATTATGGTAAAGTGGCTCAATCCGATGGTTAGATCAATGGGGATCGTTCATTTTTTATGACTAGGTTTTCAAAACCTAGCTCAGATCAGCTTACTTTGAGACATTAGAAAACATATCTATAAGTCTCCAATCACAATTTCCTCTGGTCACATTCAAGATATATGAGTGTAGAAGAACATATCCAAAAATGAGATCATTTCAACGATTAGATTTTCGGAAATCATCCGATTTTGTTGTTGATTCTTCAAAAACGGGAATGACCCACACTCTTGTTTTCTCCCTTTGTTCTTGGCCGAAAATTTGATATAAAATGAGGGTTTTTAAGGTTTAAATCCCCACTAATCTTGTTCTCCAGGTTTCTCACTTTAACCCATCATCTTTCTTCTTTTGTTTATTGTCACACCTAATAAACTCAAGTTTGTTATGTTTCGTTTTACAGCCAAAACTCGTAATGAAATATAACGAAAATTTTAGGGTGTTAAATCCCCACTACTACGATGAATTAATTAGGTTGTTTTGAATGGAGCTTTCGGTATGTTTCTATTTGGAAGATGATCGCCGAGGTGTTTGTGTCACACCCCAAGCCGGCGGGACGGATCGACTTCCCCGCCGGGCGGAAGGTTCTCGGGGCGCGATATCGTGAGTGATAATCGTGATGATCAGATTGTTTACATAGCATCAATGTTAAGAATAACTAAAGCACAATAAAGCATTAAACTAGGATTACAAAGTTAAATTACAATATCAATGTTCAGTAATTTAACCCGGTAAACCTATCAAAAGAATCAAATGTTTTCTATCTTGTAACTGTACAAGACATCCAAAAGTGATTCGTATTAACAACAAAAGATGTGCTTCCAAAGATCTAATAGGTTCTCTATCAGGGCAGCCTAGTATGCAATCCAAAGCCTTAACTTAAACATGTGCATCACCTGAGAAAGCATGTAAGAAAACAAAGTCAACACAATGGTTGGTGAGTTCATAAAGTTTATAAGTTTAAAAATATCTTTAGCAAACCTCTTTCGGTAAAACCTTAACCTCATTAACTCCACATGTAATATCCAAATCGGTATGCTTATATATAGGGCATACCCCTGAGTCGAGCCTACAACCCGCCCAGACGCCATCCCACCACATACTAATTCACATATGACACTGTTGTTAATAATAATTAAGCATTTTACCTACCATTCAATCCAGTCTTCATTATAGCTTAAGTTTACTGTTTCAAAGTTCACAAGTTTATAGCCTTCATGTGTATTAGCTTTAATATAAGTTTAACAAGCATCATAGTTTCACACATCATAGTTTAGCTTTCACTAATCTCATGCGTGGGTACAAGCCCTGCTCTAGCAGTCGTTTAGCAATCACGTAGCCCACGGCTAGATACAAGCCCTGCTTTAGCAGAAGTTTAGCCATTACGTATCTCATGATTTAGTTTAGCAATTACGTGTCTCCTGTACAAGATACAAGCCCTGCTCTAGCAGAAGTTTAGCCATTACGTATCTCATACGTAGACATAAGCCAAGCATACACAAGTATTTTAGCATTTACATATCTCATATAAGCAGACACAAGCACTGCTCTAGCAGTCGTTTAGCAATCATGTGTCTCTTATATAGATAACAGCTTAGCATCGTCATAGTTTAGCTTCCACGTATCTCATTTCATGGGTACAAGCCCTGCTCTAGCAGTCGTTTAGCAATAGCCCATGAATAGATACAAGCTTAGCATATCGCACACAATCATAGTTTCAAGCATATAGTTTCAAGCATTAGCATATAGTTTCAGCATAAAGTTTGGAGCTTAAGTATCAAGCATTTAGCTTAAGCATCTAGTTTATAGGACAAGCATCAAGTTTATAGTTTAAGCTTCAAGTCTATGACATAGGCATCAAGTATATAGTTTAAGCTTTTAGTTTGTAGCATCAATATCAAGTATATAGTTTAAGCTTTTAGTTTGTAGCATCAGTATCAAGTATATAGTTTAAGCTTTTAGTTTGTAGCATCAGCAACAAGTATATAGTTTAAGCTTCAAGTCTATGACATAGGCATCAAGTATATAGTTTAAGCTTTTAGTTTGTAGCATCAGTATCAAGTATATAGTTTAAGCTTTTAGTTTGTAGCATCAGCATCAAGTATATAGTTTAAGCTTCTAATTTGTAGCATAAGCATCAAGCATTTAGTTTCGAGCATCAAGTATAAAGCTTTTCAAAATAAAAGTTTCCAAGCATAAGAATCATGATTATGTTTCAAAGCATTAAATAACATTTCAATAATTTCTTAAAATGTATAACATGCTTCTTAGTCCCGAAGTAAAACAAATAAGTTTGAAAAGGGACAAATGAACTCACTTTGTTGTTGATGTGGTTGACTAAATAAAGATAAGAATACGCGCTCTCGTTGTTGTGTTTGTAGTAGTATTCACGATCCTGTATTGATTTCATTTCATTGCAATTATAAGTATAAATTGTAATTTGTTTGTGTGCGTGTATGTGTTAGCCCTAATGTTGGCTAACACTTGAAGGTCTCGGTCTTCTTTTGGCCCTTGTTTCTCATCGTTGATTCTAATATCACTTAATCCAATTAGATTAGGGTTAACATGCTCTATCTATGCCTTTAATCCAACCGTGTGTAAAATAGTCATGTTTTAAGTGTTAGGAGTACATTAAATTCAAGAATTATACAACCTTTGTAGTAATAACATCATGATCACCGTGTATGTTACTCCTCCCACTTGTTTCATGTGTCTGCTCTCGTATTAATTTGTGTGGGCCGAATGGTACCCATAAGTCGTGTGACTAGTGGGCCAAGGAATTCACTTGGGCCTTTTAAGGTTATGTGTGGGCCAAGTAGAGGTGTTGGGCCAAACAAAGGGTGGGTTAAGATAGTCACAAGGGCCCATGGTGTTTTCTTGGGCCGGTTTATGGCTTTAACCGATTGGGTTAAATCATCTATGCTATGGATCCACCTATTAGGCTAGCACTAAGTCTTGGGTCGAGAATTATGTTTGTGGGCCCGCTAAGGCAAGATGACCGGATTAGTCTCTTGGCCACATGCACTGCTTGGGCCTTGGAGGATGTAGGCCGACATCAAGTTTGAGCCGTCTAAGTCATGTGGGTAGGCTTATGCCATGGATCGTGACCCATAAACGTATGCATGGACAAATTTGAATTTTTGTTCATGGATCAAATAAGTCATTGGGCTAGATTATTCATCATGGGCCAGCCTATTGAACTTAACCCATTCGAAGGAGGAAATGCAATATCTATTTCCAGCGAACCAATTGCTTTGAGGCTAAAGGTGCGGTCAAATGGAGGGCATAGGTTCGCCATAAATGATGCGAGGCTAGCAGCTCATGAATGGTTCGGCTGGGTCTAAATAGGTTCGGCACCCCTACATAGGTTCGTAGCCCTCCTGATACAGTATGGTTCGGCTAATATCATGCTGGTTCGCTGGGGCTGGGGTGAGGTTCGTGGGAGTAGCAGGTTCGGCTGGGTCACCATGGTTCGGTGGTAGGTGATGTTCAACAAAGGTTCGGCTACGCTGTGTAGGTTCGTTGCATGGGAGGTTAGTCATCCTTCCTTGGGTTCGGCTGAGGGGGTCCTTGGACACAAGGTTCGTGATCAGTCTCCTCAACCCCTAGGTTCGGTGAAGGTTTGCAGCACCTGAATAGGTTCGCTGAGCCGGGGGACGGCGCCACACAGGTTCGGCCGGTGAACATGGGTTCAGAAACCTGAGGTTTCCACGAACCTGAGTTTTCTTCTTCCCCATTTCCATGTACATCCTCTGTTCTAAGTTGTTTATGCACCAAGGTTTTGTAAAATATAGACACTCGAGGGCATCTAGTTCAAGAGGGTGAAAGTAGAGTCGGTTAAATGGTTTGTGAAGCAATTACAAAATGAAAACCCTACATTTTCGAACCTTTAAGTCTCTTTATCTTGAATTCAGCTGGAACACCTTTCAGATCGCTTGTACTTCTAGGTAGAGGAGCTCGAGACCTTCGCGTGGATACCAAAAACGCCCAATTTCACCAAGTTTTGAGCTAGATCTTGTGGCTTGAAGATGGGAATTTTTAGAGAGGGAAAGGAAAACGGGATTGAGAGTTTAGAGAGAGAGAGAGAATGTGTAATAAATGAATTAAATGTTTCTTTTAGGGTTTAAATACCTAGGGAATGTTCGGGTTCGTTTTGGTTGCTCGGTTTGCGTTTTCGTCTTGTTTCCGGCACGTTACGCGCGTGTTTTATAAATTAAATAAAAGAATTTATTTTTAGAATGTTTAGAATGTGATCATTATTAGTAATTATTTTATATATCGTATTCCTTAAATTAGTTGTCGAAGTTTATTATTTTAAACGTTTCGTTAACTCATTCGCGTGTTATTGAGATAGTATCTTTTAAATTTATTTCTGATGAGTTTCAAAATTGTAAAACAGAAAATATTATATGTGACACCCCGTAATTTACAGGTCAGCTTGTTCATTTATTTAAATGTTTATTTAAATGCTTTATGTACACGTGGCACTAGAATTAGATTAATTTAGTGTGACACGTGGCACGACAGTACAAACACTGACACACAACAGGATAATTCGTGGAATTATCGACAAACAACACACACGTGTCAAAACACACGAACGTTGGTGAACGTCAAGCACATTGTGTAGCACAACACTCGAGACTTCACGAAACACTCACACATTGAACTTGGAAATTCAAACGAGGCCAAACGATAGTTCGAAAGCGTGAAAACGACGACGAACGGATCAAACCCATTAAAAAGGGCTTATTGGGCTCTCTGGGAGCCCACCGCGGTACGCGGTGGCCCAACAAACACCCCATCCGCGATACGTGACATACATCGCGGGGATTGACTCCCGAAATACTCCGCGATACGCGGAGAACCTTTTTGAACCCTCTCCGCGGTACGCGACACCGCCCAGTCGACAAAATCTTATAAATCCAAGAACCATGATGCCTACACTACTTTTCCTCATCATTTCTTCGGCTATACACTCAACCTCTCGACCTTCTTCTTCCTTTACACCCCTGTAGCAGCCTTGGAAGCCATTAGAGACCAACTTTGAAGCTTGGAACTTGAGGATTGAAGCTTGGTGACTTCCTAGAGGCTTGACCATCAACACCATCTCCTTACTCTTGTCGAAACCAACGAACCAGGAGCTCCAGGAACTGTGGAACCTGCCATCTCAACTATTTGGAACATCTAAGGTAGTATCTATGGTTCTAACACTCTCTAGACACTCACACACTCACATGCAATGCTTGAAACTCACATGCAAGCACTTTGAATGCACATGCACGAGATTATGATCTGGGTTTGTTGATTGTAATGTGTTTTATGATGATCTATGATGTTAGCATCAAGTTTTGTGATGATCTATGATGATGGGTACATGTCTTGTTGAGTAAAATGATGATTTATGATGATATAAATGCATGCATGTATGATCCATGGGTATTGGAATGATGTTAGGTATATAGAAAGGTTCATAGATGATATTGATGATGATCTACATGATTAGATTTGGTTAAAATGGCCAAAAGGGGTGATTTTTGGTAATCTTTCTATTAATAGAAACTTTATCTTGTTAAAATGGTGTTATGAATGGAATGGTGGACATGCATGTATGTAGAATTGTTATTAGGTTGATAATATGGTGATTTGATTAGTTAGAAAGTGGTTTTGATAATGTTAATAGTCATACTTGTCATTGTTACTATTTTTAGTAACTTTATTTGTTGAAATAATGTTAAGTGATGATTTGGCTATATTGGTATGTTTAAAGTGATGCTAGATGGATTATTATGATGGTTGATGATGAGAAAATAGGATTAGAAAGGTTAAAATGATTGTTTTCATGAAAAACCATAAAGTTACTATATTTAGTAACTTTATTTTTACAAAAACCGATTTGTCAACGTGTTGAATGATTTGGACATGCTAAATGACTTATTATGTTATAATGTGATGATTAGATGCTAAGTTAAATGGTTTCCGATGTCTCGTATGCTATAAATGGAAACTTTCCATTTTAGGAAACTTTTATGTTCAAACATGATGAAAACGACTTATGTGACTTTGTATGATGATGTGCTATGTGTTAACATGATCACGTAGGACTATTGAACATGCTAGAACTATAAAATCGATATGCTTTGTGAACTTTCTATAAATGGAAACTTACTATAAATAGTAAGTTGTCCATAGACGCGATCTACGCGTTTTGCACACGACAAACACTTACACGATTGCTTCACGATTCACAAACCGTCACACGGTTCACCAACGGGCCGTTGACTTGACACGGTCAACTTTGGTCAACTCTAGTCAAACATGGTCAAACACGGTCATTGTGGACCAACGCAGTCAAACACGGTCATTGTGGACCAACACAGTCAAACACGGTCAATGTGGACCAACACGAGCAAACACGGTCAATGTGGACCAACACGAGCAAACACGGTCATTGTGGACCGACACGGACAAACATGAACAACCAAGGGTTGTTGAACACAAACACGAGCACTAACACAAACACTAGCACGGTCACATACACGAACTCACGTACGGTGTACGATATAGGTTGCCGGTGACCGACACGTGCTACTACATCAGGAGCTTACGCTTGAATTGCATTTTCGTCACTAAGGTGAGTTTACCGCCCCTCTTTACTCTTTTTCAAACGCTTTTAAATAGGGGGAGAATACTAGTTACATCGAGTCAAACATTTATTACTGTACAAACATATTTGGTGTATGCTGGTTTATTGGACAAACATTAAGTGTTGAACTCGTATTAAGCCCTCACAAAGTCTTACCGTTAGTGTACGAACAACGTGGTAGATTTGGATGGATCCATTAGGGAATGACTAACCCCACGGGGCACTATGTTGACTGGATGTCATAACCCGTGCAAATTCTGACCTAACTTGCTATGTATACGAGACATAGCGGAGGCAAGGACAAACAAGTCTAGTTCGGTAGTGACGCACTGACACTTTGGGCCTAGGGCTCGGTACTAACATTGATAAACAGCATGACACACTTTTATTACCATATGTATATCAAAACCTGTGAACTCACCAGCCATTGTGTTGACACTTTTCTAACTTGTATTCTCAGGTAACTAGCATGGCTAGCAGGAGGACAGGAATGCACGATTTAAGGAACGAGCATTATGAACTTACATGCATTCTGTCCTGTCATTTTGAAAACAATTTACTTTTATTAAACAATGTTGTGTTAACTATTTACATTTCCGCTGCATTTTGTCAAACAATTGATTTTCCGCTGCAATATGCTATGATATATTTTTCCGCTGCAGACTGTTTTATTGTGTGTATGTGTCAAACTTTGGATTTGTAAACGCATATAGAGGCGTTCTATATGACCATGAGCTGTGATTCTTGACACGTCACATCCACGTGGACATACGCCACGAGTGGGAATTTGGGGGTGTGACATTATATTTTCTAAATTTTATGATCGTTCGTATCGCTTTCGTTTTCCGTTTCGTCAGAACGCGTCACCTTCGTGCGTATTCGTTTGAATCATCATTCGAACGAACACGACGATGGTTTGGCTTTCTGATTCTTGTTTTCTACTTTCCAGTCATCATTTCAGAACTTTAAACCTTCAGATTTATTCGTACAGATCGTCACCTATACGAATAATTCGTCGGTTTAGCATTCTGTAACAACAACCGTTATGGTTTCGTTCTGTTTAACCTCGCATACGTATATACATAATAGCATCAAATCAAGCATCAGTGTTGTCTGATATGTTTCTGACTGTTAAACCCTAATGTTTTAATCAGATTTCAGACAATCGCATAATAGTTTAGTGTTAAGCATTATGTGTCAATAGCATAAACATAGTTTCTCGTAATGTGCACATGAATTACTGTGCAAGTTACTGTAGCGATCACTGTTCCGGCAATGCTTCCAGCACTGATGTTACAGTTTGTGTCCTTAATTCAAATTTCATCTTTGTTTTAATTAGTTTCATGTTTATCGTTTGAACATTCAATTTCAGTTATGACTTTTACACGAAATATTGTTGTTAAATGAAATTGATTGCACGGTTAATCTTGTAATCATGTTTTAAACATAAAACCGTTATGATTTTCAAGTATTTATTTAGACTTTCTATAACATATTGTCATACATACATACATACATACATACATACATACATACATACATACATACATACATACATACATACATACATACATACATACATATATTTATGCATTAGTATGCATTATTATGCATTTATTTGTTTATGAATCAACTAATGAATCTCATGAACTTTTGTTTATTTTAACTTTAGCACAATTGCAAGTCGTAACCTATTATCGAAAACCCTAGTGGTTACATCTAGAAGCCCTTTGGTTTCTATAATCTAAATGAGGGTTTTCCATATTGAGCTTGACACGCCAAATATCTGTGGTATGTCAAACATTTGTTACGTAGGTCATGTCAAAAGTTATCCTAGTGGTTAAGGTTTGACCATTTCTCCTTGCAGACCAGGGTTCTAGTCTTACAGATGAGTGGATGAATCTTGAGCTTAATCTCGTGTTCTGAACCAATGGAGGGAGTTTACTTATTCCACGAGGTTCAAGTGCATCAGGAGGTACGATCTTACGATCGGTGATTAAGGAATTGATCTTAGTTACCAACCGATAGGATAACTGAAGGTAGCACGACGGGATCATCCGCCGTTCAAAATAAAAGTGTGATGAAAATATGGAATACATTATTATTATTATTATTATTATTATTATTATTTTATTCAATTAGATAATCCTTATAAACTTTAGTTCTTATTTGTTACTTGTTTTTGTATTTTTTTTTCTCATATGGATTAAACTGGACCTATATGCTTCATTCTGAAGGTTATTTTTCAATAAAACAAGAGTAAAACGTCTAAATTAAAAAGTTTTTATATGAATTGAAACAAGGTTTAATAAAGTGGAATAAGTTGAAATGTTAATAAAACTTGGATTTGTTTATAAAAAATGTAATTATTCATTAATTAATAAAAACAAAGTCATTCTTGTGCTGTTTGTGTATGTTGATAACATCATTGTAATTATATATAATTGGGAATAGGTTGGATGAATAAACCAAGTGAACCAGTTTGTTTAAAGACTTTGGTTTTTTGAAATTTTTTTTTTTGGCATTAAGGTTCTCAAAAATGATTTTGAAATTTGTTTATCACAAAGGAAATAATGTATGAAACTTTTGGTTAAATTTGATTGAGTGTTTGTAAGCTAGTTACAGCTCCAATCAAACAAATCAAATAACATTACGTGGTTACAAATTTTTGCAAAAAAAAAAAAAAAGTTGAAACATTTGAAAATATTACTGATTTTCAAAAGTAGATTAAAAAGATGTTTTATCTTGTTCAGACTTGTCCTGATAACTTTTATGTCGTGCAAAATTTAAGTTATTGTATCCATAAACCAACTTTTTCATGTCTGCATTGTTATATAAGCAGCTTCTAATGTATATATCTAAAAGGTGCTCCGGTTAAAAAGATTCAAATAAATAAAAGAGTAAATTACGGTTTTGGCCCCTATGGTTTAAGTGTTTTAACTATTTCGATCCAAAATAGAATATTTTATCAATCTAGCCCCTGTGGTTTAGAGAACCAACATTTTTGGCCCCCAATAGTTAGGTTTTGGGCCAAAACTATTATTATAGTTAAGTTTGGGGGGCTAAAAATGTTAGTTGTCTAAATCATATGGGATGAATTGAAAAAATATTATATTTTAGGCCGAAATAGTTCAAATACTTAAACCACAGGATTCAAAACTAGGGCTGTAAACGAACAGAACAAACACGAACGAGCACTTATTCGTGTTCGTTTAACTTTTAACTTGTTCATGTACGCTAACTGAATGAAAATTCTTGTTCGTGTTCGTTCATTAAGAATTTTTGTTTGTTTCACAAACGCTAACGAATACATATTATTTAAACAATGAAAATCAACATTATTAATCTCAAGCATTGGATATAATCATTTATAAATATATAAATTAAAATATTATAGTATTAAACTAAAAATAACTTAAATATGATGGCAATAAACTAAAAATTAAAAATTAAAAAATATGCAACACATTTAATGAATAAATATAATAAATGAACTTACCCGAACGTAAACGAACATGTTACCGAACGTTCACGAACACAACTAAACGAACACGGCCTCTGTTCATGTTCGTTTATTTAACTAAACGAACGGAATTTCTTGTTCGCGTTCGTTCATTTATTAAACGAATGAACATAAATGAACTTTCCGTCAAACGGTTCACAAACTGTTCGCCGAACGTTCGGTTCGTTTACAACCCTATTCAAAACCGTAATTTACTCTAAATAAAGATACAACTTTTGATATTTGCGCTTATGCTAATTCAGATTGAGATTTTGGTTGTTAATCACTATTTTGAGTGAGTTGCATGTCCAAAGAAAAATTACTAGTCGAGATATATTATGATAATGACGTTGCTCACTTGCTCTGACCTAGCAGCTTTTATTTTTTTTCTTTTGAACAGCTAAACGAGTACTCAGACGCAACAACCCACGCGCTGCGACCACAAACCGCTACCAACCCCCGGAAACATTTAAAGCCGGGCGTTGACGAGTGCCGAATCGAGGAGCCACCACAACATTTAGGAGGAAACTCACACTGAGAAAACCCCCTAGCTTACCCAGAACATTTTTTACTTACAGACAAGACTCGAACCCAAGACCTCCCGTTACTGGTTGTTAAGGAGCATGCTATAAGCCCGATCTCTGACCGTGGCAGCTAATCTAATGTTTGATGCTCGCATAAAATACTTTAAAATCAACTTATTTTATTTTTCGAGAAAAGATATCTGCTATTATTATTAAGACTGTTTCAATTGCAGAACATTGAATTGCTAAAAGATTTGTTGCCAAACACCGTAAATTTCGATTAGTTTCTTACGTGTAAAATGGAAGTTACCGCAAATTATGCATACCTATTGAATCCAGATCATGCCAGCAATTACGCTGAATCAATTATTGATCCATAATTTACACAATCTCGATCTCGATCTCGATCTGACCACCATTGATTCATCCACCTGTGAACAAAACCACATAAATTTATATACAATTCGATCCTCTTATTAGATATTACCTCCAATTCAATGTTCTTCAACTGAAAACGAAGAAATTGAATTTAAATCCGGTGGCGGAGCATACATGGAAAAGCCGAATCTCAAATCCTCCTCCTTCCGCCTCCGATCGCCGTCTCTGAACTCCGTCCGCCTTCGCCGGATTTTCGATCTATTCGACACGAATCACGATGATATCATCACCGTCGACGAACTCAGCCGCGCGTTGATCCTCCTCGGTCTCGATACGAACATGAACGAACTGGATTCAACAATCAGAACGTTTATACAGCCAGGAAACACCGGTCTCACATTCGACGATTTTCAAGCCTTGCATAAGGAAATCGACGACCTGTTCTTCCGATTGGATGAAAACGATGATTTGAGCAAACATGACGAAGAGCACGATGAGATTAACGATATGAAGGAGGCGTTTAAGGTGTTTGATGAAGATGGAGATGGATACATATCGGCGAAGGAGTTGCAGGCGGTGCTGGTGAAGCTAGGATTTGCGGAAGGTAACGAGATCGGGAGAGTGGAGATGATGATATCCTCCGTTGATCGGAATTGTGACGGACGTGTGGATTTCATGGAGTTTAAGGATATGATGCGTAATGTCGTCGTTCTCAGGTGAAAATCCACCGTCGTCACCGGCGAGTCGGTGACGGCAGGATCTACCGTCCGCCGTGACTTAATATCATTTCCAATATTGTATATTAACGTAGTATTATCATTCATTTATTAATTGATAGTTAAGGTACATTTAAGTGACTGGAATTTAAGAAATTTAAATTTATCTTATTAAATATATAGAAAATATGTTGATTTTGGAGGTGCTTGAGTTTGAAAAGAAACGTAAAAAAGGACATGTTAGTTAATCTATCTATATATTCTAATAAATAAATATTTATGTGAGCACATGACAAGCTTCTAGAGCACCTTAACTTTATTTTCCCCCTCTATCTCTCATATTAAATACATCTTATATTAAATATATATCTTTTATACATATTTAAATTAAAAATATTTTTAATACAACAAAAATATATTAATATTAAAATTAAACACATTCTAAAAAAATTATTTATAATTTTAAAAAATGAAATGTTTGAAGAAAATAAACTTTGAAAAAATTAGGGTTTTAAGAAATAATATAATTATTTTATTAATTATAGTATTAAGATATAATAAATTTTAATTATATTATTAAAAATTATCTTATAATGTATAAAGTTCCGTTAGTATTTATATATTATATCTCTTTATTTAACACGCGTAATACACGGGGTATTAACCTAGTTACACATATATCAAGCATCATCACGTCTCCTACATGAAGCTTGTGTGATGCTTGTGTTAGATCGGTCTTCCTGCTGCACATAAATTTGTGTCTTTATTGTAAACAAGATTTATAAAACATATATTAAAAGTATTTTTTTTCTTGTCTATTGTTAAATACATATATTTTATATACATATTAATCTTCTTTGTTTCGGTTAATTCCATCTATTGTTTTACCATGAGTTGACTCATGACGTATGGCCACGACCACAATCACTTTGACATCTTCTAGCTCTGATAAAAACGTTTTTCCTACTTCTTGTTTACAAATACAAATTTTTCTTTTGTTTTCTTACTATAAGAGCTGCTTGCCTTTATACGGTTTGGCTTCGCTATCGCTAGTGTAGTGGTCATTAGTATTAGAAAGAAAAAAAATCAAAGAAACTAAAATGTTTGAATTTTTTTTAATCTTCTGATTAGACAAGTACATGTCAATATGTTATTATTTGTTTGTTTTGCTTTGTTAAGTTTTTTCACACCAACAATACATGTTGGTGTCACATGTTTCTTTAACATGGGTTCATTAAATAAAAGGTTTGTTAAATTAAATAAGAGGATAAATTTTGTTTTCATCTTATCTTCATATCCCATTAATCAATAAGATTTTATTAAGTATATCTGTTTGTTTTATTTATATAAAAATAACTTGAATGGCTTTAAAATGCAAAATCTAAGTATGTGTAGATTTTTAATACGTTATTATCTTATATAACTAATTTGTGATATAGAGTAAATTATGATATGATAACGGTTTTTCTAATTTTGGTGAAATTAAATCCTATATAACTATCTGATTTGTGTGTAAGCGATATTCATTTTTTTTCGAAAATAAAAGCAAAATACAGGTAAAATAAATATATATTTGAGAAACGAGTGGCAACAAGATGTGTCCCATTTTTTTTGTTACTAATATGCGATCGATAAACGAGAACACCAGAAAAAATTAACAAATCAAATTGTTTGTCGTCACTTTTCTGTTAATGGAGTTATATCAATTTTTTTATATTAAATTAATCCTTACAAACTATAAACGGAATTCTATTAATAAACGGAAATATATTGATAAAAAAAATTGAAGTTGTTTAAAGAAACAAACTACACTTATACGTGATAAACATAACATTTTAAACTTAAATAAAAATTCATATTTAAACCAAAAACTCTCTAATTTTTTGCTCCTAAAAAACTTTAAACTTTACGAAAATCCCAATCCCTTTGATTAACCCTTTATTCACATTTAAACCAAATTTTGTATTAACCTTTCAAAATCTAGAGGTTGTCTTATATGCTTCCCATTATTTCACTATTTTAATTTTACTTTGATTTTCACATGACCAAGAAAGTGAATTTATCCAACAAAAAAATCACCCTATAAAAATTCGATGTATAACTTTTTGTATAATCAGTTTGAAATGTTGTTCATGGTCTTCCTTACTTTAAGAACAGATTAATATATTATCAACAAAGACCATAACAAACTTATCCATATAAGGTTTATGAACACTACTAGTTAATCCAAACAACATAACCTAAAATTTGTAGTGCTCATATTATGTCCAGAAGGTCGTCTTTGGTATGTTATTCCCCTTGATCGTATTTGATGATAATCTTATCTGAGACCAATTTTAAAGAAGTAAGTAGAAC
Organism: Mikania micrantha; assembly: GCA_009363875.1. Taxonomy (NCBI): domain Eukaryota; kingdom Viridiplantae; phylum Streptophyta; class Magnoliopsida; order Asterales; family Asteraceae; genus Mikania; species Mikania micrantha. Next base: position 13,144,497 of record CM018691.1, read on the forward strand.
CTCATAAATGATAGTATATATCATCGATTCTAGTAAGTGGGCACCAATTCTTAATTTTCATGTTGTTTAGTTCAGAAAATCGATGCAATCCTAAAGGATTCGTCCTTTTTCACAAACAACACAAATGCTTCCCAAGACAAAAAGCTTGGTCTAATAATTCTCTTATCATGGAGTTCAAATTAACTTCATGACTCTTGAATCTATGATGTTGCTAGACGATAGGGTGATTTAAGAACAATGGTCCCTACCAGGGCCAAGTCTATACGGAATTGAATTCAACTTGTTGTGAAGTGAGTAATTCTAGTAAATTTTTCGGGAATACTTCTCCTAAGCTTTCTTCTTGACTACATGTGCCAAGAAGGCTTAACTTTGCTTTTTTGGGTATTTCTTGGCATTCATGGATGAGATGATCTCCAAACTTCTTCAAGGTCTTTCTTTTTAATCATAATTGTCTTATCATTTGGTGAGGGAAACCGAACAATCTTTTCATGACACGTGATTTCAATTTGATTCTTGAATAGCCAATTCATGCCGATAACAACATCAAAGCTTCCGATTGCAATGGGGATAAGGTCTAACCAGAGTGAATGATAGCTTCTATTAATTTACTCTTTGCTAATTTGATACTATAGACATTATACGGTTAGCTAGCCAAAAAAAGCATATGTTAGCTTCAGTATCGAATATTACAGATTATATAATGATTATTAATAGGAAAAGTACTCATAACTACATGGGTATTTTGAAGAGCCTTGTTGATGCCAAACACAAAAGCGTTGTCTTAAACTTTGTTACCTTGCTTTAGTTTTGGTCAGCTGTTTCATAAGCAGTGGGGCCTTAGAGCAAGTACGAGAGGTGTGACCGCACATGACCAGTTTTTTTAGGAGGGCCTATTTTTTTAAAAAACTGGATATGTTATATATATTAATTTATTTTACAACAAACACATATAATTTATATTCCAATTTTTTAAATATATTTAACATAGTTACGAATTTTATAAAAGCTAAAAGAAAAGCTTTTTCCTTAAACATTTGATCCAATTACTCGTTACAATTTAAAATTTAGGTCAAAAAAACAAATTAACTCCCTTCATATTTAGTTACAAACTAATTACCACATGCACACATAGGAGCTCAATTTCAGCATTCGTACAGTGCATCTAATCTCTCAGAGACGGTCCTGTTTATAAGTTGTTGAGGCTTCCACACTCAAAGCATGCATTTTGGTTTTCAACATTCCCAAACCCTTATTTATTACGTTATCAAATTTCTTCTTCTTTTCATCAGATTGGGTTCTCATCATTTTTGTTATAGTTAGGGTTCCCGTAAGTAGGATTGTATTCTTCAAGGATGTAGAATCCTTATGCTTCTATAAAATGGCAGATGTAAAATCTTTATAAAACTTTTTTTGAAAAAAAAAAAAAAACTATCGAGTATCAGTAATGTTTGTCTTTAATCTAAAACAAGTGGGGTATGACCCGCGCTTCGCAGCGGGACGTAGGTCGAGTTTTTAATAAACGATAGTATATAAAGGTTAATATTTAACAGTAATACTCTATAAATTTTATAGAGTAATTGTATAAAAGAAACTATAATGTAAGATTAGCAAACGCTTTTATTTACTTACTATCCATAATATCATCTTACTAAAAATCCTTATTGCATAAAGCAAAACAAATTTTGACGGGCCAAAAACATTGAATATCTGCTAGCAATTACACAAATATTTGATAATAATCGAATATCACAGAATAAAAGAAAATATTTTTTTATCATCACCCGACAAACATTAGATTACAAACTAAGTTGCACGCCGCAAGTGACTAATGTCAAAAGATAATGATCAAGATATACTGGCATACGTTTTCATTCTACACCGAATTGTCTTTGTTTGGTAGAGAATCTGGAAGCCTTAGCCTCTTGGTGTCATCGATGGTTTCCGCTGCAGAAGATTAATCATTATCATTTGAGTTAGTAAGATTTTGATATGGGAAAATTGATGCTACTTACTTTTTGCCTAGAACAGTTGACGTTTTGCTGATGGATTCATGGTCGATGTGCCTTGTGGAGTTATTGAAGCTCAACCTAAACAAAGTATTGCCAATGGAACAGAAATATAACCAAAAGTGATAGACAAACAAACAAAAATAATTTTTTTTGCTGCTAATGGATGAAAATGGTAGTACATTTATAGCAGTTAAAAACATGTAGTATTATCATCAAATTACATAAGAAAATTATTGGAGTCGGTAGCCAAACAAACAAAAATAATTTTTTTTTGCTGCTAATGGATGAAAATGGTAGTACATTTATAGTAGTTAAAAACATGTAGTATTATCATCAAATTACATAAATTACATAAGAAAATTATTGGAGTCGGTTGAATGATGACAACTTATAAGTTGATAACTGCTATCTAACTTGCAGCTTAAACTATTATGTAGCATATGTTGCATGCTATAAGTCCATTTTGCGCCTAATTGATGAGAAGGTTAGTAATTTTTATGTGGATTTAACCAAAACATATAAACATAGACTATATCGTCAAAGTCAAACAAATAACATAAAGAAATTGTAATATTAATCCATCGCATACCATCGTCTCAGGTAGATATCATTTAGATAAAAAAATTGTCACTACAATAGTTTTGACACACACACACAATGGCATTCTAGCAAAGATAGTTTATCTCATATGAGGACTTGCACCAACATCACAAAACTGGAAACATGCAATTAGACAAAATTGATGCAAACATTTTGACAAACACACGGTATATGTCTAAACAATCACAAACAAAACACAAATATATTACCTATAAACAAACCATACTTAATTTACAATAACGCTCAATGATCCAACAATGAAGAATAAACAAATACACGCAAACACAATACTTGCTAATCAAACAATTCAATTCGTTCATAAGAAAAACATCTAAAAGGGTTGTAATTTCCCGATTAAGATCATGAAAATGAGCTGCAACATTTTATATATCCATTTTGTTCAACCAATTAAAAAGAAACAATATTCTACCCATTTGAACACATTTTTTTGCTCGTAGATCAAAGGTAGTGGTTCCTTTACCAATTACAACATATCAAAGAATATATTTGAAATGTATCAAATTCCATCGAATTTGGGTTGAAAAGTTTGAAATGTAGTTCCAAAAAACTATGAAGAAAATGGTGTAGATTTTAGGTTTTATGAATTTGATGTTTAAACTTTAAATAACCATATACAATATAAACAAAAGAATGAGATTTGACTTTTTTAGTCAAAGATTAAAGGCCCAAATATATTGGTTGGTTGGCAAGCTAGCAGGTTGCTTCCTTTGGTAATCGACCCAACAACAAAAGGAGCTACACAAATGCTCTTGACGCCTCAATATAAGAAATTTGAAATCGAAATTGAAAGGATCAGTAATGTCGTCAAAATTACCTCCATTGACCTTCTCGATCGCCATTTTTACCGATGCCAGCTCTGACCATTTTCTTCAAATCGGACACAGAGAAGCACAATGTCTTTTAATGATTCATCAACATCCTCTTCTCATAAAACCACCGTTGACAGGCAATCTGTACACCACTCACCGGAACTCTAATGAAATCCAACAACACAACAAACACGTCAATCTTCCGGAGCAAACATCTACAATTATTCTTCTAAAACAATGGCGTTTTGTCGGCGAATGAAGAGATAAGATCAGATGCGACGGTGGTTAGGGTTTTCAACAACTCGAGTACGTCTTTCAGTATGCAATGGTGCCAGAAATAACGCCGACGACCTGATCTAGCGTAAGGATGAAAAAATCGCCACCGACACCATTTTGCAAGCTCCGCCATGATTGAAAGGATCAAATTAAAGGGTTTTTTGGTTGGAATCGTTGAAGGAGATCATTTTGGTTAATTGGTTTGTGTTGAATTTGATGGTTGAAGATGAGATTATTATTTTGTATACAGAGGAGGAGAAGGTTTAAAATACCACCAAGAAGGAGATGAAAAGTAAAAACCTAGAAGAAGCAAGAGGAAAAGAGAGAATACTTATACTATGCGCACAAATAATTGTAACAAATGAACAGTGAATTTTGTCACACAACAAAAACTTGGTTTTTAATATATATATAATAATGGATTAAAATTCACAAATGAAATAGTGAATTTGAATTTGGAACGGTCGATCATTTCGAATGTGTTTTAGGCATGTTGCGTCTATATTGAATCCAATGTTTTCAAACCTGAACCGGACCGGGATTCGGTACCAAGGTCAGCTGGTTATGTGTTCAGAACCGTTTCCAAATGAACCGGGCTGTCGAAGCGGTTTTTTAAATATATATTATATTATATATATATATATCTATATAATTTTTGTAATGTCATCCGATTCGACGTCCGGTCTGGTTTTAAAAACATTCATTGAATCTATTAATGTATCACATATTTTCTCTTGTATAATTAAAATGATTTTTTATATTTTACCACCTTTGTATTAAATTGTTATAAGGAAATTATAAAAATATGCATACTACACATATATGGGCTAACTCATTAACCAAAATATACATGTCATATATCTATTAATGTCATGAAGCAAATTAAGTTTTGATCACAAAGAATGGCAAAAGGTTTGATGGTTCCAATTTAATGTCATGAAGCAAAATATGTTTTTATCACAAAGAATGACCTAAGGTTTGATGGTTGTCCTTATTGACATGCCAAAAAATAAGCCAAACAATTCATAATCCATCTTCCCTCTCATCATCTATCTTCCCAACCTAACAAAACGAGGCGGTGGTGTGGTGGGCAGAGGTGAAAACCCGAAAACTATGACCTTAGCCGTTGAAAATGGCGGTGGTAAGACGCCACAATGGCAAAAGGTCATGGTTGTTGCAGAACCAACTCGCGAGTCAGCAGCTGCGCTCCATTATGTTTTATCACGTGTAGTATTTGATAATGACATATTGTATCTTCTACATGTTGAGAATACAACATTTTGGAAGAATGGGATTTCATGTTTCAAGAAACAATCATCTTCGACCACGAGGGACGAAGGTGGTAGTCATGGTGGTGCTGGTGTTGGTTGTATTGGCGGGAATGTTGACTTTCTTGACCAAATGAAGAACGCGTGCGAGGTCGTGCACCCGCGGATGAAGGTGAAGGTGTCAAGAGTTGAAGCCGATTCGAAAGATAAAGCCTATGTGATCATATCAGAAACCAAAGTGCATGGAATTGATCTTCTTGTTGTAGGAAAACGTCAAAGTTTAGCCAATGCAATATTACGGTGAGTTCTTTATTGTTTGTTACATATCTAAACTTAAACATGTCAACCCATCAACCCATTTTAAATTAGAATAAAAAAATTAAAAAAATATATAATATATAAGTTGAACTAGCTAGGGATGTGTGTCGGGCTAAACCCGGACCGGACCAAACTGGGACCGTTATTGTAATAAATATTAGAACAATGAACCGGTCTTTATAATGGTTATCCGAGTTGTAATGGGTTGGCTCGGTTATAATTTTCAGCTTAACCGGATTGGTTTGTTTTATGTACACCTCTAAGTTGAACATGTCAACTCGCTCACAACACATTTACAATTTAATTACAATGCCAGGCTTGACTTCCCAACTGATTTATAATTTAGATCAACAAATTCCACATGTCTTGTTCAGGTTACATATGATTTACGCTCGTCTCTGAGATTTTGAGTGTCATGTATGATTAGTAAAATAAACCCTTAATATGGTCCTTTATACATATAAAAATTTCATAAATCGATGAAAATTGAGATAAAAATAAGTTAATAAATAAAACAAGACAAATTATTACAACAAAATAATGTTTTTTAGATTGAAAAATGATGTTTTGTTTAAAAATGATTTTATATATAAAATACATGTAGCAACATAATGTTTTTTATATATAACAAAAAGACGTTTTATTTAAAATATATATAAAAAAATTCAAATCTTCGGGTCCCTAAAAAATCAGATCCCGTGTAATCGCACTCCCTGCACACACAAAGGGTTAGCTGTGACATGATTTAAATATATTATTTTAGTATGAGTCGTGTTTTGGTTATCAATTTCATAATTACAACTAACTATATTGCAACCTTTTGTTATTATAAGAGTTATACCCATTAAAGTCTTAATAATAGCCAAGCTATTGGTAGTGTTCGAAGAATCTAAGATTTAGGCAAACCTTATCTCTATTTTTAGGTGAAGAAAAAGGTTGCTTCCAGGAGGAACCCCAGCTTGAATGACAAACGAACTCAAATATACAACCAAAGACATTTTAGACATACAAACAAAACCGTATTGACAAATTTTTTAAGCAACTATAGATATAAATAGATAATTACAAATACAAATGATATAATAGATTGCGACATATGTAGCATCCTAAAAACACGAGTCAATTTATAGAAATATTATAAGTTAAAACTTATATTTTTGTGAAATTTTGGTTGCAGGCAGAGGATAAATGGGACAATAAGAGAAACAGCAGAGTATTTGATAGAAAACAGTAAATGCACATGTGTTGCAGTGCAAAGAAAGGGCCTAACTGGAGGCTATCTTCTCCATACAAAAAACCATAGAAATTTTTGGCTCTTGGCATAGAAACACAACACCATTTTATGCTCATCTTATGCATGTAAATTAATGGGTTCCTTTATATTTCCTCATTCCTTTGTGTTTGTTGCATTAGAAATTTAGAATACATAAAACTATATTATTTGAAACTAATGGACGCAGAAGCATGCCTCCGCGTACATTTAACAATTTTGTTTCGTGTCTAGGCAAATCATTTCCAAAAACCATAAACAAATCTAAATATGCCGACATAACGATAAAAAGAAAACTAATAAAAACAAAACTTTAAGAAAATCACAATCTACCCGTGTAAAGAGATGGATAAACTAAACCTAAAAATAAAACCATTTGCAGCGTTTTCAACCGATAAATATTGAAATATATTATATGCATTATGCTTTTGTAATAGTTCTTTACAAAAATAGAAAAGGAATTTGTTATACATACACCATGAATACGAGTAGTATTATATTATATGACATGGAATATAGGTCGCATGGTGTTATACGGCTCTTAGGAATTTACTCATACGATCAAAGTTGTAACCTGTCACGTTAATCATTCATACGGGTCGTATAATATCAGACGACCCTACTAGATACAGCTAATATGGTAATCCGCATAATACGTATAATGATGGAATAGGATCAGATTTTATGTGACATGTTACATGACAATACGGGTTATATGACTCGTATGCTCTGTAGAACAAGACACCATTAAATGTATGTATACCCTTGCTTAATAGAAAATACATTTGCCTTTAGCAGCAATAATATAAAAATACAAAAATAAGAAATGCATCAAGTGAGCCAATAGGATGAAAACACTATTCAATGGTTTGATTTTGTTATATAGGGAATATTATGTTTGATTTTAAAATTCAATGAATATGGAAGTTGTGTTTGACCGAAAAAGTCAAAAGGTATAGAAATGACTGAAATGTACATGTAAATCAACCCAGTAAACACAAACAATGACATTGATAAAAAATACTTGAAACACAGTCTAGCAAAACGGGCGGGTTTACCAAACACAAATAAAACGGGCGGGTGTACAAGTCAAGACAAGTAATGAGTAAGATGGATTCAAGTAAAAACAAGTCGTATTATATAATATAAACTACTCAATCATTCATTCATCTTTTAATAATTGCATAAAATCACCACAAAAATTAGAAACAACAAAAATCAACTAATCAATTCTAATAAACCTAAGGGATTCATCTTTTGCAATCTATAATCATGAAACCAAATAGTATTAAACAAGAACAAAGAAAGAACAAAATACGTATGCTTTCTATTTGATATTTGATGCGATCGATCAATTTACATCAAGCCACACTTGGGTTTAAATAACCCTAAACACATTTAACAAGTTTAGTTATTGACATAATATACCCTAAACATATTACATAATACACAATAGGTACAAAACATACTTAGACCTATCTACCCAAATTTGACCCATTAACTTTCTTAACTTGGGCTGACAATTACTAAGCCCAATAAATTCCACCAACTCTATCACTTAGAGGTGGGCAAAAAAAGGGACCTGGAAACGGCAACCTGAACCGGAATTGGTCATACTCGAACCGATGAGTACAAACGGGTCCGGTTTTTTAAACAAATTAAAACCGAAACCGGAACTTGTTCCACCTGTACCCGGCCAAAACCCGAACCGGAACCAGTCAAAAACCGGTCGAAACCCGGAACCGAGTATTGACTTTGTTGACCGGAACTGGAATCGATTGGAACCGGAACCGGTTCCAAAAAAACCCGATTTGCGCACCTCTATGACACTTCCACATCTTTTATAACAAACTAAAGAAGACCCCAGCCTCTTTGCTTCTATCACCCCTTGAACCAAAACTTCTAACAGCTTCAGGGTTACTCAACCATAGTGCAAGACTTGTATTATTTTGGATTATGAATGCAAGTAGAATTTTCTAAAAAAAACATGTGTTCGTGATCCAATTTTGTTACGTCTTCGTGTTCGTGTTTGAGCTTTTATCGAAGGTTTGACAATAAAGTATAAACAATGTAGTTTTAAATAACTTTTAAGGTGCACATATAAGGAATGAGTGACATTGAGAGAGAACTACAAAAAGCCAAAAAGGGAGGCAAATAACATAGTGTATAAGTAAAAAAAAATGATGAACGCCAGTACGACACCATTAGGCACCCCTCAACATAATGTACAAGTAGATGTATGAAAGACTCGAAATACAGAAAGGGAAGCATGTCATGTTTAGGATTGTTAGAGCTAGGGAGCGGTAGAGACAAGAGCTAGGGGGCATTAATTTTTTAAAAGAGAATGATGGACAAGTTTTAATCAAGTAAAAGGAAATCAAGTCAAGAAGACAAACATACTTTCACGATGTTTTCAACGGTATGAGGACTTACCAAATACCAAGCAGAAGAAATAATAACACCAACCAAAGATAGGGGTGTAAACGAACCAAAGCAGCTCATAAAATACTCGGGATCAGATCGTTAAAAAGCTCGAACGAGCCGAGCCTTAACGAGCCCGAGACCAAAAATGTGGCTCGTTTAGTTATCGAGCCCGAGCTCGAGCTTTACATATTGAGCTCGAGCCGGCTCGCGAGCCTTAACGAGCTTTTTCATTATATAACTTTTATTTGTTATATTAAGTATCTATTTATAAAATTAATTATTTTTATATACAAAATTATGATAAATATATTTAAAAAAAATATTTTATGTTAAATTTGGAAATATAATTATAAATCTAATTAAATTAGTAATTAAAGTAAATAAATTAAATAATTAAAATCTAAACGAGCCGAGCTCGAGCCTAAAATTTTTTTAACGAGCCGAGCCCGAGCCTCGTAAATAAAACCCTTAACGAGCCGAGCTAGAGCTCGAACCCTATTTAGTCAAAACGAGCCGAGCTCGAGCCTTAACGAGCTCGAGATCGGCTCGGCTCGTTTACACCCCTGACCAAAGATAACAAAGAAATAACTTATATTTTCTAGGTATTGCACAAGAAGAGATGATGTCACTTAGGAGGATTTAAAGAGCTATAACAATGGGCACATATAACATATTTAATTGAAGTGTGGAAGTGTCTAGGAGAGGAAGAAGTCCATTGAGTAACAACTTTTTTTTAGACCGGGAACCCACTCGCGTGGTAAACCCCGGGCCCCTCAAATACCTGACTAACCGGAGGGAACGGGTAAACCGCGGGCACAAGTACCGGGTCGGTGGCTCACCGCCTTAAACTTTCTTTTGCTATTGCTATTAGCCCATTCCTAGTTTAGGCTTGAATAAATAAGGTAGCCCGCTTTCATAAAGGCTTAAATTGGAGTTGTTCATGCCACTAGCAGCCGCAAAGGGCGAAGGAAAGTCGGTGATAAGCAAGAAGAGAAGAATTTGAAAGAAGAAAAGGTAAGTCCCGAGAAGTGACCGATCACCATCGATAAAGAAGAATCTTTCTAAATCACTTCGGGTCAGCGGGGCCTTCAAGCATCCGAAATACGCCGGGCTTGTAAATGACACAGCCCTCCTAAATCCTTTTGTTGCGGCATGCTCCTCAGATTTACGGATTCACAGGGGGCCTCAGGCCCTACTTAGTTGACTGACAATGACAAAGGCTTGCGAAACTAAGTAGGGCCTTAGTTCGATATTCCAGATATTCCATTAGAATGACTGATGTTGGACTAGCTGACTCCCTAAGCTTTGCCGGAGAAATTGTCAACCCCATGACTAAAACACATGACCTCAAGGTTGAGGCCTCAACACTTTTACCACTAGGCTACCTCAACAGCGTTAACAACTTTGTTCAACATTATTCTCAAATCTGTCAAAATGCCAAATTAGTGGGGGAGTAGCATGATAGTCCCTATGTATAAAAACAAATGATGAATTAAGGTGTTATGTCATACATAAAACATTACAATAGTAATTAGGCATACATTTCTAACCCAAAATGAAATAAAAAGGTAAATTGGTATAACTCACCTTAGCATTTAGGTATCTAATATATTTTCTTATAAAAACAAATGGCAACCTTACTATTTCTTCAAAGGTTTTTATAAATAGATTAATGGAATAGATTAATGGATGGTGTGTTGCAACTGTTGGTGGCATCAGTTATGCAAACTCACTTTCAGCATCTACTCTATATTTAAAAGGTTTATCATATATTTTTGAATCAAGTTTGTGGTAGAAATTTACATAATTAAAACCGAATTGATATTTAAATTTACAAAAATACAATCAATTATGCAAACTCACTATCAACACCATCTATGCTCTATCAAAATCCTTCACTTTTCTTGCTTTTGGCTTACTGTACCATGTTCTAAATATATAATTATGTGACCAGTGACCATTTATACAAATATACAACTTTTTAATACTTCTATGGGCTAAGGCCATGTAGAACTCACATACTTTGACTACTGCTTTAGTTTAAGCATTGTTCACATTTGGCCCTTGTACTTTGTAAAATTTGTTCCAATTTCGTGCAAAATTTTGCGGTGCATTAACGAGGAAAAATTACCGAATTACCACCACTGCTAAGATCACTTCCAGGGACATTTGATGAGCTATTAAAAGTAGATGATTCCACAAAACTGTTTGACCCAAGCTCTGAAAAGTCAACATCTGTTTCGGGCATCTTTTCAAGTATGTGCTCCAGCTCATGAACCACTTCCAACATAGATGGCCGTTTTTCGGGCTTATCATTGCAACACCAAAGAGCCAAAGATGCAAAGTTTTCGACACATTCTGACGGGTATGAACCCATTCTTTTATCTATGATTGAGGAACTTGTTCCTTTTTGATGAGCAACTTTGACCTGAAAAGGGTAAACAAGTGTTTATTTTTTAAAGAACCCTCTGATGGAATATAGAGGCAATGATTTCAACCTTTTTACTAATTAATGGGTCAATATGGGTTGTATTTTATATCTAACGGGTCAAATGTATTAATTAAAAATATCTTAGATGAAAACGGGTAATTTTGAAAGTCACCTAAAGTACTCTTAAAGCTTAAAATACCTTATAATATTTTACTAAAATTGTTAGATTATTGTTGAAATAATATAATTTGTATGGTCAACAAAACTGTTTCTATTTGATGAGGAGTTTGAACCTGGAAATTTTCAAAACACACATTTGTTGTTCAAAAGGTTCTCAAAACAACCTGTGAATTTTAGAGGTGGCAATTTAAAATCACATAGGCTTATATTTATATCTATTAGAAAAATAGAGTTATTGTTTATATTCCACATTGGTAAAATGAATATATGTTACATGTTCAGCCCTTTTATATAAAGGGTCATGTTTATTATATTAAATATACACAAAATCTACAATTTACATACAATATACTATCTTCTCTTATTATATCTTGTTTATTAATATCTAATATGTTTTAATAGATATTATAGAAAATAGCTAAACCAAAAAAGAGTCAAATGGATATCAGTCTACAATCACCTAAAGTGTTTTTTTGGGGCATTCAATTAATTAAATAATTAATTTATGGTCCTACTTGAAATATTGATTATTTAAATTATAGAAAATTGCTAATCTAAAAAAGAGTCAAATGGATGCCAATCCAAAGTCATCTAAAATGCATTCAATTAATTAAATTATTATTTTATGGTCGTTTTGGACATATTGATTATTTATACAAATGTATAGAACTTTTGGACAAAAATTGTTTCAGGTCATTCCGGTCTTAAACCAATTTGTCACATAGAAAAAAGTCGTGCATATTGACCTGTTATTAAACCTTCCCGCCCACCAAAGATGCCACCTCTAGAGAAATTCTATATATAAATGTAAAAATCCAAACGCTACCTCACGAACGATATTCTTTCCATGTGATATCGGTTTCATACTAGTCAAAATCTCCAAAAGTACAACTCCAAGGCTATAAACGTCACTCTTGGCTGTCAACTTATGGGTCAGTAAATATTCAGGATCAAGATAACCCTGCAATAAGATATGGAATCCATTAGAAGAATGACGTAAAACAAGTTTAAAAATAAGTCCGAATATATTATGGAACAATGGGATCATGTTTTTTGTCCCTTTTTAAGCCTTAAAGCATATTCTTTTTCCTCTAATGTATGGGTCTCGTTTATGTTTGCTAGAACATATCTAGCCATTATATGCCAGTTTTGATCCAGCTTGTCAATTCGGGTTATGTTTATCTCTAACTACACAATGAAATGAAATATAAAAGAAAATTAAAAAATATATATAGCAATTTAAATGTGTCAAACTGATCAAAGCACCCAATGTGTTACTTTTAATGCATAAACAAACAAACTTACCCAGTATATTCCCACAGTAGATCTGAAGGAAAGGATGAAGACAAACCTTACCCCTATCCCATTTGGGATAGAGAGGCTGCTCCGAAGGAGTCCCCATTACTTTTAATGCACGCAACCTCCCAAATGGTTTCATTAAAAGTAGTAGATTATTTTTATATAGTATAACTTTTGTAATTAGACTAATTATGTTTAATAAAAATAAAATCTTCTAGAAAAGAGGGCTTCAGGTTAACCTCACTGTGCAAAAAAAAAAAAAAATCCTTTCTAACTTGAATCCATTTAACCCGGCTGAAATAACATGGTTTTTGTAATCTGATTTAACACACTTGTCGTTTACCAAACAACTCATTTGATGTGCCATTTAGCACACTAATTATTTAAAATATAGAACTTTATTGATACAAAGTTTTCCAGGTCAACCCAACCGATACAAACCTTCTCTGTTTTGACCCAAACCCATTTGACCCTTCCTTTATCACACTAAACACTTGTAAGATGATTATGTCGTTGTCGCACTCGGTATATCCCACCATTAGCAAAGCTAATGTTGGGTCTGAGGAGGTAAGATGAAGACAAGTCTTGCCTACTGCTTCCAATAAGACCTCCGGCACATGATGCATGGTTACCGACCACCCAACACTTTTAACGTTATTTTCACAAAAATAAGTAAAATAACGTTAGAATTAGTGCAATTTTACTTTTCCCCCTCGAGGGCCAGCACATATATATGTTATATGCGCAAACACAAAGGGGCCAACTTGTTAGATGATTATATTGGACAAAAAATGTTTTGGGTCAATCCAATATGTACCAAAGTTTTGACTTGTCACCCAACGTGCCAAAATGGAATAAGACTTACAGGTGTTCCTCTAACAAGTGTGGATACATAGTTAGGCCCGATTTCATTATCATCCAACATTGGTGCCAGCCTGGACAGCCCAAAATCAGCAACTTTAGCAACAAAATTGGAATCAAGAAGAATGTTGCTTGATTTAATATCACGGTGGAATATAGGTGGGTTGGCTTCTGTGTGAAGATAAAGAATTCCTTTTGCTGAATCTAGTGCCACCTGTAACCTCATTTTGAAGCTCAAAGATTTCCCACATTTGGCTGTAAATAAATCCATAAAACTAAAAATTTTAGTATTTGTCAACACCCCCAAATTACACAGATCAAACCTCCAAAGTTTCATACCCTTGAGCCAATCACTCAATGTTCCCTGAGACATGAATTCATAAACCAGCATCTACAGAAATCCCAAGAACATAAGCATTACTTCATCTTCAAGCGACAAATAGATCAGAAAATTAAAAGAGCTAATTACATGAATCATGAATGGTCCTATAGTTGCGGAATATAATAGGTTTGGGTACTAAGGGTTTAAAGTAACAAATTTGGGTTTTATGCTTTCAATTTTATAACGAGTGTGTGTATTAAGGCTAACTTCCTTTAAATTTTCTGTTAAACTAGGGTGAAGTGACCAAAATACCCTTCGACTTTTAAAGAGTACAAAGTCAAAGGGTATTTAGGTCATTTCCCTTAAAATAGAAATAGATATATAACATACCTGCTCTTGTTCTTCATCACAATATCCAACAAGTGAGACAAGATTTCTATGATGTAATCTTGATAAAATTTCTATTTCTGTTAAAAATTCCTTTTCACCTTGCAATGAACCTTCTTCTGCGCGTTTTATAGCTACCATTTTATTATCCCATAAAGTCCCTTTATAAACTTTACCGTAACCACCTTGGCCGACAAGACTTGAATCACTAAAATTTTCAGTTGCAATTGCCATTTCTCGAAATGTGAAGCTTTTAACACCATCAATGTTGATGGAAAGCTTGGAGACTGCAAAGAGTAAGATTATTAATAACATCAAATTACTGGTTTAAAAATAAGATTCAAGTTCTTGGTTGTGTTTGTACTAGCGTTTGAAAATTGATTTTATTTTTCAAATAAGCAAACCCAAACATCTCTCTAATATCTTTTCATTTAATATAAAAATTTTCACTACTAACTTACAAAATGTCTCTCCTTCTACACAAATAATGTCGTTTTTCTTCATTTTATTTTTTAAAATTTATAAACGGAATTTAAAACGCTCAATCATTTGAATTTTACAATTTCAAACATCAAAAGCACCTCCAAACACTATCTTCTACAAACCATTTTATTACAACTTGTTAATTATTTCATATCACATAATAACTTTCAAAACAAATTATTTGATATCACATAATCACTTTTGGATCACATCAAAATTGAAAACTTACGTAAAGATTTTCTTGATGACGTGTGCTTGTATCTCTCATGCCCTTTCTTGATCACAATGGTCAATGTTGAAGAGACTAGTAGAGCACAAATAACTGCTACAACTACAATGATCACTAATACACGTGTGCTTATACCTTTTCTTGGTGTTCCATCATTCACTAAACCAAAGAAATTTTTTTCATAAAATATCAACATACTTTCATTTTTCTCATGTTTTTGTCATTGTACTCTTTTTCTTTTACATTTAAGTCGATAAAAGAAGCTTTTGTCCTGTTTGGGTCATTATGTGGGATATATGTAAAAGTTTTTGTCCCATTTTAGGTCATGATTAAAATACCATACCATGACATAATCAGGACAAAAAGTCATCTTTTTGTGACTAAAATGCATGGAAAAAAGTACACTTACTAGAACACTAAAAAAGTGAAAGTATGCTGTTATTTTATGAAAAAAGAAAACAAAAGGGAAAAACATAATGTAAGCGTTAACAAGAACACAAGAAACTAGAGCTGGCAATTTGAACTTGTTTACCTAATAATTTGTTGATTTGAACTATGTTTTATTTCTAACGGGTCGAATGTGTGAATAAGAAAAAAGAACTAAAGAGAAAACAGGTTAGACGGGTCAAACATGTTGAAAATCACCAGAGCATCAATTGATGAGTACAAGTATAAATGCTCTTAAATTATTTTGATAAAAAAAAACAGATTATTACTGAAATAATATAAATACTATAGTCATATTTTCACATAATGAAAATATACGAAAAGTAAGAAAAAACATTTTCACAAAAAAAGCATTGAGCCAACCTGGCCTAACACATTCCATCCATTACAAAAAATGCCCATTTTGACCCATTACCCAGCCTGTCTAACCAGCCAATTTGGCACCTCTACAAGAAATAATTACACTTACAAAAACATTGCTAACTTACAGTGTGAATAAGGTCCAACAAGAGTGAAATCTAGAAGCTCATATGGTCCAAATAAATGACTCCCGGGAAATACCCATGTGGTAAACATTCCTCTAATCCGTAAAACATCACTTGTAGAAAATATACCATTACCTCCGCTGCCAGCTTTTGGGAAAAGTTTTAAAGACATCCTTAAACGGGGACCTTTTTCCCACATAATTGAGTCAATTTTTAATTGATAGAAGTCCAAATCAAGAGAATGAGTGACATAAATTTCAAATTGGTCTTCATAAGGTGAAAAATAAGAAAAACTAGGACTTTTTAGGCGGTAATCAATTTTAAGAGGCGAAGCACAAAAACATGGGACTGGGGATCCTGAAACATATTCAAAGTAATTGCCTGTGGGACATGACTGAATTGGACATATGGTTGAGTTTTTTGAAATGGAATGTATAAAGTCTTCAAATTCTTTAGGTTCACAAAATTGATCTTTATTTTGTATGCTTGAATTTCGACAAATGGGATTTCCATGTAACCTGATAAACACAAGTGCATGAATTGATTAGATGATCCAGATAGAAAAGGTGGTCTCAGCCTTTTTACTTATGAATGTGTTGATCGGGTTATTCTTTTAATTTCAAACAGGGTCAAAAAATTAATATAGCAAAAAGGAGATCGAGCCAAATTGGTCAATGAGTTGAAAGTCTCAATAAATGTAATTTAGTTCAAAGATTTAAGTTTAAAAAATGAGGGAAAAGGTGTTTCCAGGTCTAACATGTTTTGACAGTACCAAAGGGTTTACCACGTAAGTGAAATCCCGCGGTCATCAAAAAAAAGTTAAAAAATAAATAAATAACATGTTCAACCCGAACCCAATTTGACTTGTTGCCTACCAGATCGACCCACGCATATCTACTCCATAAATATTATTATGGAAGCACAAGAAGAAACTGACATACCTTAGGCTAGCATTTACAGGTAGATTTAAATCTCCTTTAACATTTGAAAGATAATTATTTCGGAAATCACTGCAGCAAGAGACATTTTTTTACACTTGGTCAATTTATGAGTAA
Source organism: Mikania micrantha (assembly GCA_009363875.1). NCBI lineage: Eukaryota > Viridiplantae > Streptophyta > Magnoliopsida > Asterales > Asteraceae > Mikania > Mikania micrantha. Next base: position 13,161,671 of record CM018691.1, read on the forward strand.
CAAAGTTTATATTAATAGCAAAAATAGTGAAATTAAAGTTTGGCTTTCATTTTTAAAAGTCTATTTTAGTATTAACTTTAAAAATTTAAGAAAAGTGGAAATTGATATGCATTAACCCTTACAGTAGAAGTTTTGAGGTTGCATTAAACAACTTGTTTTGCCATAGATTAGCTGATATGGAACCACTGAGAAAATTGTTCTCCAAGGACCTGCAATTTTTACAATATGCATATATAATTGTTAAATTCCTAGAGGCTTTTTCTTTTTATAAACGATAGAAAGTGAAAAGGATCCTCACAGTTTTTGAAGAGAAGGAAGATTTGATAAACTTTCAGGGATCGATCCATTTAACTGGTTATCTGATAAATCACTGCACAAGTAGTAATACAATATATAAGCATTAAAATTACGATGGCTGAACAGCCTGAACTTCAACTCATATATGCAATAAAAAGAAATGCATGAAATAATATAAAGAAAATATCTTTTAACTTACATAGTTGTCATACTACTTGAAAGCTTATTTGATGGTATGGATCCAGTAAGCCTATTTCTGCTGAGATCTCTGTCAAATTAAGCAGCAAAAATAAGCCAAACAAAACAAGACCAATAGATACATACATGCATGCATGCATATACACACTCAATGAAAAAAATTTACGAACTAACATGTAGCTGAGATTTGATATTCTGCTCAGATCAGGGAGAACTCCTTGCAAACTACAGTTTCTAAGACTTCTGCAATAAATGTAAAAGTTGTTGTAAAGAATTACGCTTAATGGAAAATATAAATCATGCACGCAAAAGATGAATATATTTCTAAAAAATGAGATCATTCGTGCTTACAATTTCAGTAATGCTGATAGATTTCCATATGAAGAAGGAATTTCACCATCAAAGTGATTGTTATCAAGTTGACTATAAGGCAAGATTGACAAACAGATGAGTATTTACTTTTTATTATTATTTGGCTATTTTGTTATGGTTTAAATATTCGCATAAGAAAAGAAGCTTACAGTATGTGCAGCTTTGGAAGATTTCCAAATTCTGATGGAAGATAACCAGATAAGTTATTATTATCCAGAAGCCTAGATATATGACAGAAAAAAGTTGGCAAAAACATTAGAGGTGGCAACTGGCAAGATGGGCAATTTGGGCAGGTTATTTAACAGATCAAGATGGGTTCAGATAAAAAAAAATAATAATAATAAAAAAAAGGACTTTTTCTAGTATGGGCTGGACTGGACCGCTTTGGGTTTGGTCGAATTCCAAACACATTTTTGTTCAAATTTACTTTTTTGTAAATAAATAGTGCTTTAACTTTTTATTAGTAAACGAATATTTCTATAAGGATGGTCTAAATTTTGAATAAAAAAGGAGGTTGTACAAAAATACATCTTTCACAACTTTCACTTGTTCGATCCCATTTGACTAATTCAGCCTCTAGCTATAGTTCTTATCTGACCCATTTGATCTGCTTGAGATTAAACAAACAACCTAGATTGATGTATTGAAATTTTTTAAACTTAAATCTTCTATATCATATGAAACGATTCCAAAAGTCAATAAGAGAACTCACAAATGCATTAAAGTAGATAGGTTGGACAATTCAGCAGGAATTTGACCAGTCAACGAGTTATTGTTGAAATGGCTACAAAATTCAAGAAAGAGTGTCATATGACCACATGATTGTGTAAATAAACACAAACTGAACAAAAATCTGTTTTTGTCATTCACTTACATATGTTTAATATTATTCAAATTTGAAAACGATTTGGGAATTGGTCCTGATATCTGGTTCTGGTCTATTTGGAATCTATCTAAGTTTGTAAGATATCCAAGTTCAGCAGGTAAACTTCCAGTTAATTGGTTTCCATTCAAAAGCCTGCCAACATTGTAAATAGATGCTAATTAGGCCATTAAATTATAAATTAAATATGCAAATTAACAAAATCTTATAATTATACTCACAAGAGTACCAAGGATGAAAGATTTCCAATTTCTTTGGGTATACTGCCTGTTAAGTTATTCCACATGAAATCTCTTCGAATAAAAGAACACAAAGCAGAGTTAGTTGACCATATAAAGAAACTTATTTATCTAATACATTTAATTTTAAGATTAACATATTCTTCCAAGTTTCATAATATATTTACCCTTTCAAAAATATTTAACCATTTCACAGTAAACAATAAAAATAACATCAGTTGCTTATGATACTCTTGTCCACTGAATAGAGGAACAGGAAAACTACATTATTACTATGCTCATAATGTTCTCTTTGTTTATTTTTTTATTTTTATTTTTTTTGTTTTTTTATGACCGGGGAACCCACTTGTGTGGTAAACCCCGGGCCCCCACCAATACCCGACTAACCGGAGGGAACGGTAAACCGCAGGCACAAGCACCCAGGTTAGTGAAGCAGGCTGTAGCAAGTAACTAAGCTTTTGAAACTACTGTGAAGTGTGTAAATATAAAATTTTTAGTGTTTTGATATTATGAAATTTTGAGTTTTTAGAAAGGTACATATGAAATTGACTTAATTTTAATAATGTGACTTACAAAATTTTCAGATGAGAAAATTGACCAAGTTCAGGAGCTAAACGTCCAGAAAGATTCATGTTTAGTAGTTGTCTGTAAACAAAATGTAATAAAAATAGGACCTTATAAGCTTATTTACAAAAATAGAAGGGAAAAAAAACATGTAAGGTGACATGACAAAGGTCAAGAAAACACACATTTCCTGAACATGCCAGAATTTATCGACATTGGTTTTTTGAGCACATATAACACCAGTCCAATTTGATGTACATGGATCGCCTTTATTCCAGTTATCAAGATGATTCATTGAATCAACTAAATTACCTTTAACCGCGAGCAATGAAGATACTGCATAGAGAATATAAAAAAAACAAAAAATATTAGTCAGTTCAGACAAACACACACACACAAAAAGACATCTTTTGGTGGATAATGCTGTGCATATATCCATATAAGTACATTGACAATTAGAATCATTTAGCCATAACAAAGTATGGTGCAGGAGATGTGTTTGGACATAATTATCAGATTCTGATACCTTACCTAATTTTGTAATAATCACTTTTGGTAATGTTAAACATTTGACAGATTCTGAATTAATTGACAAAATAAGGGTATATAAATAAAATAAAATCATGGGAATAATTCTTTTCTTACGAGTGTTATACCTGTATAGAGGTATAAAACTTTGAATAATGTGATGTGTCTACTTTTACTCATGTATCAAACTTTTTCTAGTCAATAATCACTTTAAATAATGTGATGTGACAACATATCAGCTTTGGGTATGTATTAACTATTATAATTAATTTATAGCATGAATATATTTAGAGTTTAAACGAGTAAAAGTAGATACACGACCAAAGATTCGCCTAACTCATGGCTATATGTGTGAGACTGATTTTGACATGACCATAGAGGCATAACACACTAAGGGTTGTTTGGTATCCTCTTAATGATCATTAAGAGGTTATCTGTTAATGGTTCATAGCATATCAATGATTAAGAGGTAAATTTAACTCTGAATGGTAAAAGAGGCAATTGTTAATGTTGCCTCTTAATCATTCAGACTTAAGGTTACCTCTTAATAATTAACAGAATATGAACCATTAAGAGTAGTCTCTCAATGACCATTAAGAGGCTACCAACAGCCCCTAAGAAATTGACTACTTTTATGATGTTAACTCTTAACCATTTAGACTTAAGGTTAATACTTAATCATTAACAGACTATGAACTATTAAGAGGTAGCCTCTTAATGACCAATTGACCATTAAGAGTTAGCCTCTTAATGACCATTAAAAGGGTACCAAACAACCCTAAGAAATTGGCTACTTTTATAATTCCTCTGTAGATAATTGTATTTTATCATTTAATAATTAGCTTTGATGTAGCTATTATCAAAAGGGTGTTTGGGAATGCTTGTTAAGACTTCTTTTCCAGTTATCCAATTATTGCTTCTTGAATATTAGCAAGTCAGTTTTCAGAATAAGCAAGTTCAAATTTCCAAAATAATATCCCAAACACACTCGCAACAACTGGTATGAACCAAATATAACTTTAACAATTACTTCACCTTCAGAAGGATCAGTAACTTTGGCAACTGCAATCATCAGCAAGAAATGAACTGTGATAGCAGAAACAAGCACACATGATTTGAACTTGAATCCCATCATCCTGAAATCAATTTTCAATCAATTCAAATCAAAATCAACAACCCATAATTTACTTCATGAAATCGGATTAAAAAACACAAAAAGGGTCTCAATCAGAACATTGAGTGAGGAACAATACTTCAATCTTTCACGTGATTCGAACTTGAATTCATGAATCATGATTTGAACGAATTTGAATCTGCTTCAGATAACTGGATTATTAAACCCAAAACTGTATCGATCGGATATATTATTATTCAATGATCCAGCTTCAGATAAGAAAATTACTGCGTGTTTAGATGATTAGATCACAGCAAGTTTACTAATATATAATATGTTAAAAAAAGGATTAGACTTTACAATCAAAAGGGGATAATAATTTGGGCATGATGGCCTAATCGTTGAATAACTTCATTAGTCAAATATCAAAAAGAAAAAGAAAATTCCCAGAATTGCGGTGAGTTCACATTGGATTAGAAAAAGATAAACCCTAATTTTATATTAGTTTAAAATGAGAAATTAAATTGGGTGAGATTTACATGGTTGGTGTTGACTTGATATGAATACGTTTGCTAGATATGAATAAGTTTATGATAATACACACACTTGTGCGTAGGAATAATTTAATATGAGGTTGGTGATATACTCAAAATTATTTTAGGGTGTGGCTAAATGTACCCCCTGAACTTGTCATACCCCCTCCCCTAAAATATTAAATATAAATTTGTTATAATCAACTCTTCAACTATATAACATAACCAAAATACACCAAATATTATTTTTACTTTAAATTCTACTAAACGTATCCCCTCTTACTTGGCATACCCTATACAAAATATAAAATTAAATTCATCCAAAATCAGATTTATTTGTATGAACCGTAGTTCCTCTTTGTTCAAATTCGATTGAACTGAGGCCCGATTGTTGTTACAAACATAGGGTTTTCGTTCCTCGAACAAAAATGAGTGTAATTGTATATGAAACACCTACCTTAGCTAACTAATTCATGTTCGTTGCTTGATGAACCGAAGTCGAACCGTCGGGTTCTTACATGCCTTTTTCTTGATTTGTGTTGAGATTGTGAATAGCTTTTGTTTACGCAGAGAGTTTTACAGAGGTTAAAGGATTGTTTGGGTTCAATTAATTTTGAGTTTTATGCTCGTTTTAATAGACTTTGAGTTTGAGTTCGACTATGGTTATTTAAGCTTAGATTTCGTATTTATTTGATTTTTAAACGATGAATTGATGATGATAATGATTCCGTGATGTTTGAGTTTTGTAAAAACAGGCCCTCATGTTTTTATTTAAAGGTTTATGGATCTTTTTAGTTAATTAAAAACATAAGGTTTACTTGTATATATTTAAAAAACTTAAGAAGGGGGTACGACAAGTAAAAAAAATACAAAGGGGAGTATATTAAGCATAACCCTTATTTTATAGAACTATTGTCATGGTTGAGTTGTCAGGAAGATCTCACATGCTATTTTTTGTTTTTGTAAAATATCATTATATTATTATAATACATCGAATTATTTCTTTCGTTAAATGATTATATTCGAGTTAATTATACCAATGGTCAGTATGTTATATCAACTTAAAACTGATGGTTTTCGACGTCAAGAAAATACAAGTATGTTTGTCAAATTGTAACATTGGTGGGCTTTGACATGAATAAATCGTTAAGTTTTTATGTTACATTGATATGGAATGTTGTTTTTACCTAAAAATAAATAAAAACAATTAAAAGAATAGTAAGAGATATCACATTAAATATAAATTATGCATCCCCTCTCCTATCATTTTTTTCACATGCCCTTTTCATCATTCTCCCATCAGAAACCACCACCACCGTCAATTACAACCACCACAATCCATAATAACCATTTCTTTTTTTTTTCTTTCTCAAAATGGACTAGCTTCGACAGTTCCTGTAGCTTTGGCGAACTTGGGTAGGACAACGTTGTCATCTTATGTAAGGTTCTCTCTCGACAATCGTTTGATCTCTACTAGCATATCGATATTTTCGCCAGTTAGAATTGACAACCAAGCGGTGAAGAAGATGGAGACTCCAAATAAGATGAGTATGTGTTCTTCGATGATGCATCTAGTATCGTTTAGGTGTAGTGCACAAGAACTTCGGCAATAACAAGTATAATAGTACAACTATTTTGCCATCCTTTGAACATGCTTAATGACAGGCAGTAGGTGATGACGAACTCGCTAGGGTTCATCTAATCGTTGAAGGGGATGATTTTGTGATACAAGCTCTCGTGGTGTTGGTTCGACGGTCTTCTCATCAATGATCGTTATTATCATAATCGTTTCAACCTTGACGATGGTGGTGGTGTTCAATAAAAAGAGTGGCATTGGTGAAGTGCAGGTTGAGTAATGCTCTCATTCTTATAACATTAAAAATAAGTATAATAATTGGTTTGTTTATTGTTGTAAAATTTAACGAAACTAACAGTCATTTAGTCCAAGGAGAACCGATGTTACATTTTGAAAAAAATTCAAACTACTTATGTAATTTCTTGAAGTTTGATTAAATCAATACAAAGTCAACATATCACATGAACCATTTGTGTAATTAACTCATTATAGTAAATACTAATGATAGTAGTTGTACATTTTAATATTAAAAAACATATTTTAAAATTAAAAGTTACCTTAAAAAATATTTTTTCTTAAAAACAAAAACACACAATGACACATAAAAAAAATACTTGGAGCTGAAAACGCAATTTTTTTAAAATTCTTTATATAACAATATTATATTTGTTTTAAAGATAAAAAAGTTATCTTTTATGGTCTATTTTTTTTTAAAAAATTAGTGTCGTACATAAAAGTTGCAATCATTTAAAAAAAGTGAGAGAAGATGATACAAAGTCAACAAAAATGATTATATTGAAATACATTTCTACTATTTTTTTTCTCTATAACTTGATCTCAGCCATCAATAATAAATTTAATGGCCTAAAAATCATTATTACACTTTTTACATAAACATACTTTTTTTTAACATTACCATAATATATATATATATATATATATATATATTAAATTGAGAATTGAGCTTTTGCCAAAAAAAATATATATAGATGAAACAAACACAAATACAACAAAACTACATAAGTACATAGGCATATCGTTTGAAGTAGGCCCAACCCCAACAATCTCGAGCAGCCTCCAAATAAAACAAAGAACTAAACAACCAGACCACTATACAAACCCGAAACAATACCTAAAACAAAACCATCCGAAAAAACAAACAAACAAGTTATCTAAAGATAGAGAGAGCCCAAACAAAATATAACATCCAAGCCCCTGCAAACCTAAGAGAAGCAGGCCACACCAAAGCCATTGCAAGGCTAAACCAACCAAAACCCAACCAGACCTCAACATGATGAGCTAAGTTTTACCCCCAACTAGCTATAATAGAGGAATAGAGGACATCATAAATAACATATCTAACAAGAATAAGCCACCAAATGACTAAGCTCCAAATTTTGTATAATTTTTGATGTTTCATGTACAAATGTACAAGTGTGTTATGTACTTGGTTTTGGCATTTTTTTCCTTCTAAATTGCAAGTCTTGAATATATGTGTGCAAGCTTATATTGCACATGAATATTTATGTTTTCATTAGTTTCAACTTCTAATTTTTGTTCGGTTTAAAAATAATGTCGCAACACGCTTCACTTTTTTACATAAAACTTCGGTTATTGTTAATGTTTTTGCTATCAAACATGGGTTTACATTGAAAATTTTAAGTGTTCATTGGGTGGGTTTGGGTATATCGTTTCTTGGCAGTGTTCGGATTGCAATCTCTAATGATATAGTTTTTTAGGGTTTTAAAGGTGAAAAATGAGGCTTACTTAGGTAGCCATGTTTTTTTTTTTCTATCAATGTTCCTATTTTTTATTTTATTATTATTTTTGGCTATGATGACTAACATGTAAGTAAGTTCGAGTAAGGATTTGATGTTACGTATCTTGACGGAGCAACATGTTTACAACCATAGTAGACTCCCTTCTTTGTTCTCTTATTATAGGCCTAAGTCATATTATGTATCTAAGATGTCTATACTATTTTTATGGTTTTTCATTCATTCTAATGACGTGTGATTTTTGAGATTAATGTGTGGCTAAGTCCTAAATTGTAGTTATCTTAACATTATGTGCTAGACCAACAAAATATGTTTGTGTTATGATAGCAAGTGAAAAAAGTATTTAATATGCATAATCTTAGTTTGTGTTAGTATATTTTTAAAGTACTTCTCGATTGGCCCCCTTACAAGCCCCCTTCAGCCTATATGTCACTTTGTCAACCTTCCCTTCTATCTCTCGCAACCAACCCCTTTTTAGTTCATAGAGCCGACGTTGGGCGGCCAACCTCCACACATGAGGGTTTGTGATGCTCGGTTTCCAATGTATACATGTGTCTGCCCTCAAGAAGCAAAAACAAAATTGCACTAATTTTAACAATATTTTACTTAACTTTTATAAAAATAACGTTAAAAACGTTGGGTTGGTCAGTAAATCAGACATCATGAGTCAGGGGTCTTATTAAAAGTAGTCTCTTTATTCCTACGGGTTTGAGGAGGGTAAGAAGTAAGGTTTTTTTACATCTCATTCTCCTTAGACCATATCTTAACTTTGCTAATGGTGTAATATACCAAGTACGACGATGATGAATGTTACAAAAGTTTATTTAGTGAAACATGCTATTATAAGTAACCAACTAGTCTTATGAAATTTAGATGCAACTAGAAAATTTGATATTTTAGTCCTTTCAGAAAGTGTAACAGTACCATAGAACAACATCACTTCTTTGAATTGAAACCTCATGAACCAAATAAAAAATATAAACAAACAATGAGATTTAACTATTATGCCACAGAAATAATGTTTGACATTTTTGGTCAAATACCTGGCCAATTTTGACTTTCTACTTGGATAAGCTCAATTTTGATAGAACAGAAGCAGCCTGATCACCACCCAACAAGAAATATGGGTGCCTTAAAGCATCTGAAGCTGATAAACGACCTCTACGCAATGAACCTCTTTCTGAAATAAGTTTTGTGGCTAAATCCCATCCTCTACCTGAATCCAGATCAAGAACACTTGTATCGGGTCTAGATCGGGTTTTTTCCCGCCATCTTTTTAAGTCGTAATTCACAGCTTTTAGTTCTAGATTGAAGTTTTTTAAGCCTGCACTAGACCTTAATGATGGTATGGCCATTTGCATTAATACTATCCCAGCAGAATACATGTCAAACAAATCAGGACTGTTTAGCTGCAAAAATAATTAAAAAATTATTCAGCAATTGAAGGATTAATAAGACTATGAGTAGGATATTAATATACTATTGGTCACATTTATTTTTTGCTTTTTTAGATTGATAAATAATAAATGAACTTTGCACTTTTGCAGGATTTAAAAAACCAAGTTTAACTCTGCATAAAATAGAAACCAAACTACAATTTACTAACCACATTACATTTTATTATCCATTATAGAAGCAAAATTTTTGTTTAAGAAGCCTGTAGTTTGTCAAAAAAAAAAAATCCCAAATATTGTTAAAGGGGTATTTTGTCATTTTTAATATAAGTTGAGAAAAAAAGATCATTTTCAGACATATAACTACATTTATTTTTTATTTATTTCTTAGCTATATGATGTTGCAGCTCGGTTGACATAAAGCAGTGTCAGCAATTTACAATAAAGTCACTTAAAACGAGGTTGATTCCTAAAACCAGCAACAAATTGTGAGCTGGTTCTAATTTATGCCTAGTTTAAAGTTTGTTGTGAAATCATGAAAAGTGTAAAGTTTGTTTCTCTTCCAATATGTGAAATCATTAATAGATTGATGGCCCCGTTTGCGGTGTGCATATAATCCAATCAATCAATCAATCAACGTACTCAGTATATCCCGCCATTAGCATGCTAAGGCAGGGTCTGAGGAGGGTGAGATGTAGACAGCCTTACCCCTACCCCGTAGGGGTAGAGAGGCTGCTTCCAGTGAGACCCTCGGCTCATGATGCTTGATCAACCGTCCGAAACGATTTTAACGTTATTTTCACTGAATAAGTAAAATAACGTTAAAATTAGTGCAATTTTACTTTTGCCCCTCAAGAGCTGTCGACACATATATACACTATATGTGCGCACCGCTAACGGGGCGTTGTGCATATAATCCATATATAATATATATATGTGTCGACCATCGAGTAGTAAAAGTAAAATTGCACTAATTTTAACGTTATTGTACTTAATTTTTGCGAAAATAACGTTAAAAGTGTTGGGTTGGTTGGTTAATCAGTCATCATGAGTCAGGTGTCTCATTGGAACCAACCTCTCTATTCCTATGGGTAGAGGTAAGGACGTCTACATCTTACCCTTCTTATACTCTACCTTAGCTTTACTAATGGTGGGATATACAAAGTTCAATGATGATGATGAAGAAGCAGAATTAGTAGATTGAAAGACACACTGCTATGACAACAAATTTCAAACAACTAAGTTAACCCGGCCTAATACACGAGATTCACAAAAACAAACATCTAGAATTTCAGGTCTATTGCATTATGAAATTATCTAAAACTCAAATGCTTGATCCAATTTATAAAAATAATATATCACCTGCCAAAGAATTGGAGAAAGCAGAGCTGCAACTGGTTCTGGAGGAGGGGATGGTGTTTCTTCAGGTAGAACATAAAGTTCTGGTGGGCAATAATCAGGGTCAAGAAGACCCTTGTTTGGCACATAGTTTTTTCCAATCCTTAAATCAGTGGCTGCACCAAAATCAATAAGCTTGATTCGCCCCTTCTTCGTTACCACTAAATTAGCTGGCTTTACATCGCGGTGCACAATGCCAGTGTCGTGTATTTTCTTGAGTGATGAAATTATTTGTCTCAGTATTTGTTTAATTATCAGCGCGTTTCGTTCTATAGATTCAAGTCCTTGTAGCACGCGTCCAAACATGAGTGATTCCAAGTTTAATGGGAAACTTCTGTCTTTCATGTAATCACCAAGGTCTCTGTCTCCCTGTGTTTGATTCTTATAACATTTAATATGATAAATGAATAATATTGGTATATGATACAATATGATGGTTGGATTAGTGCTTTGAAACTGATTATCAAAGAATCATTTTTCTTTTGTTTATCCAAATGTTAACAAATTTGTTAATATTGTTTGAAGTTGCATTGATGAGAGAATTAGATGTTTGAATGTTTGATTTTAATAGATAAATATAGTGCAAAACCAGATTTTGTTTATCCAAACATTAACGGTTGTACTTTTGTTGTTTAAAGTTGTAATAATCAGATGTTTGAATGCTTGGCAAATTCAAATTATTCGAAAAAATAAGTTAAAAATTGAATGATTATTTAGACAAATCATTTCTGATCATCTAACAACAGGATTTGCCTCTCATTTTCAATCATATAGAGGTCAACTGATCACTTTGTACCAACTCGAACAAATAATGTCATTTTGTATTATAATTCATCAAAGATTCAGACCATAGCTGTCAAAGACACAAGGCGTACTCAAGGCGCATAAGCCACGCCCTGAGCCTAAACGCAAGGCGCAAAAAAAGCGAGGCTTTTTTAAACTAGGAAATAGTATTAAATTACCATTTTTAGAGGTTTTACATGTTAGCTTAAAAGTCTTTAAAATATATATAAAGTCATACTGTAAAACAATTAATAATCCAGTTATGTAGAGTTCTTAAAATATAAAAACCTTTTTATGGCTGTTTTAGACTGGTGTATGGTTTAATTTTTTTGAACTTTGCTGGATTTTCCAAAATTTAGCCGGATTTTCCAGAATTTTGCCGGAATCTCATCGAAAAGTCACCAGATTGGGCCTAGGCTATCACGAGGCGAGAGCGCTCGAGGGCTTTTGACAACTATGATTCAAACATCTAATTATTTGATTATTGCAACTTCAAACCACGAAATTACTGCTCCTTTTACTACATGGGATTCTATAGCCGCGAATCACAATATCATATATAAAACTCGCATTCAAACACCCTATAATATTAAATCAATGTGAATCAACTTGAATACTAAAACATTATTTACCTCAAATTTCCATACGAGCCATTTCTCACCCTTTGTGAACATTGAATTAGTTTTATCAGATATAAAACTCCCAAGAAACTCGGCACATGTATCAGGAGCTGCACGTGATAACCTGTAGTTAAACCATTCTTCAAAATCACCACATTCTATAGCACCTTGAACTCCAACTTTTACCTAGTAAATTATATATTTAAATTACAAAGTATGTGAAAGAATTCAAAGAAACTTAAATATTAAATCGGAGAATAATATTTTGTGTACTGAATAATGAAACCAGATCTTTTAAACTTGTATGAAAGTAAGATGTGTAGTAAACATGTTTACCCGTTTAAATATAGAAGAAGCATAGAGGTTCTTTGAGTTGCATATTCTCAAAAAAAAAAAATTAATGATGATGAGTCATCATGACAAAATCTCATAAACTATCATCATATTCAAACCATCTCCGTTGTGGTGCACGTTATACGTATATATGTGTCGGCCTTCAGAGAGTTTTAACGGTTTTTTTACTTAGTTTTTTTGTAAAAATAACATTTAAAGCCTTGAGTTGGTCAGTTAATCACGAATCATGAGCCGGGGTCTCATCGGAAACAATCTCTCTAATCCTACGTGGTAGAGGTTGAGATAAGACTGTCTATATCTTATCCTGCTCAAACCCTACCTTAACTTTGTTAACATTGGGAGATACTGAGTAAAATGATGACATAAAATAACAACTACCAAACAACTTGTATATATTATAAACGATAAATCAAATAAAAACTATCATAGATAACAAACTCGGTTAAAGGCATGATTAACAGATTGGCTGATCACAACTAAAATCTTGAAAAAAAAATCCAATTTTTCACCTGTTTAAGAATAACTTTTTCTTGAAACCTTGGATCTTTTTCCAATTGTTTTCTTCTACTCCCAGTGTTCCTTACTCTGTCCTCAACAGTCATATTCTTAGGAACCACCACACCCGAATACACAACACCAAACGACCCCTCACCCAGCTTATCCCCAATCAAGAAATCAGAAGGCTTCAAATTTCTTCTCCCAGACAAACCGTCGAACACCTTCTGTGCAGGAGCAAGAACATACGCATCAATGGCACCGAACAAAACACCAGGCCTAGCAGTTAGGTATATCCAAACCAATCCAGCAAAAACAAACACACCCCATTTCTCGGTCTCCGGGAAACTTTCGGTAACTCTTTGAAACTGATCATACCCAGATTTAAAAACCGGAAATTTGTCCAAATGAAGCGTGTTTTCGAGCAAATCATCGGTGATTTCGTTGAAAGATGCGTTTAATTTTGATGGGTTTCGTTTGAAATGAGGGCAGAGATTGTTGGGTGAAGTGGGCTTTGAAGAGGTGAAGGAGATGAAGTTGGAATCGAGTTTGAGATTTGTTGAAGAAAGCATGGTAGCAGTCGCCATTGTTGAGTATTTGCAGGGGATTTGGGTGAATTTGTAAGTGAAGTGTCAGCAAAAGGATGAATTTTTGCCATGTGGCTGATCGTGGGTTTATCCTTTTTGCCGGAGTATGTGTGGAGACCGAGAAAACACCGTTTCATCGGTCATGTTTCGATTCGATTAGGATTTAAAGGCGCGCTTGAGTTCTACACAAGGCTTTATTTGTATAAAAGTATTTCATAAAACTACTCTATACATACATATGACCCATGTTTTTAAAATCGAACCGGACGTCGAATCGGCCTCTTTATTGGTCAGCGATCGGACCGGATTTAAATATCGGATGATATTATAAATATTATATAAATATATATAATAAAAAATATTAAAAACTTTCAAAAAACCGGTTCCACCACCCGGTTTCTTCAAAAACGGTTCTGAGCATATAACCGGCCCACCCTTGACACTGAATCCCGGTCTGACCGGCCGGCCTGGTCCGGGTTCAAAACATTGCATATGACCTATCAATTGTTAAACATTATCATGACACACGTAATGTTAACAATATCAAATCACATATCAATCCTCGTTTTTTTCTATACATGTCTGTTTTAAGTTCACGTGAGCAGGACACTAGATATGATCTTGCAAGAAGTATATCATTAATTTTGTGAGTTATCGTAGCCTCTTTTACTTAAGTATTTATACTTTTCGAAGTGAAATACATGAATAAGACTTTTACTTTAATCAATATATGTTTATTTAAATAACATGAATTTGGAATGTTTATTTCATGAGATTATTTGTTAACTAAGTTTTATCTATATATATTTTTTCGTAACGCAAGTATTTTGCTCATTTGATAAATCGTGGTTAAATATTGGTAATACTATCGGGTTAATGCACCTCATTCAACTAGATTGGTCGCTCTTGTTACCAAGTTAGCATGTATATGATCAATTATAGTTTCATTTGGAAAAATATGATTAATGTTTGGTGGTAGGCATTAATTATGTCGACTATCATATGTTTAGTTTTAGACTCAAGTTAAACTTTCATTCATGTGTTCATTTTAATTTAATCATTTATATGGACTGATTATTTAAATATTTTTCGTAAACATATTTCGAGTTTTAAACTTAAGATTTTATAAACTATTTTAGTTGACTTTTAAAAATACGTATCTTAAGGCATGGCTAGGATGTGGATTAGCTTGCTTTTGTGTGTACAATAAAATATCTAAAAGATATTGTTTAAAAAAAGTTTAGACTATATGAAGAATCTTTTATTGTTTTAAACGTATTTTGGATAATTGTAACATATACTTCGTATTTTATGGATAATGAACGCCTGAAGTATTTTAATTGATTTTTTTTAAACTTGTATTTCAGGTCAAGACTAACCTATGGATTAGCTTGCTTTTGTGTTTACAATAGAAATTAAAAAGATAATTGTTAAAAACAATTTAGTCTATTTGAAGAATCTTTTATTATTGTAAACGTATTTTGGATAATTGTAACATGCACTTCATATTTTGTGGATCATGAATGCATGAAGTATGGTTTTTATAAATTATAAACGTGTCCGTGATCCGTTTTTTTTTATACATCCTTGTTTTTATTTTTTTTTTAAGCGGGTTGTGACTTGTGATAAAGAATGTATATTTTTAGACGGAAATGTCACAAATCAATATCGAAAATGAAGTTTTATGCATATGAACAAGGTTTGGGAAAAATAATTTTTTTTTGTTAAACAAACATAGAATGTGTTTTGTATAATTTCTAAATTGATTCCAACATTTGTTCGAAAAAAATGAAAGAAAGAAATTGGCTGCAAATAATTAAAAGAAAATATAATACATGAAGCTATTGCAACATTTATTTAAAATCAAACATAATACAAGTATACGTATTTGTTTAGGTGAAATTCAAACCCCGTATCTTTTATAATAGAAGTCAAAAACTACTACTAGACTAAATACACTTTCTACTGTAGGGCTGTAAACGAACTTAACGTTCAGCGAACTGTTCGTGAACCGTTCGGCGGGAAGTTCGTTTATGTTCGTTCGTTTAATAAATGAAAGAACACGAACAAGAAATTTCGTTCGTTTAGTTAAAGAACGAACATGAACAGAGGTCGTGTTCGTTCATTTGTGTTCGTGAACGTTTGGTAACATGTTCGGTTTAAAACGCTAACCACAGCCTTGGCGTAACCAAAACGTATTTTGGATAATTGTTTTAAACGTATTTTGACAACTACAGACCCAAAAATATTGTTTACAAAATAAGACTTAGACAAGACAATTAAACAGTCAGGATTATGTGAGTTTCTAATCCATCCTAGCTTGTTTCCTCGACTTGTTCTATCTTAACTATGGTGTCCTTAATTGTCCTTATGAAGCTCTAAACATGATTACCTGAAACACGTGAAAAGTAACTGTCAACTACAAAAGTAGTTGGTGAGAACAATAAGTTTAACATTTGTAAATATGAATCTGCATTGTAAACATATGTATAAAACATTGAATAAAATAGCATGGATAGATGCAACCCAAACTAACATCAAGTAAGAATAACGTGTGCAAACAGTCTAATGACTGTCTACTAGAAAGGCCAACATATAATCAAGTCTCAAACTACGTTTGGAGTCAGAAAGCAGTCAGCAAACGCATTCAACACGAGATGTACTAATGAGTTTACTCAGAAGACAAACTACGTGTTGACGTACATGGTCAATATGACCTATGCTGGTAAAGTTAATTAACAGTGAATCCATATTACCGTACGCATCCAATCTGTAGTTTGTTTTTAAAACAAATTTAAAACGCTAACCACAGCCTTGGCGTAACCAAAACGTGTCCCGCTTTCCCTTGTTGTGATCACCCAGTACTAACGTTATAAGAATAAGAATAAGATTGAATAAGTGTCTTGATGTGTGGATAAGTTTGTTTACAACGATGAACACCATGCTTTTGAATACTTTGGCTGAAAACCCTTGGTTGAATACCTTAATTGATTACCATGATTTGAAAACCTTGCTTGAATACCATGATTTGAAATCCGTTGATTGAATACCACCATGAAAACTGTAACATCTGTACATTTAGTCATGGTAGTCGTAAACAGTGTTAGAACAATGTGTATTTATGTCCAATCAGTCAATGTGATTCATATGTTCATGATTGTGTTTGTGTGTCATAGGATCTTAATTAATAGGAACAAGTATGTATTATTTATTTACAGTCGATTTCGCTAGGCAAGAACAGTATCGTATTATATCGAAATAGTGGTGGGACGGCGTCAGATAAGGCAGGTAGCTGGACTCTGGGGTATGCCCTATACATATACTGCGTTCGGTGTAATGGGATATTGTTAGTGCGTAGTGTTTAGACGAATAGTATGACAAACGAATCAAATAAACAAAAATCGTAATACGTAAGCGAGACTGAGTATAATTATGGGTGACGATCCATAACGATACGAATGTTGAACTTAAAATTATGATTAAACGGCAATAATTAAATAATACGATCGAAAAACGTACGCGATTGCGGGTATACACGTAATTGTATTTGTTTAACGATCTGTCAACGAACGAAACATAAAAATAAGTAAAATATATTATTTTACATTTTTACAATTTTGAAACTCATCAAAATGATGAGAATAACAATTATTTTATTTAAATCGCGTAAAAGTTCCGGAAACGCAACGATTACATTACGTTTCTCATTAATGATCATTACGTTTCTATCATATTTGACACTGGTGCTGATTAAAGTTTTGTCTCTGTTAATAATGCTCCCCTGTTTAATAAACAACCATCTATACTTGATGCTCCTTACACCGTAGAACTAGCGAATGGTAAAACAATATTAGTGAACTCGATAATTCGCGATTGTGAATTGAGATTGAATGATCATCTTTTCCTTATCGATCTCATTCCTATGACACTCGGAAGCTTCGAAGTTGTAGTAGGAATGGATTGGTTATCCAAAAACTACGCCGAGATGTTATGCTCGGAGAAACTTATTCGACTTCCCTTACCGTTCGGCGAAATGATGCAAGTTTACGGTGAGAAACCCTGCCGCGGATTGAAGATTGTGTCGTGTATCAAGGCTAGGAAATACCTGAAGAAGAAATACCTTGCGTTCCTGGCTCATGTGGTAGAGAAGAAACCTGAGAAGAAAGCGGTTGGAGACGTTCCGGTCATCAGAGATTATCCGGACGTATTCCCAGAAGATTTGCCTGGATTACTGTCGATTCGGCAAGTGGAGTTTAGAATCGATCTCGTCCCTAGAGCAAACCCAGTGGCGAAGTCACCATATCGATTAGCACCGTCTGAAATGCAGGAACTGTCTAGTCAACTTCAAGAACTTCTAGACAAAGGTTTCATAATACCGAGTTTCTCTCCTTGGGGAGCTCCGGTTCTATTTGTCAAGAAGAAAGATGGTTCATTTCGTATGTGCATCGATTATCGTGAACTAAACAAGTTGACAATTAAGAACAGATATCCTCTACCTAGGATCGATGATCTGTTTGATCAATTACAGGGAGCGACTTGCTTTTCAAAAATTGATCTACGATCCGGGTATCATCAGTTACGAGTAAATGATGAGGATATACCAAAGACGGCATTTAGGACTCGATATGGACACTACGAGTTTGTGGTTATGCCATTTGGGCTGACCAACGCACCTGCAGTGTTCATGGATTTGATGAATCGAGTCTGCAGGCCATACTTAGATCAGTTCGTTATCGTCTTCATTGATGATATACTGATTTATTCAAAGACTGAGCAAGAACATGAGGATCATTTGAGGAAAGTCTTAGAACTACTATGAGTTGAACAACTTTATGCTAAATTCTCAAAGTGCGAGTTTTGGCTAAAAGAAGTTCACTTCTTAGGGCATGTCATAAACAAGGATGGGATTCATGTAGATCCAGCAAAGATTGAGGCGATCAAGAACTGGACTACCCCATCTACTCCAATAGAGATTCGTTCATTTCTGGGTTTGGCAGGCTATTACAGAAGATTCATCGCGAACTTTTCAAAGATAGCCTTACCACTTACCACACTAACCCAGAAAAGTTAAGCGTTTATATGGGGACAGAAGCAAGAGGATGCATTCCAAATTCTTAAACAGAAGTTATGCAACTCCCATATCCTTAGTCTTCCAGAGGGCAGTGATGATTTCATTGTCTACTGTGATGCTTCAAACCTTGGACTCGGTTGTGTACTTATGCAACGGGACAAGGTGATTGCATATGCTTCAAGACAGCTTAAGGTTCATGAGAAGAATTATACTACCCATGACCTTGAGTTAGGGGCTGTGGTCTTTGCATTGAAGATTTGGAGGCACTACCTTTACGGTACTAAATGTGTCATCTATACGGACCACAAGAGCCTACAACACATTCTCAATCAGAAAGAACTCAACATGAGACAGCGACGTTGGGTTGAGCTTCTGACTGATTATGACTATGAGATTCGTTACCATCCGGGTAAAGCCAATGTGGTGGCGGATGCTCTTAGTCGTAAGGAGCCAGTCAAACCAATTCGTGTAAGAGCCATGGAGATCAACACACAGCCAAACTTGAAGGATCTGATTCGTATTGCACAACAACAAGTAGTAACAGTCAATCAGCTTAAGGCAGACTTAGACTGCGGAATTGAGAAGAAACTAGAACCTCGATCTGATGGGGTGTTATATCTCAACGGCCGCATCTGGATTCCAAAGTCAGAAGAATTGCGCACACTCATCTGTGATGAGGCTCATAAGTCGGGTTCATCCGGGAGCAAATAAGATGTACCAAGACTTGCAGGCATCTTACTGGTGGCCAGGAATGAAGAAAGACATAGCATTATATGTGGGGAAATGTCTAACATGTTCCAAATTCAAAGCAGAACATCAAAAGCCTTCGGGACTCCTGCATCAACCTGAAATTCCTCAATGGAAATGGGAACAAATTTCCATGGATTTCATAACTAAGTTGCCGAGAACTCCGCGAGGATTCGATTCGATTTGGGTGATCGTTGATCGACTCACCAAATCTGCTCATTTTCTCCCGATTCGAGAGGATTACAAAATGGAGAAGTTAGCCACATTGTACATCAACGAAATCATTGCGCGTCATGGTACTCCAACATCAATCATATCTGATCGTGATAGTCGTTTCACTTCTCGCTTTTGGCAATCATTGCAAAAGGCTTTGGGAACTCGTGTTAATCTTAGCACGGCGTATCATCCCCAAACCGACGGTCAAAGCGAAAGGACTATCCAAACACTCGAGGACATGCTTTGTTCTTGTGTGATCGATTTTGGTGGGAGTTGGGACACTCATCTTCCACTCATCGAGTTTTCGTACAACAACAGCTACCATACAAGCATTCAATGTGCACCATTCGAAGCTTTATATTGTAGGAAGTGCCGATCGTCGGTCTGCTGGACCGAGGTTGGTGATTCACAGGTCGTAGGACCTGAACTCATTCAAGAAACAACAGACAAGATCACAATCATTCAATCAAGGCTTAAGGCCGTAAGGGATAGACAAAAGAGCTATGCCGATCGACGTCGGAAACCACTTGAGTTTCAAGTTGGTGACTGAGTCTTACTCAAGGTTTCTCCCTGGAAAGGCGTTGTCCGATTCGGGAAGAAAGGGAAACTTGCACCAAGGTACGTTGGACCTTTTGAGATCCTGGAAAGGATTGGTCCCGTAGCCTACAAACTCAAACTTCCAGTGGAGCTAAGCAATGTTCACGATACTTTTCATGTATCAAATCTTAAGAAATGCTTGGCGGATCATGATGTTCAGATTCCACTGGAAGACATTCAGATTCAAAACAACATGCAATTCATAGAACGTCCGGTAGAAATCATGGATCATGGAGTCAAGAAACTTAAACGTAGCCGTATCCCGATCGGGACGAAATTCCCTTAACTAGGGGAGACTGTAACATCTGTACATTTAGTCATGGTAGTCGTAAACAGTGTTAGAACAATGTGTATTTATGTCCAATCAGTCAATGTGATTCATATGTTCATGATTGTGTTTGTGTGTCATAGGATCTTAATTAATAGGAACAAGTATGTATTATTTATTTACAGTCGATTTCGCTAGGCAAGAACAGTATCGTATTATATCGAAATAGTGGTGGGACGGCGTCAGATAAGGCAGGTAGCTGGACTCTGGGGTATGCCCTATACATATACTGCGTTCGGTGTAATGGGATATTGTTAGTGCGTAGTGTTTAGACGAATAGTATGACAAACGAATCAAATAAACAAAAATCGTAATACGTAAGCGAGACTGAGTATAATTATGGGTGACGATCCATAACGATACGAATGTTGAACTTAAAATTATGATTAAACGGCAATAATTAAATAATACGATCGAAAAACGTACGCGATTGCGGGTATACACGTAATTGTATTTGTTTAACGATCTGTCAACGAACGAAACATAAAAATAAGTAAAATATATTATTTTACATTTTTACAATTTTGAAACTCATCAAAATGATGAGAATAACAATTATTTTATTTAAATCGCGTAAAAGTTCCGGAAACGCAACGATTACATTACGTTTCTCATTAATGATCATTACGTTTCTATCATATTTGACACTGGTGCTGATAAAAGTTTTGTCTCTGTTAATAATGCTCCCCTGTTTAATAAACAACCATCTATACTTGATGCTCCTTACACCGTAGAACTAGCGAATGGTAAAACAATATTAGTGAACTCGATAATTCGCGATTGTGAATTGAGATTGAATGATCATCTTTTCCTTATCGATCTCATTCCTATGACACTCGGAAGCTTCGAAGTTGTAGTAGGAATGGATTGGTTATCCAAAAACTACGCCGAGATGTTATGCTCGGAGAAACTTATTCGACTTCCCTTACCGTTCGGCGAAATGATGCAAGTTTACGGTGAGAAACCCTGCCGCGGATTGAAGATTGTGTCGTGTATCAAGGCTAGGAAATACCTGAAGAAGAAATACCTTGCGTTCCTGGCTCATGTGGTAGAGAAGAAACCTGAGAAGAAAGCGGTTGGAGACGTTCCGGTCATCAGAGATTATCCGGACGTATTCCCAGAAGATTTGCCTGGATTACTGTCGATTCGGCAAGTGGAGTTTAGAATCGATCTCGTCCCTAGAGCAAACCCAGTGGCGAAGTCACCATATCGATTAGCACCGTCTGAAATGCAGGAACTGTCTAGTCAACTTCAAGAACTTCTAGACAAAGGTTTCATAATACCGAGTTTCTCTCCTTGGGGAGCTCCGGTTCTATTTGTCAAGAAGAAAGATGGTTCATTTCGTATGTGCATCGATTATCGTGAACTAAACAAGTTGACAATTAAGAACAGATATCCTCTACCTAGGATCGATGATCTGTTTGATCAATTACAGGGAGCGACTTGCTTTTCAAAAATTGATCTACGATCCGGGTATCATCAGTTACGAGTAAATGATGAGGATATACCAAAGACGGCATTTAGGACTCGATATGGACACTACGAGTTTGTGGTTATGCCATTTGGGCTGACCAACGCACCTGCAGTGTTCATGGATTTGATGAATCGAGTCTGCAGGCCATACTTAGATCAGTTCGTTATCGTCTTCATTGATGATATACTGATTTATTCAAAGACTGAGCAAGAACATGAGGATCATTTGAGGAAAGTCTTAGAACTACTATGAGTTGAACAACTTTATGCTAAATTCTCAAAGTGCGAGTTTTGGCTAAAAGAAGTTCACTTCTTAGGGCATGTCATAAACAAGGATGGGATTCATGTAGATCCAGCAAAGATTGAGGCGATCAAGAACTGGACTACCCCATCTACTCCAATAGAGATTCGTTCATTTCTGGGTTTGGCAGGCTATTACAGAAGATTCATCGCGAACTTTTCAAAGATAGCCTTACCACTTACCACACTAACCCAGAAAAGTTAAGCGTTTATATGGGGACAGAAGCAAGAGGATGCATTCCAAATTCTTAAACAGAAGTTATGCAACTCCCATATCCTTAGTCTTCCAGAGGGCAGTGATGATTTCATTGTCTACTGTGATGCTTCAAACCTTGGACTCGGTTGTGTACTTATGCAACGGGACAAGGTGATTGCATATGCTTCAAGACAGCTTAAGGTTCATGAGAAGAATTATACTACCCATGACCTTGAGTTAGGGGCTGTGGTCTTTGCATTGAAGATTTGGAGGCACTACCTTTACGGTACTAAATGTGTCATCTATACGGACCACAAGAGCCTACAACACATTCTCAATCAGAAAGAACTCAACATGAGACAGCGACGTTGGGTTGAGCTTCTGACTGATTATGACTATGAGATTCGTTACCATCCGGGTAAAGCCAATGTGGTGGCGGATGCTCTTAGTCGTAAGGAGCCAGTCAAACCAATTCGTGTAAGAGCCATGGAGATCAACACACAGCCAAACTTGAAGGATCTGATTCGTATTGCACAACAACAAGTAGTAACAGTCAATCAGCTTAAGGCAGACTTAGACTGCGGAATTGAGAAGAAACTAGAACCTCGATCTGATGGGGTGTTATATCTCAACGGCCGCATCTGGATTCCAAAGTCAGAAGAATTGCGCACACTCATCTGTGATGAGGCTCATAAGTCGGGTTCATCCGGGAGCAAATAAGATGTACCAAGACTTGCAGGCATCTTACTGGTGGCCAGGAATGAAGAAAGACATAGCATTATATGTGGGGAAATGTCTAACATGTTCCAAATTCAAAGCAGAACATCAAAAGCCTTCGGGACTCCTGCATCAACCTGAAATTCCTCAATGGAAATGGGAACAAATTTCCATGGATTTCATAACTAAGTTGCCGAGAACTCCGCGAGGATTCGATTCGATTTGGGTGATCGTTGATCGACTCACCAAATCTGCTCATTTTCTCCCGATTCGAGAGGATTACAAAATGGAGAAGTTAGCCACATTGTACATCAACGAAATCATTGCGCGTCATGGTACTCCAACATCAATCATATCTGATCGTGATAGTCGTTTCACTTCTCGCTTTTGGCAATCATTGCAAAAGGCTTTGGGAACTCGTGTTAATCTTAGCACGGCGTATCATCCCCAAACCGACGGTCAAAGCGAAAGGACTATCCAAACACTCGAGGACATGCTTTGTTCTTGTGTGATCGATTTTGGTGGGAGTTGGGACACTCATCTTCCACTCATCGAGTTTTCGTACAACAACAGCTACCATACAAGCATTCAATGTGCACCATTCGAAGCTTTATATTGTAGGAAGTGCCGATCGTCGGTCTGCTGGACCGAGGTTGGTGATTCACAGGTCGTAGGACCTGAACTCATTCAAGAAACAACAGACAAGATCACAATCATTCAATCAAGGCTTAAGGCCGTAAGGGATAGACAAAAGAGCTATGCCGATCGACGTCGGAAACCACTTGAGTTTCAAGTTGGTGACTGAGTCTTACTCAAGGTTTCTCCCTGGAAAGGCGTTGTCCGATTCGGGAAGAAAGGGAAACTTGCACCAAGGTACGTTGGACCTTTTGAGATCCTGGAAAGGATTGGTCCCGTAGCCTACAAACTCAAACTTCCAGTGGAGCTAAGCAATGTTCACGATACTTTTCATGTATCAAATCTTAAGAAATGCTTGGCGGATCATGATGTTCAGATTCCACTGGAAGACATTCAGATTCAAAACAACATGCAATTCATAGAACGTCCGGTAGAAATCATGGATCATGGAGTCAAGAAACTTAAACGTAGCCGTATCCCGATCGGGACGAAATTCCCTTAACTAGGGGAGACTGTAACATCTGTACATTTAGTCATGGTAGTCGTAAACAGTGTTAGAACAATGTGTATTTATGTCCAATCAGTCAATGTGATTCATATGTTCATGATTGTGTTTGTGTGTCATAGGATCTTAATTAATAGGAACAAGTATGTATTATTTATTTACAGTCGATTTCGCTAGGCAAGAACAGTATCGTATTATATCGAAATAGTGGTGGGACGGCGTCAGATAAGGCAGGTAGCTGGACTCTGGGGTATGCCCTATACATATACTGCGTTCGGTGTAATGGGATATTGTTAGTGCGTAGTGTTTAGACGAATAGTATGACAAACGAATCAAATAAACAAAAATCGTAATACGTAAGCGAGACTGAGTATAATTATGGGTGACGATCCATAACGATACGAATGTTGAACTTAAAATTATGATTAAACGGCAATAATTAAATAATACGATCGAAAAACGTACGCGATTGCGGGTATACACGTAATTGTATTTGTTTAACGATCTGTCAACGAACGAAACATAAAAATAAGTAAAATATATTATTTTACATTTTTACAATTTTGAAACTCATCAAAATGATGAGAATAACAATTATTTTATTTAAATCGCGTAAAAGTTCCGGAAACGCAACGAAAACGCGAACCGAGCAAACGAAACGAACCCAAATACCACTCGGACTATAAAAGCCTTGAAGAAGGCTATTCCTCTCATTTATTTCCATCCCAAACCCTCTCTCACTCTAGATTTTCGGAAATCCCACTCTCTCTCTAGAAAACACCACAAAAATCTTCATATCTTCTTCGTTTCTTGGCGTATTTGAGTGATTCTTGAACCTACGCGAAGCTCTCGACATTCCCTACACGGAAGTACAAGGGATCTGTGGATTTAGCCGGCCAAAATCAAGGTATTGATGCTTGAAAAACACGAAAATTAGGGTTTTTGTTGTGTTCTTGTCAACCAATGCTATACCCGGTTTAGAACCCTAGTAATACCGATCCTATACCTTCGAGAGTAAGTCTGGAACAAGGGTGACACGACACAGGTTTCAAAAAAAATCGGAAATGCTCCATGGTGATGATGCAGCTCGACAGGTTCGGTGGTGCTTGTGAGAGCCGAACCCTAATGGGGTAACGAACCCTCTACATTGGAGGCGAACCCTGTTGCTGCATGGGGCGAACCCTTCTGGACCAAGCGAACCTTCGTGTGGCGAACCAATATCATAAACGAACCTTAGGTTCGTTGATCACAACCAGCCGAACCCTAATGGGTTTCACGAATCTGCACGAGCCTTCCATGCATGCCACGAACCCGACGTGCCGAACCTATGTAGGTTTCTCGGCCGAACCTTCTGCGAGTTCTGGGGTGCGACGAACCCTCCACTTTGAGCCGAACCCTACACTCCATGGTTGATATTCACGAACCTTCATGCATCGGCCAAACCCTTGTTAAGCCACGAGCCTATCCCATGTTAACGAACCTCATTCCTTTAAAGGAGCCGAACCTTCAACCATGGCAGCCTATAGTTTCGCTGCCATGGTGTGGAAACCATGATTTGTTTCGGCCCAACTTCAGTAGCAACCGGCCCAATAGATTAGGCCAAGCCCAATTGAGTTATATCGGCCCAATGAACTATGACTTAGCCCAATAAGGCATTCAATTGGCCCATGTCTAACTTAAGAGGCCCATGGCCTTTGTTTAAGCCCACCATGGTTTCATGGGCTCAAAGCCATTGTTTGGCCCACAACTTAAAGAAATTGTGAGGTGATCTCATTCGGTTTAAGTTATAACTTAACATAATCGTGAGATCAAGTCACAATCACAAAGACTTAAAACAATTTTAGCCTTCCTTCAAAATACATGTTAAACAATGGTTATCAAGTTCAACAACATTTGTTATTTTATGCATACAAGTTGTGCATGAAAGAACATTACAATTCTTTTCAAAAATCAAATATCAATCATGTAACTCAATCATGAAATTCAAATTCACAACACTCTTAAATCATGAGAACAAGTTATTCAAAAGGCCAATCAAGTTCAAGTTAACACAAGTCAATTAATGAATCAAAGTCTATACAATCATAAATCTTATATCTTATGTATGATTACAATGATATAGGAACCAGTTAGAAGTCCTGTTTGCTACTTGCTATTTGTTATAGTTCAGAGTCTACTGCAGACAGGTGAGAACATTAGCCTCTCTTTTACTGTTTTACAACTGTTTTGGGGTGGAACACGTGATCAAATACTCTTATTTCAATTCGCGAACCTTAGGGAGGCACCACGAACCCTTAGTGGTCTTCACGAACCTGCATCAAGTCACCATGGATCACACGAACCCTAGGCGAATCACGAACCTGCAACAAACCTCCCATGCACGCAGCGAACTATGTAGTGCCGAGCCTATTAGGGTTTCTCAGTCGAACCTTAACGAACCATTTGATATCAACCGAACCATCATCAAAGCTACGAACCCTAGAGCTTATGCGGCCGAACCTTCGTTGTGCAAACCAACCGAATCTATAAGGTTCCTCGGCCGAACCCTAATCCTAAACGAACCTTGCATGGTTCGTTGCATGCACAGCTGAACCCTAGGGAGTCCCTCACGAGCCTTCACCGAACCTTCATCAGTTTCCTGGGCCGAACCATCCCGAAACACTAACCCACGGCCGAACCTTGGTGATGTCTCAAGATAGCCGAACCTTAGGCTAGAACCAAAGAAGGTTCGCTGCCTAAGGTGGCAGCCCAAAGACATCTCGGCCCAATTCAATATCTTTCGGCCCAACTCAATGCTACAAGGCCCAAATTTCATTTAGTAATCGGCCCATTATGCTCCTAAGTGGCCCAAGGGATTAATTAACTTTGATCCACCTTAGATCAAGCACAATGGGACTTTTGGCCCAACTCACTCCCATTTGGCCCATCATGATCCAAATTGGTCCAATATCATCTTTGGTGTTTTACAAGACCTATACACATGTCGTTAGCCCAACACCACATTCAATTGGACCATTATTAACCTAAATGGCCCATGGTGTGGCCTACAATGCAAGGTGTCTATGAATTGATCTTAGTTGGGTTAAGTTTAACCTAAACTAAAAATGAGATCAATTCATAATCACAAGAGTCTAAGTCACTTGAACATATCTATACATTTTTCATGATTAATCAAGGGTTATCAAGTTCACAAACACTTGTCATTTTATGCATAAGATTGTGCATAAAAGATACATGACATCTCTTTTCATGAATCATCGATCAATCATGTGACTCAAATCATAACTTTCAAGTTTACAACAATCATAATCATGAGATCAAGTTTTCAAGTGTTAATCAATTTCAAGAGAACACGAGTCAATCAATGAATCAAAGTCTATACAACTATAAATCTTATATCTTATGTATGATTACAATGATATAGGAACCAATTAGAAGTCCTGTTTGCTACTTGCTATTTGTTATAGTTCAGAGTCTACTGCAGACAGGTGAGAACTTTAGCCCCTCTTTTACTATTTTATAACTGTTTTGGGGTGGAACACGTGATCAAATATTCTATTTACAATCATATTTCGTTATACAAGATGTGTGTACTCTTATAAACATTACAGGTTCATTGCACGAATCCAAGGGACTCATCAACTGTTTTAAAGGAATTGTCAACTGTTTTAAAGGAATTATCAACTATTAAACTCTTTTCACTAAAAAGGTTTTATAAAGGTTCTTTGAACTGTTTCATAACAGATTTATTCAAATGTTTTTATAAATGATAAACACTTTTAAATAATGGATTTTATAAACTCTTTTGTTATAAACCTTGTTATTATACAAGGTAACTATTTCATGGTATTCAAATCAAGAGGTTCATTTTATGGTATTCAAATCAAGAGGTTAATTTCATGGTATTCAAATCAAGAGGTTCATTTCATGGTATTCAAATCAAGAGATTCATTTCATGGTATTCAAAACAAAGGATTTAATTCATGGGATTAAATCAAGGTTTTCAATTCATGTTATCAAATAAGGCATTAACACGTTCGGTTAAAGTAAGGTTCATAAACATGGTGTCTATTGTTGTAAACAAACTTGTAAACGCACCAAGTATCATATTCATTAGCGTTAGTACTGGGTGATCACAACAAGGGAAAGCGGACACATTGGTTCTTATCCAGGATGGAGTTAGCTTTTAAATTTGTTTTAAAAGCTAACTGCAGGTCTGGTGTCATTATGGTTTTCAAAAATTGCTGATGCATTATCTAACTCCAAACGTGGTTTGGGATTTGATATTATATGTTGGCTTTCGTGCAAACAGTGATTGGACTGTTTACACTCATTTTCTTACTTGATGTTAATTTGGGTTGCAGCTCATCCATGTGAATCATTTATTGCTTTAACATACCTATGCCTTATGTCACAGATTCATGTTTACAAATGATTAAACCTATTGTTCTCACCAACTACTTCTGAAGTTGACAGTTACTTTTCAAGTGTTTCAGGTAATCAGGTTTAAGACATTCTCAGAGACAACTAAGGAGACCATTCTAAGATAGAACAAGATGAAGAAACATGCTAGGATGGAATAGAAACACACTAAATCCTAAATGTTTAATTGTCTTGTTTGAAGTCTTATTTTGTAACTATATTTTGGGTCTGTAGTTGTCTTTCTTTTGGTAGATAGATGGTCTGTAACTAAACAACTGTCTAAATATTTTGAAACATAGTAATCCATTGTGGTTGTTCTTATTCAATACTTGTGCATGATTCAACTGTTCATACGTCACCGCGCCGTGGATTCCGCACGCGGCGCAGGGGGTGTGACACCTGACAGCAGTAGACTCTGAACCTGAATCAGTAGCAATTCAGACAGGACTTCTGAATGCGTCCTATATCATTGTAATCATACATATAATATAAGATTTATGATACTGTACCCTTTAATTGATTGACTGAATTGTGTTAACTTGATGCTAATTATCCCTTTGTATAGACTTGTTCTTATGTCTAAAAGTGTTGCACGAATTTGAACATTATGATTGAATCCTTATGAGTATTCCACATATTTTAGAAAAACGTTTAAGGTTCCATTGATACAGTCTGTGCCTGCGGTGGCCTTAGGTTTTAAAACTTGGTTTCCCCTTAGCTTTCTAATCATATGAATGAGTCTTCATTCGCATGGTAGAACCATGCGAATAAGTCTCAGTCGTTCAAGCTAGACTTCGAATGAGCACTGAGTCCGAATGAAACTGTCGTGCGAATGTGATATCATTCGCATGTGATCATCATGCGAATGAGGGGTTCATTCGGGCAGCAAGTCCATTCGCCCATATGCCCATGCGTGTCTAGTTTCAGGCGAATAAGAGGCTCTTTCAGCCCAGTAGATTCATGCGAATGAGGTATCCATTCGGTTGGCCATTCGGGCGTGACGAACTACAACCATGGTAGTTGGAGATTTTGAGATCTAGACGGAATCAATGGTGGTTTTTAGTGTGTAAATGTGCGAAAACTCATTTAGAAGGTGTATGAACTGAAATGGGGTGTTTAAAACCGGTTAGAACCTTGGTAGTGTCGGGTTTGATGAAAACCCTAGAATCCGAACCTTCTCACTTAGATTTCGGCCAAATATAGCTCGATTCAGCTCCGATCCTTGGTACTACAATTTTCCTCTTGTCGAGAGGATCGTTTTGATAGCTTGATTGCTCGATTTGATGGAGAAATGAGGAAGATCTTGGTGTTTTAATGGAGGATTTGTAGAGAGAGAAAGGGTAAACGAATTTTTTAGAGAGATAGTGAGATTAGAGCTGCAATTAAATGAGGAACATGGGAAGAAACAAGGGTTTTTATACCCCGAATGGTTCCTCGCGTGTTCGGTCTCGCTCGATGTCAGTTTCGCATGTTTTTACATACACGTCGTAATCGTTACGTAACGGATATTTTTAGTGGTAAATTAAATTTCTTTGATTATTTTGATGAGTTTTAGAATTGTAAAACGAAAATGTAATATTTTACTTATTTTTACTTTTCGTTCGAAATCAGACCGTTAAACGAATATAATTACGTGTATACCCGTAATTACGTACGGTTTGGTCGTTTTGCGTATTTATTGATGTTTACTCGTAATTATAAGTTCGACATTCATATCATTACGAATCGTCACCCATAATGATACTCAGTCTCGCTCACGCATTATGATTTGTTTAATTGATTTATTTGTCATACTATTCGTCATAACACTACGCACTAACACTATCCTATTACACCGAACGCAGTATATGTATAGGGCATACGTAGAGTCCAGCTACCTGTCTTATCAGCCGCCAGCCCACCACTGTTTCGATATAATACAATACTGTTCTTGCCTAGCGTATTCGACTGTAGATAAATAATATATACTTGTTCTTAACTACACAAAATCCCATAACACATGAATCACATTGACATACTGAATAGGAATACACGTTGTTTTATCACTATTTATGACTACGTTACCATGACTTAATGTACAGATGTTACATTAATGAACGAACACGAACAATAATTTTCGTTCGGTTAGCGTTCATGAACCGTTGTGAACATGTTAAAAGTTAAACGAACGAACACAGGTTCGTTCATGTTCGTTCGGTTCGTTTACAACCATAATTTCTAGGCTAAACCGATAACTACAAACATAATTTTCGCGTAATTTTAATTAGGAGCGTTTAGGGTTCAGTTCGAAACAATGAAACCGCCCAAAACGGTCATCGGTTCGGTTTCACAGTCGGTTTTTTCTAAACATTTGGTCGGTCGTTTCGAAAGTTCAAAACCATAATGAACGGTTTGGTTTACAGCTTTTGCCAAAAACCGGTCGTAAAAAACTGGGCCGGACCGTATGTATATATGTATGTATGTATGTATTTTGATGTGCATATGCTGTTTAATTAAGTTGTTTGTTGTTTAGTTAGTACTTGAAGTTTTATAACTTTGGAAAGTAAGTTCATTATTTTTGGATATCATGTTTTCTAGACAAATTTTGTATTTGATAACAAGTTTTGTAATAGCAAATATTTTCTACTTCTTGTATTTTATAACAGGTTTTGTAATGTTTTTTTTACACATTTTATAATTTTGGACATGTTAGTGACGTTAGGTTTTTTTTCAAAAGCATGCTTTGTTTTTTATTTTTTAACATGCCAAAACTGTAAACCAGATCAGAACCAAACCGTTTATAACGGTTCGGTTTGGTTCGGTTTTTATTTTTAACGGTTTGGTTTTGGTTTTCAATATTCAAAAATTGTTATTAATGATTCGGTTTATGGTTTAACCTAAAAGCCGTAAAAACCGGACCGTGTAGACTCCCTAATTTTAAGTTTTAACATGCAATACCTTTTTTTGAACGGCAAATTTCGTTAAACACCAAAATGCGAGCAAGCAAGATGCTACTACTCGCCAACCACCAAATACAAACACCAAAGTAATAGACAATACAAACGATATCAAAAAGAGAAAGATTTCCAGTCCTTCCAGGATAGTAAAAACCACTTCGCCCTATTTTTAACCCAAAAGAAACTAAGATCTTGCACCTCCCCCAATAGAGCATGATATGATCTCCGTTTCCTGTTAAAAGTAATTTCATTTCTAAACTTCCAGATACACCATATGGATGTCAACATGATTGCATGAATGGATTCCCGTTTATTCCAACTTCCATTAGCGAATCGATGAACCTCTAGAAGTCTTTAACTGAGAATGCATATATATGATCAATTTTGCACCAAGAGGATATGCCTTGCCATAGAAGAGAAGAGAGAAAACAAGAGGAGAGCAAATGATCAGCATATTCGTTTCTTTCACCACATATAGCGCACAACAATGAGCCCGTATGACACCCCCTTTTTGCCAACGCATCCAAGGTTGGAATCCTCCCTAGTTGCCCCTCCAAGCATGAATGTTAACTTTCAAGGGAACCCATTTACACCAATACATAACAAAACTATCTTCTTGATCGCGAGCCAGTGAACATAAACTTCTAACTGAGTTAACGCTAAAAGAATTATTTTTGTCGCCCAGCCATAGCCATCGATCATGCCCACCTGGAAAGGTTACATGTTTGATTTCTTCCATGCAATTATTTAGTTCCGCCAATTCTTCGATTGTGCCCGGATCGGATCTCCACTCCCATCTGAAGATAAACCTTTCCCCCGACCACTCCAGCCTCCTATTCAGCATACATCCTTTATTCAGATCCAACGCATATAATCTTAGAAATCTAGACTTCAGAGTATTCTCCCCGATCCAGTGATCCAACCAAAAGATAAGGATCCACCATCACCAATTTTGCCCCTAATTAACTTTTGGAGCTGGATGTTTAGTTCTGTCAGAGGCGACTCGATTTTTCGAATATTTTTCCATGTACCAGAAAGAACCGCCTTGCACGGAATAAAATCAGGATCTCGTAGTGAAGTGTGAAGAGCATCAATAACCCTTCACCACAATCTCCCAGGCTCCGTTTTATACCTCCACCACCATTTGGCTAGCAACCCCATATTTGCATCCCTGAGACTGCCAACCCCCAACCCCCCATAATTCTTTCCCTAGTAACGAGATCCCATTTCACCCAATGAATCTTTTTAATTTCAGATGTTCTACCCCATAAAAAGGTGCTTCTTCTCTTTTCCAATAATTCGATGATTGCGATGGGAGCTTTAAATAAAGAGAGAAAATAAATTGGTAAACTACTTAACACAGACTTGACAAGCGTGAGCCTACCTCCAATTGACAATGCCTTAGCTTTCCACAGAGAGAGTTTCTTTTCGAATAAATCAACAACCGGTTTCCACATTGAGGAACGATTCATGTTGGCTCCAATCGGAACACCCAGATATGTAAAACGAAAAGACCCCACAACACACTGTATTAGTCCAGCCATACCTGCCGATGAATCCTCGCTGATGTTTACCCCGAGGAGACTGCATTTTTTCAAGTTAACCTTTGACCAGAGGCCAAATGGAAACAACGTAAAATCCTTGCGACATTCTTAACATTATAAAGTGAACCTTCCCCCATTAAAATAACATCATCCGCAAACATTAGATGGGAAAGATTTGGACCTCCTTGTGGCAGCCGAATACCATTGAAAACAACAATTGAGACCACTTTATTAAGTATGCAATTTAGGGCTTCCATGGCAATAATAAATAAAAAGGGTGACAATGGGTCACCTTGCCTCACCCCTCTTGAACATGAAAATTCCCAAGTGGGAGAGCCGTTGACCAATACCGAAGCTCTTGTACTTACTAGAATACCTTTCACCCACATCCGCCATTTACTTGTGAAGTTCATTTGATCAAGGAAGGAATCAATGAAATCCCATGAAATTGAGTCAAAAGCCTTGTTAAAATCAATCTTAAAAAATATTGCCTCCCTTTTAGACCTTTTCAGCCAAGAATACAATTCATTCATAATTAGGGGGCCATCTAAGATGTATCTACCCGAGATGAAAGCCATCTGACAGTCCGAAACCACCGAGCCAATTACCGATCTCATTCGATTAGCCATTACCTTGGAAATCACCTTGTTGAGACAACCAAGTAAACTAATGGGCCTGAAGTCGTTGAAGGATTGTGGATGCAAGAATGAGGAACGACCGCATCTGTCATTAGAACCGTGCTCAAAGAAATGGAAGAAAACATTAACAAAATCATCTTTAAAAGAATCCCAATGATGTCTTAGGAAAGTAAAATTAAACCCGTCGGGACCCGGAGCCTTTTCTCCACCAATGTCCCAAACCGCCCCTCTGATCTCATCAATAGAGAGCCTCCCAATTAGACAATCTTTTGATCCCATAACAATTGATTCTCGGCCTCCCTACCTGATTTTGGGTTGTTTTGGCATCTTTGTAACATGAACATCTGTATGAAGGTGAATCTATAATCATCACCATGACTGATTGCAGTTCATCTTCACTCTCTTCTTACTCCTGCATCAGATTTCCTCCAGCTTCGATCCACATAATCTCCACTCCAGCTTCATTCGATTGCACCAGAAAACCCCCCACAAAATTCTCCATAAAAACCAGTCGAAATTCAAACCCTTCAAGCTCAAATTCAGACCAACATCAGTTCCTCGACGAATTAAAGTTTAAAGAGAAAGAAACGAAGAAAACCCAGTTCGAATTCAATGATAATCTCGACAAAGAGACCAATTTTCTTCAATTTGAAGGAGAAGAAGAGGATTTGGTCAAAATCAGAGAGTCACAAGATGAAGTTGATGTGAAATTGGGGGAGTTTGAAGTTTGTAAGAACAATCAAGTGAAGGTTGTAAGGAAAGGGAAGCAATTGATGAAAAGATCAAATGTAATTGCAAAGCAAGTTATTAGCAT
The DNA here is from genome assembly GCA_009363875.1 of Mikania micrantha. Lineage (NCBI taxonomy): Eukaryota > Viridiplantae > Streptophyta > Magnoliopsida > Asterales > Asteraceae > Mikania > Mikania micrantha. Next base: position 13,196,524 of record CM018691.1, read on the forward strand.
TGAATCTGCTGTTAGTTTAGGTTTCATTTCACAGCTTTGGGTGGATACTAACACTGTGAGTCAAACCCTTTTCACTTTTTAATCAATTTTTTTTTCTTTGAATTTATACTATTGCTCATAAGATATAGAACCAGATAAGATTAGGGTTCTATGTAAATTTTGAAGGTTTTATTGTAAGAGATGTCATATGCTATCTTCTAGGATTACTGTGTTTTCAAGTAACAGATTTTAATGATCTAGTTATTTGGAGGTTAAGTAAGAAGTTTTAGATTACCATATTAAGACTAGCAAAACTAGTTTTTATTTATTTGGTAATTTATAATTATTTACACTTATATAACAAAACAAAAATGCCCAGCAAAAACACTAAAAAAGCTTGTTATTTAAACATCACAACTTCACACAGCAAAACTACATCCAAACACCATCTCCAGCTGTCTTTATGTATGAAGACTACGAATTAAATGCATATTTATGCCTAGAAAGTAAAACCAGAAAACACTCTTAAGGAACAAACCATTCTATTTGTCCAATTAATATCGTCGTGTTTGATTATTTGTGAAATTTACAAATATCATTTACTTACCACAAAATGCAGGCAAATGTTGTAAAACCAAAACAATATCATTAGTTTTTTGCATCGAAAATAATGGGGCGAATAGCTAATTGCACTTGAAACCTTACAAAATGTAAAACTGTTGCCATTTCCATTTCCATGGGACAAATAATAAATTTTCCTGTTTCTACTTTAAAGATACGGACAGATTCTAATTACTTGATATATAGTATGTCTCTCTCTCTTTTTTGGTTATAATAAGTAATAATTTTCCTCTTATTAGTGGATGGTAGTGATTGTAGAAGTGAGGCCAAATCTACTATCCGGAGAACAAGAAATGTTCTTTTTAGAGGATACTAGGCAGGTAAGAACTTTTGTGTTCTTCAGAGTTCCAAGGGGCAAAAATGTCCAATCAAATCGATGAATTTAAAGAAACATTTAATTCTTTGAAGTTTGAATAAATCTAACTTCATACTGATGTTTCATTTTTGTTCACTGTTGTATTTTTTAGAAACTGTCCATTTAACCTACATTACTAGTACATATGCTGATGTGAAATGCTAGTTAAATAGTTGATGTTGCATCCCATGTCATAATTGTTATTATACACATGGGATGCCACATCAACCTTTTTACACACAATTGGCATGCCATGTTGGCATTTGTAATATGGTAGTTCAAGTTGTGATATTTTCTGTAGGTTACTTGAAAAAAATGGTTAAACCATTTAAAAATAAATTTGAGCGACCTAGGTGGAAGTGTGGAACAATGGTGAAACCTGTTAACAATTTAGTTGACATTTTCCCATTGATTAGATGTTATTCTGAAGTTTGATTTATAAAATAAGAATGATCTTATGGGTTTTATCAGTTGATTGGACAATTTTGTCTCTCAAAATATGGGAAAAAGGGTCCTGCTTAAAACTCCAGAAGGGTTAAATACGTAATTATGCTTTGATCACAGGTTGGTGATGTTGTGCTCGTTGAGGATGAGACTGTTATGGATAAGGAGTTTAAAATGGTTGGACTAGAAACACTGGTATTGACAATCTCCCATTATTACTAAATTAATAAATAATTCTTTGATTTTACATGTGAAATCAGCTTTGTGTTGAATCTTATAATATAAAGATGCAAGATATAAAAGTATATTGGCATCAAATTTGTAACAACATGATTGTTGATTGTAGACCAACAAATGATCATTTGACCTTAAAAGTCAAAGAGAATCTCTTCTGTTGGAATAAAAGTTAGTAGATATATCATATATTTATATATATACACATATTTTTTAATTTGAGTCCTGGATTTGGTGATCTTTCTTAGGTAGGATATAGTGTTGTCACACCAGGTCGACGAGATATTGGAAAGGTATGTTTTTTTATCCCAATTATCATATTTTTTATCCCTACTCTAAGTGGGATTTTTACTGGGTATGCTTGTTGTTGTTGTTCTGTTGTAGACAAACTTTGTTCTTAACCAGGAGATAGTTTTGGACTAGAATTGTCAAATAAGAATGTTTCTTTACATTTACATATAATGATATAGGGATAGATTTATGAAAGTGATTGTGTGACTTTTTAATAATTAGAATAAGATTATTAGTTGTAATAAATGGGTTGTAGAAGATATTGTTTGAAAGTGCTTCCACTATGAACAGTTGTAATGATCAAACTTTTTGGCAAAGAAATAAAATATTTTAACTTGTATGGCGAATTCCTTTTATTAAAGGAATTGGTAGAATGTAGATACAACATCTATAAAAGACATTTAGACATCTTGTGGAATGAGAGTGTTAAACTATCTAATATGAGGGACATTTTATCAATTTCGAAACACAAATCCAAATCCAAACTCCCCCTATATTTTTTTCGCAATTTGTCGAGTATCGATTACTATTAAAAATTGTTGTGTTTTCTGGTATTGTTACAAGAATGTGATTTATCTATATATTCAGTTAATTGTTGATTCAAATTCTATGATAATAATAATCTTTAATTTATGGTGTTTTTAGGTGCGAGGGTACACTTTTAATATTAACTCTGGTTCAATAGAATCTTTAGAGCTAGATTCATTTGGAATATCCATCATTCCATCAAGTTTGGTGAGTATTTGATTGCGCTACTCTTTCATACAAGTAGTGAAATTTATAATTTTTTTTAAATAATTTCAACCCATGGGTGGACAAGGTTTATGCTTATCATTAATGGGTCACATGAGTTATGTTAAAAGATTCAATCAAAAAAATGAAACGAGTCAAACTTGTTAAATGGTTTTAAAGTAATCAAAGCGTACTCGAATGCTTTACACCTAAATCGCTTTATTATAAGAAGTCATATTTTTTTTAATCATAAGCTAGGTTGCACTGGTACGGGTACGGCACGGAAACGTGAAACGCCAAAATTCAAAAATCCAAGAAACGAGTACGGCAATGGTACGGCGATAAAAAATATAAATATATTGCTTAAGATCTTACAGTCTGTAACCTACTACAGTTTTATGAGAAATCATAAAATTATTTTAGTCCTCACAATTTAATTCTTTAATATTTGTTAATGATTTGATGGAAAAGGACAAAAGTATACAGTAACATTGAATTGAAACACATCAACACAGTATAACAATGTACTTAGCTGGTTGGTTTTTTTGATAATTATATCAAAAAACAACCCAAACCATTAGTTATTTTATTTTTACAACATGGGCTACTTTGATGATTTCTTTGATGAATTGAAAGTTTAAACACCAAAATTGGAAGATTTGGAGCAACGTTTCGAGGTAAGTTATACGTCATTCGACTCGTACTCTCCATTGGAACAAAAGCCCTCAAAAATCCGTTCAACACTCGAAAAAAAGTTAACGCCGTTAGGGTTTTTTTGACGGCGGTCCGTCAGGGGTAAATATGTCAAAAGTTCGGACCGTTATTGAGGATTTTCATAGTTGGGACCGGCATCGACCAATGAATCAAAGATTGGATTATTAAAAGCCAATTTGCCTTTCTGATATGGATTTAGAGGTAGCCTAGTTCTGGGCATTTGAGTATATGATTACCAAAGTTTATCAATACCAACAAGCTCAGTACATTGCTGTCATGTGGCATTTGCCCGATTAAATTGGATTAAAAAGTGCTAACAGGTTGGCCCAATCTGACCCAAACAGTTTTGACCCATTACCCAATCTGTCTGACCCGCCTATTTTGCCAACAATTTTCCTTTAACCGAGAATGTGATTTGTTACAGGTGAGCACGTATGCATTGATGGTGGAAGATGTGCTAGAAGTTGTATCTGATACAGTTGTTGTGCATGATGCTGCAGCCTCGCGTATACAGCGATTAACTAAGGTAAGCAACACCATAAATGCTTTTGTGTGATTTAATTTATTTATAAGAAGTGTTTTCAACCCATGTTCTTATAAATGAGTCAATTTGGATTATGTTTATCTTAATGGGTCAATTGATTCAAGCTAAAACGGGTTAAAAGTCATCCAAACACTACCATCTTAATCAGTATATCTCATCATTAGCAAAACTAAGGTAGGATCTGAGGAATGTATGATGTAGACAGTCTTTACCTCTACCCGTAGGAATAGTGAGGTTGTTTTCAGTGAGACCCCCAGCTCATAATGTCTGATTAACCGACCAATCCTACGCTTTTGACGTTATTTTCACAAAAATTAAGTAAAATAACGTTTAAATAAGAGCAATTTTACTTTTGCCCCTCGAGGGTTGACACATATATACATTATATGCACGCACCGCAAACATGATGATTAAAAGTCATCCAAAGTGCAATTCAAATACATAAAAGCCACTTAAATTGTTTTAATAATTCATGTTGAATCATTTCTGCAGTAACATAGTTTTTATGAAATTACTCAAGTTTAGCTTTCATTGGTTTTCTGCTTTTAACCCTCAGAAGGTTGTTGTTTGTTTGTTTTTTTGTTTCGTTATTATTATTATTTTTTGTATAAAGGGCTTTTGCCCAGAAAAGTATATTAAGCCAACAACAAAGATTACAAATCGACAAGGGGGCATACCCCCAAAATTAGTGTTTTACCTGATCCTATTGGTTAGTAGAGTTTTGGTGGTTCTTGTGAGTTTTTTGATATCGGGTTTGCACGATTACCAAAGAAAAATCAAGTATGATATTTAGCATCAATTTTTTATAAATAATATAGTGACATGAAAATCTAGGGTTTTTGGGATGCACAAAGAACAAATTACTCGATGGATGATCTTGATTACTATTCTGATCTTGAAGAAAGATCGGAATACCGAAAGGGAAGAAGAAGAAGGCCGGGACCCGGTAACCCAAGACCCAGGGAAAAACCTATTGACAACACTCAAGAAGACTGGGATCTTCCTATGGATTATCTTTGACCTTCTCTGTGGTAGATAGTCAAACCTGATTCAAAAAGTCAAGTTATTTCTTATATAAGACCACAGGTTGACTTGTTAAAAATAAACCACAAGCCCAACCGAAAATAAGGTTTACTAAGCAACGCGGTTTTGGTTTGGGAAATTTGTTGATATGGATCATGTGGTTTGGTTACTTGAAAGTTGAAACAAGTGACAACCATCAACCGTAATCCAATAGTTGCAAGTCAATATTAAAGTGTGTGAAGGAACCGAGTCCAAGCTCTGTACGGCTCGAGTTCGGCTCGTTTTAGCTTAAGAGCTCGAACTTGGTTAGTTTAGAGCTTTACTTCTAAAGCTCGAGCTTGTTTCGTAGAAAATTTTAAAGCTCGAGATGATTAATTATTAATTATTTAATTTATTTCTTTTTATTATTAATTCTTTTTATTATTAATTATATATATGTATATATATATGTATATATTTATTACTATACTTTCATATATAGCATAATATATATGATTTTATTCTTTTTATCATAATTTTTAATATAAAAAAAATATTTATATAAATATACATTTATATAATTTAAATAAAAATTATATTATTAAAAAAGTTGTGTAGGTTTGAGTTTGACATGTGAAGCTTGAGCTTGGTAACTAAACGAATCATTGAAAGTTATATAAGTTTCCTTTAAAAGTGTGGTCATTTATCAAATGGAACCAAAAAAAAAACCAACTGAAATTCAAACTGAATTAGAATTTGGTTTTTAATATTTTTTAATAGAAAGTAAAAATGTTATCTATTATAATGATTATTTATTTTTCTCATAATGTATTGTATTCTAATACCCTAAATTTTAACTTTTACACATGAATTGGTTGTTCGAATATACTTTTGAAAATTTAAAGTTTAAACACCCTAGATTTGAATATTTGAACAAGAATTACTTGTTTGGATTTGTTTATGAAAATTAAAAATTCTGATTCTCAACAAACTGCTTAGATGACATCCTTGTTTTTAATTACTATGTATTTCTTAAAGGATTTTTACATACATCCTCTTATTAACAACCTTCATTACATATTTCATTAAGATGATGGAAATATGTGATGGACTTTTTTTATATGAAAGGAGAATTATGTTTTGAGAAGGGAAATATGTAATTGACTTTTTTACTTGGATAAATATATCTATTATAATCAACTAAGATGTTTTTGTTTATGTGTCGCTACCATAATTAATCTTCCTTTAAATTTGTCATGTGTCAACCCCCATTTAATTTTAAAAAATATTGACACATGCCAAATTATAATTAAAAACAATAAAACAAATAGATCCTATTTTTATGCTAAAATTTAAATTACACCAATCCTATTTTTATGATGATAAATTTTAGTTGTATTTTTCTTTTAACATTTATTTGATTATTATTAAGATTATATATTAATACTATCTTGTTCAAAATCAAAGGAATATTGCATATATAAATACAAACCTAACTTATGTATTAAAGTTATATTTTAATTGAAATATAACTGACTTTTTCAAATAAGACAGTTTACTCACACATATCATTTGCAATGTCAATAAATAAAAGTCAAGACCAACCGTTGTCAAAAGATGGTTTGTTACTGAAACAACCAATTTTTTCACGGATAACTGTACGTTGTATATAAAGAAGTTTTAGAGATTTATAAATTGTATTTGTAATTATAAAATGTATTTATATACAATTGATTATGTAATTCATCATAAATATATTTTAACTGCGTCATTTGTTACTCAAACCCGTGTAATACTCGGGTTTATAACCTAGTATGTAATAAATGAAATTAGTAAAAAGAAATATGTAAATGCCCATTTTTTTTAACTACAAATCTACTTTACTCATATAGTCATATTAAAATTAATTCAAACAAATCTAACATTTGACTGAATTTGAAATAAAACCTTTAGAGTTAATTACACGGATGGTCCCTGTGGTTTACCCATATTGCACGGATGGTCCCTAACTATCAGAAATTACAACGGTGGCCGAATAGTTTGCAAAAACGTAACACGGGTGGTCCCTGGGTTGGATGTCTGTTATCTTTTTCTGTTAAATTTTTAAAAATGACCAAAATACCCTTACCCTTCACCTCACCCTTCTCCTTCTCTGGTAAAACACCGGCGACCAGACAAACATCACCACCACCTTCACCTGCAATCACCCACCCACCACCCATCACCACACTACCACCACACCATCGCCGGAGACCACATTTGACACTAATTGTGACTGGAATCGCGACCACATCATCAACCGAATAATCAATTGAACAATTGAAGCATATTGCAAGCGAAGCTTCAAACGAACTGATCTGCACCGACTACAGATCGACTTTTTTAATCAACGAACATAAACATGAAGTACATCAATCACAGGAACAAACTACAAAATTAGTGTGTGCGTGTGTTCAATAAGCACTACACGCCAACAGGAAAAAATTCCAGAAATGAAACACAAGATCCAAACCTAAAATCGCAAATTCAGAACAAATCGCTGTCAGTTTCCAAAACTCAAAACACGGAAGAAGACGACAGACGCGACAAAACACATGTATCCATTTGTAGATTTTAATAACTGCAATGAGCTTTGGAGATGGTGGTGTGGCCACCGGATATGGTGGTGGTGTGGCCCTCCGGCAGATTGATTGGCGGTGGGGAGGAAATAGGGTTGGGTGTGTTTTTTTTTTCAATAATATATGAGGGTATTTGGGTAATTTTACATCCTACTTAACATCAAAAGATAACAGACATCCAACCCAGGGACCACCCGTGTTACGTTTTTGCAAACTATTCGGCCACCGTTGTAATTTCTGATAGTTAGGGACCATCCGTGCAATATGGGTAAACCACAGGGACCATCTGTGTAATTAACTCAAACCTTTAAGTTTAGAGAGAAGCGTTTATGAACATTTTTATTTATCTATCTCAATTACAAGTTGCATTATTTATATTTATAAAACTTTTTATTTCTTTATATGCGTTTATAAACCTTTTTATTTATCTATCTCAATTTCAAGTTGCATTATTTATATTTACAAACCCTTTTATTTCTTTATATCAAACTTGAGTATTAGTTGGAAACTTGGAATACTATATTTAAGCAATAATTATTAAATAGTAATAAAATTAAATAAATTAATTTTAACCTTTTGACTTGGGGATCATTGGTCATATTGCAATACATTTTAGTACCAATCTGATAAGTTATTGTATTAACATGTAGCATATGTCCTTTTCATTCAATGGGAAAACGACTAGAGTTAAAAACCTTTTTGATCCATCCAAAAAATGGGGGGTTTAAAACCCCATAACGCGGGAGCAAGAAAAGTAGGTCGTTTTAAAATATAGAACATGAAATATAAAAATAATACAATACACTTCTCTACATAGAAAAGTAGATTGTTTTAAATATGTATATGAAATTTTTTATTTGGCTTGTGCATTCAAAAAACTTGATCTGGTCCTGATTATAATAAAAACCTAACTGATCTGAAAAAACTAATCTCCACTGTTGAAACATACTACAAGATGAGTAATGATATAAATATGGTGTAAAAATAATGATACAAATATGGTGTAAAAAATTCAATATGTTTTAACCTTTTTTACTTTCTTCTTGATTTGTTTTTGTTTAGTTTACATAAATTTGATTTTTTTTTGCTTGGTGATTTAATTAAACATCAAATTTGTAGATTAACATTTTGCTTTCACAATTAACATTCAGAACAAAAAAAAAAAAAATGCTTATGATGTTAATTTTGTAGATAATTTAATAAAAAAGCTTATAATTGAATACAATTGTATCTAGCATTAAGTGATGATATCTAGTTTATTTTTCTTGCAAAATCTATAGTATACTTAGTCCTAACTATTACAAATTAAATTATCTTTTATCCAGGCTTAAAATCTTGACCTCCTATCCAAAAGATAAAGTATCTACCAAATAAACTATATATTGTTCATATATATAAAATAGGGATGTTAATAATGTCGGGGTGACAGGTTAGTAGATTAATAGTTAGTATGTTGGATTTTGAAACCCGAACACAACTCATATATCTATTGGTTTCAAAGTTTTAAATTATAACCTATACAAACATTAATTCTGATCAACCCAAACATGACCCGTTTAACATGTTTGTCTGCATTAATAAAATAAATTAAAAAATTTTATTTAGCTGTTGGCTTAAAACCACATCAATAATAGCGTTTTTAGTACGTGTGTATGAGAGACACATCATATAATATTTTAACAAAAAAATTAAATATTACTATAACTATCTATATAATTATTTTAATCAAAATCATAAACTATGAAATTTAAAATAAAATTTATTTTATAGTTAGCTGAAAGTAAATTAAAATATTATTTGTAAATAAAAAATAAAGCTTAATTTGTTAATTGATCAATTAAACTATGGCAGATAATTAAAGGAAATACAACAAATATGTTTCAAGAAATAAAAAAAATAAATTTTAAACAAGTTAATGAATCAAAAGGAACACATTAACTTTTTAGATGAATTATATTTATCAAAACCTAGTTTCTTTCCAAAAGGTGTTGATTGAATTAAAAGGAAATTATAATAAAAAACACCTATTTTGAAAAAATATTTTCAAATCACTCATTTTAATAAATATTTTTTCCATCAACATCTCTCGAATAATTTCAACTTTCACTTTCGTTAACAAACCCAATTCCCGTTGGAGAATAATCGTTGATTTAGATTCGGTTTACATTTAATTTTCCTAGATTTTGCATGCATGTTTTTCCATTTCATTTACTTTAGCGAAATTGAGGGTAAAATAATAACGGTTGTATTACTATGATTGCTCTTGATAATGGAAAACAAAAGTTGAGATTATTATTAGTTAAATTACTGGTATAAATTATTATAAGTTAACAAATATAATTTAAAGTATTAAAATGAAATTTTCCTTTCAAATATTAAAAGCTTATTCTAACATTATGTTTATACAATAGGATGATCTTGTGATTATGACATGAGTAAATTACCGATATGGTCCTTGTGGTTTGTTAATATTTCAATCTTAGTCTCTAGGTTTCATAAATTACCAATATGGTCCCAAACTGTGCACATTTGTAACACATATAGTCCTTATGTAAGGGTAATTTGGTCAATAATTTGGTGACTTAAGGACTTTAAGTGTTACAAATGTGCAAAGTTTGGGATCATATGAGTAATTTATGAAACATAGAAACCAAAAATGAAATATACGCAAACTACAAGGACCATCTCGGTAATTTACTCTTCTGACAATGATAAAAGGCTGCAGGAGTGACAAGGCCTGAAGCCTAGCTAGGAAATTAGCTCATTAAGATACTTTAGGTTTAAATCTAGACAAGATTAAGAAGAATATTCATATTTAGAAGTAGTTTAGGACTAGAATATGATAATATTGTTTAAAAAAAAAACATAAAAAGATGACACTAGCTCTCACATGTAATTTATGATACATGTTAGAGATTTTGTGACGCAAATATATCTCGTTACACATATAAGAATATGATCGAATGATAATCGACTAACAGAGATATGATACTAGAAAATGTTATACAAGAATGGGCTGCTAGCTATTTATTTACTTTTGAACGGCAAGATAAAGATGATTTTTTTGTTTCCAAAAAGATGGTGGAAAAATAATTTACCAAAATAGGTGATTTGAAAATTATTTACCAAAATGGCAAAATGATTGTTTTTTATCTATTTCTTTTTTTTTTCTAATTAATTTGTCACAATATATTTTTTAAATTTGGTTAACATATTATCATAGTTACTTGATTGAAAAAAAATATATAGAAAAGTATCATGATATGTTGATTGAATTAAAAAATCGTAAAAAAATAGTTAGAAAAAAATAGTTATGATAAATTTTTTTCAAATAATTCATTTTGGTAAATATTTTTTTTAACACCTATTTGAAAAAAAAAAAAAAAAAAAAAAAAAAAAAAAAAAAAAAAAAAAACTCAAATAAAGATGGCGTGGGAGGGTTTCATGCCTTGAGTTGCTAGTTATAATTATACGAGGACAACCAAAGTCGTTGCAAGTGATGATTGAATGACATGCATGCACAAGTTATCAGTCAACCCTCAGGTTTCAGTCTTGTTAAAATGAAGAGACAAACAACCCTATCAAAATAAAATGTAATTTATGTACGTGCTAAATTTGTCTTTAATTAGTGGGCTCCTTTCACGCGTTGCAGCGGGAATTCAGCTATCATTTTGAATATCTGAATACAAACACAATTATGTATATTAAAATGCACATAAAAAACGATACAATGTGAGTCACTTTGATGTAAAACTTTAAAGTGTATTTTTCGTACATGTGGTCAAGGTATTCGATCACGACAAGGGTGACGTAATCACGACTATCAAATTGCATGCAAGAAAACCAACCGCCAAAAATGTTAATTTGTCCTAAGAAAATAAATCACACTTTGCTCCCAATGAATAACAATATTATTAAATTATTAGACCATGGGGTATGCCCCTTGGTCCAACCACTCCATGTAACCCACCACAACCACCCACTCCACCAAAAGTGGTGGAAATGTCGTTTGGTCCAACCACTCAACGTCATCTTTTTTTAAAAATTAAATAAATAAATATAATTAATCATAAATTAAAAAATTACATAAAATTATAAATAAACATTACAAATTAATAAAAAAAGCTAATTATTAATAATTGTATCAAATATTCAAAAAAACATAACAATAAATATAATTAAAATTTAAGATTAATCTTCACGATTTTTCCATAAATGTTCAATCAAATCGGCTTTGAGGTTCGCATGTGTATCATCGTTACGAAGAATTTGACGGTTTGTTTGTTTTTCCTCGTCACTGATCTCCACATGCTCCACCAAATTCGGATCGTCTTCTTCATAAAATTCACATATGGCTCGACCATTATATTCGATTATCATGTTGTGTAGTATCACACATGCGTATAACGTGTTTCGGATCCGACTTGGCTTCCAAGCTCTTGCAGGGTGTTGAATGATACGTCACTTCTGTTTAAGAACGTCGAATGCTCATTCAATATCCTTTCTTGCACCCTCTTGACGATTTTGGAAATATAGACGCTTATCATCTTCAGTTTGGCGTGTTGTAAACGATTTCACGAAAGTAGCCCATTGCGGATAAATACCATCGACTAGATAATACCCGTATTTGTATGTCGTGTCGTTGCAAATAAACTGCTGACCGGGTGCCATGCCTTCAATAAAATCGTTGAAAATCGGCGACTGATCTAGAACATTTATATCATTGTTTGATCCCGATGCACCAAAGAAGGCATGCCATATCCAAAGATCTTGCGATGCAACAGCTTCTAGCATAAAACTTGGTCTTGAATGGTCGCCTCGTTGGAATTGAGCTCGCCATGCTGTTGGGCAATTGTTCCATTCCCAATGGGTGCAGTCAAGACTACCTAACGTACCAGGTAAATCATGAACCGCTTCATGAAACGTGTAAATTTGCTAGACGTCATGGGAAATTGGTTTCCTCAAGTATTTCTTCGCGTACAATCTAATTACGTCTGTATGTAAAATAAACATATATAAAGTACAAAAATAAACATATATATTTATATAAATAAATTTACCTTTACAAAATTTGTAGATGCATTCCCGCCCCATTCTATCAGGCATCTGTAAATACTCATCAAACGAATCGCTGCTAGTGCCGTAGGCTAATTGGCATATTGCAGAAGTACATTTCTGAAGACTGGGAAACCCGGTCTTACCTCTTTCGTCACACCTTTGTTGAAAAAAATCAAAGTTTTGTTCAAAATCATCACACACTCGCGATTAATTCGTGCGCTTCTAGACAGAATGGGTCTTTCAACTTGTTGTCTGATGATGTTGAGAGTAAGCTGTGCGACTTCGATTAAAAAATATTCGCCTTCACTAAAATCATCATCTTCCCGTAAAATCCGCATTTTCTAACAAAACTAATTTTTTTATTTGATTTTTTTGTGTGATGTGAAGAAAAAAGAGTGTGTGTATGATGTTAGATTATGGTTGTATATATAATATTTTTTTTAAATAAGTTTTTTTTTAAATGGTTCAACGGTCGAATGCTAGCTTCCCAACGGTCGATTATGCCGTTGCCCCACTCACGCCCAGCCCTCTACGCCCGCCCACGCCCCGGAGGGGGCGGTGTTCCACGCCTGTTGACGCCCCACTCATGCCCAACCAAGGGGCATACCGGTAGGTCTTAATATTCCCCTCACCCTTGCTTTATTATAACTAGGGTTATTCCCCCGCGCGTTGCGGTGGGTTATCACAGTATACTCCCGAGAACGGGTATTATATATCATTTGCAGAAACATAAATTACATAGCAAATTAAATCTTTTATCTTGAACTAAACCCTTACCTCCAAGGAAGTGGTGCAGTGGTTAGAGTGGAGAATATGCAACCTAGAGATATCAAGTTCAATCTTTACTTAGAGTAAGTTTCCTTGGAGGTTACCGACCCGGTTGCGTGCGGCCGCGCTTTACCTATTACTCTCGATTAGTCGGGTATTGGGGAAACTCAAGGGTTTAATTACCATGTAAGTGGGTTCCCATGGTTATTAGAAAAACCTAAACCCTAAACCAACAAAAATCCAAATCTCTAAGTAAATATCTCAAATTTAATAAAAACTCAAATCTTTAAGCAAATATCTCAAATTTAATACACCATATATGTTTGTTAGTTTTCAAAGTTAAAAATGTCTGGTGGTCCAAGTTTAAATTTTCAAAACATCATTACATGGATCAGAAACCTAAAAACCTAAAACCTAAACCCTAAATCAACAAAAATCCAAATCTCTAAGTAAATATCTCAAATTTAATAAAAACTCAAATCTCTAAGCAAATATCTCAAATTTAATACACCCATATCTGTTTGTTAGGTTTAAAGTTAAAAATGTCTGGTGGTCCTAGTTTAAATTTTCAAAACATTATTAGATGGATGAGACACATATACATTACTATTTACTTTTACTATGCATTACTATTAATATATATATATATATATATATATTAAATTTACTATTCAATATAATATTTATATATATATTTACTATTCCTTTTTCATACATTTTAATATATATAATAATAATTATTAATATTATTACTAAATTTAATTATTATAGCTATTAATTTTATTATATTTAACCAAAGGAAAACAAAAAAAAGGTCACTGAGGATGGATTCAAACCCCCAACAGTACTCTCATTATATTTAGAGTAAATTACCGAGATGGTCAATGTGGTTTGTTAGTATTTCACTTTTGGTATCTAAGTTTAATAAATTACCCATATGATCTCTAATATTTGACATTTGTAACCCATATGGTTCTTATGTGAGGGTAATTTGGTCAATTATATAAGGGTAATTTGGTGATCTAAGGACTATATGAGTTACTAATGTCAAAAGTTAGGGACCATATAGGTAATTTATGAAACTTAATTACCAAGAGTGAAATAGTAGCAAATAACAAGTACCATATCGATAATTTACTCTTATATTTATTCTGCTTATTTATTGAAGCCGTTCTCTTCTTTAAATAAAAATAACATTTTGCTTTTTGAAGCGGCTCTAAAACTAAAAAAAGCTTCTTAACAAAAAAATCTAAACCTTTTAAAGCGGTTCATAAAATATTTTTTTTGAAGCAGTTTCAGAAATAAAAAAATTAAAAAGCTTGGTATTTGAAGCGGTTTCCTACCCTTACAGCGGTTCAAACATTATAAAAAGAAAAAAAAATGAATATTTAAGTAATATTACTACTGTTCACAGTAGACGTTCTTTTGAAGCGGATTATCTGTTGTTTGGAGCGGTTTCAGAAATAAAAAAAATAAAAAAAGCGTGGTATTTGAAGCGGTTTCCTACCTCTAGCGCGATTCAGATATTAAAAAAAGAAATAAATGAATATTTAAGTAATATTACTGTTAATTCGCAATGATTACCTTTCGCCGCAAATGTATATATAGTAATTCCAAAAGGAAGCTTATATTTTCGTTTTAAATAAAATGTTTATAGTGTGAAGAAGACCTCTACTGTTGTGTTTATCAAGTGACAAAACTTGGGGATCTAAGTCTTTTGCGGTTTTGCCCCTTGCTTGCCTCGTGTTCGAACCCTTGCGAACATTTTTTTGGTTATACCCACATAAATAATTAAATACTTACAATCCGTAAATTAAACAGCATAAGTCTTAGATTAAATAATGATACTAATCATTGGGCTTATAGCTTAGTAGTACTTCTTGACCACAAGCAATGGGAGGTCTTGGGTTCGAGTCTCGTCTGGAGCAAAAAATGTTCTGGGTGAGCTAGGGGGTTTTCTCAATATGAGTTTCCTCCTAGATGGTGTGGCGGTTCCTTAATTCGGCACTCGCCAACGCCCGGCTTTAAATATTTCCGGGGGTTGGTAGCGGTCTGTGGTCGCAGCGCGTGGGTTATTGGGTCCGAGGACTTGTTTAGCTGTTCAAAAAAAATAATGATACTAGTTAACCAAATAATAATTACAATATGTATTTTTACTTTATGTTCGTACTTTTTGATGGTAATTTTATGAATACGAACACCCTTTTTGTTGTTTTAGTCATATTATTTTTAATATTATGCATTTATAATTGAGTTTGTATTTTATGATGATTTGATTTATTGTTTTATAACGGATTAACGGCCGCTGCGGCCAGTTTCTTCGTCTACATTTTGATATCCATGATGCTGTAACTGTCATCGTGATTGAATTCTCATATCGACAAAGCGGTTTTTTAACATTGTGTTTTATATTTGGATTCGTATATTTTGCGATTGACACTTACTTTTGTGACAATTTGATTTATTATTTTAGGATGGATTAATAGCCGTTGTTGGCGGTTTTTTGGCCTGTGTTTGATATATGTGATGTTATCACTGTCACCATGATCGGATACCCATACCAACAGAGGAGTATGACTTAATATTTTTAAGTAGAATTTTAACTTGATATATATCATATTTTTTCTGTTTAATATGAGGTTTCTGCCGCAACATGCGTCATAAACTATAATCTCTAGGGTAACGTTTAGTATGCATATAAGGCGAAATGTAATGAGTCATTACACTAGAATGAAAATAAATTTGTTTGATAACCACTTATGAATGAAATATACTATTCCATAGTAATTGAGATTCCCTCGTGTTATCCATTCCTTAGTTAAGTAAGAAGGATTTTTTTTTTTAATTCAATCTTATTTTTTACAAGTACTTTGACTCAATTCATGACTTGACCCATGACCAGAACTTTGGCCCGACCCAATCCATGATTAACCATTGGCTTGAACCATATACCGGCTCACGACCTATATCATCACCCGAACAATCACACATGACCCATGACCTGATTCACAACTCAAACCTTGACCCAATCCATAACACATGTATCAAGACTCGAACATGAAGAAGACCATAATTATTTATACACTTTATCGGGCATTTGAAATCCATCTATCTTTCACATTGATGAAAATGAAAATTAGTAAAATAATATACGAGTGTGAAATGGCTACATTTTCCACCAATTAGACCCCTTGACTAGTGATGTGTGAACGAGGTGACAATTAACCACACCTTACTTGTCACTTTGATACAGTGAAAAAAATAACGCCTTTAATTTGTTAGGAATATGTAATTGCATATGAATCATACGACTCCAAGTTTTAATAAAAAACTCAAGTTATTGTCTGCCAAATTACTTATTTATTTAAATATAGGGAATTTTTCCCTAAAAAGTCTATTTTGCCTCAGAAGGCTAAGAATGATTTTTTAAAAACTCGAAAACCGAACCAAACAAACTCCGATTGAATTCATTTTTGCATCATTGGAATTGTTTTATCGAACCCTAAAACCCAAACCTTAAATCATAAACAATAAACCCAAATACTAAAACCAAAACTTTAAAAACAAACACAAAGATAAAATCTAAAAGCTAAATCTAAATTCTAAAACTACTTGTTAAAGCTAAAACTTAAAAGCTAATATTGTAGGGTTCAATGAGACGATTCCAATGCTATCGAAATAAGTTCAATCGGAGTTCGTTTGCGTCGGTTTTGAAGGTTTTAAAAATCCTTTTTAGCCCTCTTAGGCAAAAAAGACTTTTTATTTGATCTTTTCCCTATATATATATAGGAGATGGTTCGAATGTTAACTTATCCTTATTGCGATAACCGAATAACTACATGTTATTACTTTGGGTCCACATTAAAATAAATCTAAAGGTGTAGGTTTTTCTTTTTTTTTTTATTAATGTAAGTGGGCCCTACATTAATTAAAAAATAGAAAAAACCTACACCTTTAGATTTACTTTAATGTGGGCCCCAAAATAATAAGATGTAGTTATTCGGTTAACGCAATAAACATGTGTTAACATTTGATCCTCTCTCTCTCTCTATATATATATATATACACACATATAGGGGATGGTTAACGTACATATTAGTATTAACGTGCTAAACGTAGGAAGCCACAGGAACGCGCTATGTGTCATCTGGGCAAAGGGCATTATCGTCCATATAAAATTACAGCTTGTGATTCATAAAATTACAGACTGACATTTAACACCCATAATCAAATTCCACTGGGATAATCACAGACCAATAATTACGGACCATCTTATATAACAACCACAGACCGCTATTTAACACACATAATCAAAGAACAAAATGTATAATCTCGGACCAATAAACACGGATATATGAAAATCACGGACCGTCATTTAACATGCATGATCAAAAGACCAACTGTATAATCACGTACCAAGCATAAAAATCACGGACCATGAAAAAAAACTTAAAAAAAACTATAATAATACTATACTCAAATTAAAGATAATAAAATTCTCAATTTTATGGTGTAATTTTTTTTAAAAAATAATAAAGTATGTAAAAGTTATTTAATTTTTAATAAGCGAATGGAACTTGTTGTAACATAGAAAATGTGGTTGTTCCTCTTTTGCCGTTCCAGTTATATTTTACCTTCATTTTGTGGAGAAAGTTGTATAAAGTGGGGATCACTAGATCTTGTCCATTGATTCATCGTACGTTTAGTACGTTAAGTTTCACATTCATATGATCCGGCTCCTATATATAAATATATATGAGTCGTTAGATACAAAAGGGCTTTTAGCGGTTGCTTCTTATGTCACCCGTATGTTTTCTTATTTATAATTATACTAACATAGAAACCCATTTATTACATGGATTTAACAAATATAACACGTTATAAAAACTGTTTATATAAATATTTATATGTTACATTTGTCAACTATTATATAAATAAGAAATGTGAGCATTTAAAAATTATAAATAACAAATAATAATAAATATTTAATAATTTTAAAATTATATATACATATATATGAGAGATAATTGAAATTTTATTATATTTAGTTTATTTTAATAAATTAGCAAATTTTTATAATAAGAAAAAATTATAATTATTAATATTTAATTGTATAATTTAATTAATAAAAATTATTAATAATTTTTAAGAGAGATAAAAGAGATTTTTTTTAAATTTCATTAAAATGTGACATGTGTTTTTTAAAAATATATATATTTTTTATTTTTAATTGTATAATTTAATCAATAGAAATTAGTACTATTTATTTTTGGAGAGAGAGACAAGAATTTTTTTAAAATATTATAAAAGTGACATGTGTCTTTTAAAAATATTTTTTATTATGTGGATTATATTTTGAAATACGTGCAAATTGTATGATAATTTTTTAATTTGTAATATGCTTTAATATATTTACAAACTAGGGTTATACCCGCGCTTCGCGGCGGTAATCGGGGCAATTGATAATAAAAATCTGACATAAATGTTTACCGTTGTAAAAATGAGCATTGGAAACATTAAACGAATCTATAAACACCAAATAAAAAAGTCCAAAGATATTTAAAAAACATTTATACCCGCGCTTCGTGGCTTTAATCGGGTCAATTGATAATAAATGCAAGAGTTGAACCAGATTTAAAAAAAATTATACACGCGCTTCGCGGCGTTCATCGGGCCAATTGATAATAAATGCAAGACTCGAACCAGATTAAAAAAAATTATACCGACGCTTCGCGGCGTTAATCGGGCCAATTGATAATAAAAGCAAGACTCCAAGCAGATTAAAAATATATATACCAACGCTTCGTGGCGTTAATCGTTGCAATTGATAAGAAATAAAAAAAAATTATCTTTTGACCAAATGACAAAAAAAAAAAAAACTATTTACAACTGTAGCATCACCTTGTAAATGTATATATTTATAATTACTTTACGTAAAGTAACACCTTATTTGAAATCAATATATAAACCGTTATTCTCACTATTTGTAGAGGAATTGTTTAAAGATAGTGAAATAACCAAATGAAAATGATAATTTAATCTTTTTATCTTTTGTAAGGAATATAAATAGTTAGAAAAGTCTTTTTATTCGTATAAACAGTAATACAATATATTAATTACTTGTATACTTTTCTCATTGTATAAATTACATTGTTTATTTTTTATTTTTTTATTATGCTTAAAAGCTTAGTAAATACATTAACTGAAACATGAATAAATTGACTTATCTCTACAACCAACAATTAATAGAACTACATCCCATATAACCAAAAAATAAACCATTCATAATCAAAACTAGTTGTGAAAATCTAAAAACCAAAGTTATAATTATAAATTTGGTTTTAATTCATTACCAAATAAAGGTAGACATACTCATAAGCAATGGAATCTTAAGTGCGTAACCTTACCGGAACCTTACCGGCTGCGTAGAGGATGAATCACTTTCTGATATAATGTATGTAACTTTGTCATACACATTCATGTAGGAGGTAGTTTTCCACAATTTGAACTTATGATTTGAGCCGGCCCTTACGCTGTGTTCCCGAGTACAAAGGAGAGAACATAAAGGAAAAAAAAAAGAAATAAATGAAAGGAAAGGAAAACAAAAGAATGGATTTCTTTCCTTCTATTTCCTTTTCCAAATCGGAAGGAAAGAAAAGTGATGCGAATCCAGGAGCTGAAAACCAAGGAGCCGATCCGGGGGATTTGGGAGTTTGATCCATATTATTAGAAGCCAACTATTTGTTTTATCTTTTAATTTAATTCCATGTTTATCTCTTGTTTTGTTTCCACGTTTATCTCATTAGTTGTTTCCTTAATTTTTGGATGTTGAGATTATTTATTTGGGGTTTATTTTGATAATAAAGTTGGCTGGATTTTATTTGATTTATGCAGACTTTCTCATTGTCAATCTTTGTTTGTGTTTCTGATCAACTACCCAACGTGATTGCATGCAAGATTGCATCAGTTGGTATCAGAGCGCAGCAACGATTCAATGGCTGGACGTGAAGGTTCTCGAAGACACCCTCGTAGATATGCCGACAGAGGCAATGGAGATGACACGAGAGACCCTCGCGATATTGCAGAGATTGCGAGGCTGCAACCAGTGTTGTAAAAATCGGCCTAGGCGGGCGCCTAGGCGCTAGGCGCCCATCTACTGTCTAATTTTTGGCCTAGGCGGTGCCTAGGCGCTAGGCGGCCTAGGCGGGGCCTAGGCGGCCCGATCAGATTTTTATTTTTTTTTCATTTTTTTTCATTTTTTTGACTCTTTTTATGGTAAAAAGGGAACAATTTCATGATTATTTAGACATTTATCTACTGAAAATCTTTAATATGTCTCTAAAACATCGAATTCAGGCAGTTAACATCGAAATTTATCTCTAAACTTTGAACTCAGTGTTTAAGTTTGCACTTTAAAGTGCTTTTTTTAGTATATTTAAGTATATTTTTTAAAATTATTTGAAATACTATATTAAATTATTGATATTGATGTGTGTATATAATATATATTTGTAAAATTACATATAAAAATTCTAATCCGCCTAGCGCCGATTAATCCCGATTAATCCCTAGGCGGTACCTCACCGCCCGACTAGCGCCTAGCGATTTTTACAACCATGGCTGCAACAACGGATCCGAGATCTAGAGTTGCAACAGGAGGATCGATATGAGGAGACTAAAACTGATTCAGTAATCTGGGAAGGCGAAACCGAATTTGGTAACCCTTTAGGCAGGGGTAATCGTCGGTGGGGACAAGGGGATCGGGACAACTACGACCCCCTTCGGAACCTTGGTGTAAAAATTGAAGTTCCCGATTTTGATGGACGCGCTCATCCGGACGCTTTCATCGATTGGCTAAACACAGTTGAGAGAATCTTTGATTTCAAGGACATTCCTGACAATTATAAATTCAAACTTGTGGCTACCCGGTTGCGCAAGAATGCCTCATTGTGGTGGGATCATGTGAAAAAGAAGCGGGCTCAAGAGGGAAGGTCAAAAGTGGAGACCTGGGAAAAGATGCAGAAACTATTAAAAGAAAAGTTCCTCCCGAACAACTTTCGTCAAGAAGCTTTTTTGGAGTATCATAACGTGTCTCAGAAGTCGGCTACTGTTGAAGACTTCATCGGGGAATTTGATAGGTGGAGGATGAGGTGTGGGGCTGAGGAAGAAGAGGAGCAAGTGATCGCTAGGTTCCTGGGTGCCCTACGCTCGAAAATCTCTGATGTCGTCAAATTACAGCCATATTGGACTTACACAGATGTCTGCAACCTCGCGCTCAAAGTGGAAAAACAACTAAAGCATAAACCCAAGCCCCCTTCCCGGTTCAACCCTACCAGCTCTACCAGGCCTGAACCTACACCACCTTCGAACAATCGCCCCAACCCGAGCCGACCAGAATTTGGAACCTCCGCAACACCAGCCAACCCCAACTCATCCCGCCTTACCCGCTGCTTTAAATGTCATGGGCTAGGCCACTTTGCGAGGGATTGCCCTAACAAGCAGCTAGTAACCCTAACGGAGGACACTTCACCCCTTTACGATTCGGAGCCCGATGAAAACCCACCAGATTTGGAAGAGGTCGTGTACCCAGATAAGGGAGAAGCCTTAATCACACAACGAGTCCTCAGCAACTCCCACACGCCTACACCACCCCTTGATGACTCCCTTTGGCTCCGAAACAACATTTTCCGAACAAAATGTACCACAAAAGGGAAGGTTTACACCATAATCGTTGATGGAGGAAGCTGTGAGAACATGGTCGCCACCAATATGGTCGAAAAACTGGGCCTAAAGGCCGAACCCCACCCTGATCCATACCAATTGACTTGGCTGAATAAAGGAAACGTAGTAAAGGTCAGCCAAAGGTGCCTGGTCCAATTCTCGATCGGTAAAAGATATTCGGACGAAGTATGGTGAGAGGTGACCCCCATGGACACGTGTCATGTGCTATTGGGTCGGCCTTGGCAATATGACAGGCGCACAAAACATGACGGTTTCAAGAACAGGTATTCCTTTGAGAAGGACGGTATCAACATTGTCTTGGCCCCCCTTGACACCCGCGAAACAAGAACAGAGGCCTTAGTACTCAACCGCTCAGCCTTCATAGACTTCACAAGGCACTCAAAACCACCCCTGATGTATACACTTGTTGTGGCCGAACAAAACCCCACGACAGGGAACACTCCTGATGAGGTACAGCCCCTCATGGAAACCTTTAAGGAAGTATTCCCGGAGGACATTCCAGCGGGACTCCCCCTTATGCGGGAGATACAACACTGCATAGACTTCGTCCCGGGGTCAGTGATTCCTAACAAACAAGCATACCGCATGAACCCAAAGGAGTTTGAGGAGCTACAAAGGCAGGTTACTGAGCTCCTAGAGAAGGGCCTCATTCAAGAAAGCATGAGCCCATGCGCTGTCCCAGCATTACTCGTGCCAAAACTGTGACACCTCGCAATTTCCAGGTCAGCATTAATTTTATTTTAATAATAATGTGTATTATTATTTCATACGTGGCACTAGAATAATTAGTATTTAGTGTGACACGTGGCACAACAGTCTAAACATACCGATAATTCGAGGAATTATCGCACAACACTCGCACGCGTCTTGAATAACGAACGTTGGTGAACGGATCATACCACAATACACTTTCACTTCACTTAGGCCCTAGAAGACCTAGAATAGGTAGAACCATGCTTACGAATCGAGAAACAATGACCGTAGTCGAGAAATTCGCGAAAATCACTTCAAACAATGAAATTGGGCTTATTGGGCTCAACCGAGACCCATCGCCGTACGCGATGGGCACCCAAATGGGCCTTCGCAGCACGCGAAGCCCGGGCGGGAGAATTTGAATTCTCCGAAATTCATCGCGGTACGCGACGACCGATCATCTTCCACCATCGCGATACGCGGCGTGTTTCGGGAACCGAATGATTATTTAATCATCGCGCTACACGGAGCACCTTTTTGGACAGACGTCGCGGTACGTGACGACCCTACACATGCAAAATCTTTATTAAACCAAGAAGAAATCATTTCTGTCGACCCTATCCGATTTCACTTGACTGAAACACTCAATCTTGACCTCAAACCCTCTGTTGAAGCCATTTCCATCAATTTAGAGCCATTTTGAGAAGTGTTCAAGGCCATTGGAAGGGTGTTGAAGACTTGAGGGGAGCTAGAAGGTACCAACCATCAATTTGCACGAATTGTAGCTGCTGTGGAGACGATTTCAGAGCTTTTGGAAGATAACTAAACCTGTTCTAGTCTCATCTCAGCCTTCTTAAGCTCTCTTGAGGTAGTACTAGCACCATTTCGGGTTTTTAGCACTTGTACACACACATGCAAGTAGAAATACTCACATGCAATCATCCACACACCACATGCACGAATTTTGGATTGTTTAGATCTGTGATTTGTATATTGATTCATTGATTTGAGCATTTGGATTGATTATTGATGATTATTGATGTAAAAATGCGATATTTGGGGTTTTTGGCTTAGATGATGATTTCTATTAACATGCATGATCAATCCATGAAATTTTTGATGATCTTGAATATGAATATGTGAATCTTGATGATATGGGGAGTCATATGGACAATCTAGGATGATGTTTGTGGTCAAGAGTGTTGATTTAGGGCTTATTGCTAATTTTAGAAACTTTAATGGTGATTTTTGATGAAATAGTCACTTGCATGTAAATAGATCAATGATGTGTGCTTAAAATGATGATTAGAAACTAAGATGATGGTTATTGATGTATTAGAATGGTTAGAAGCATCAAATGTATGATTTTTATGAATATTACTATAAATAGTAACTTTTTGATATGAAGTCGTTATGAATGATGAACTTGATAAATGTTGGATGATTATCATGCTTAGTTAAACTAGTTATGATGATAATAAGTGGTTTTATGTTCTAAAATGGTTGAAATATGCGTTTTGTCATGAGTTACTATAAATAGTAACTTTATTTTGCGAAGTCTATAAATGAAAACATGTTTGTTGTAATGAATATGATTTAATGGCTATTTAGGACTAAGATGATGATATTATGATGAGATTGGTATCTAGGCTTTGTGACATATGCTTATTTTTGTAACTTTCTAATTATAGAAACTTTTACACGCAAATCATGCTAAACCGGCTATGTGTAACTATGTGCTTTGTGATAACATGCTCACTTAGGATAAATATGCATATTAGAATAATCGGAATATGATTTCTTGCATGACATGCCTAATGTGGGAACCTTCTTGAAATAGAAACTTACTATAAATAGTAAGTTTCCTCACGAAAGTGACTTTGGTATCCGCACTCATCACACGACACTAAAACACACGTTACACGAGCACTTGATCCAAAACCGTCACCAACGGGTCGTTAGGTCAAACACGGTCAAACACGGTCAATACGACCCATTTAACAACTTGGAGTTGTTAAACACGAACACGGTCCTGTGAGACTCACATGAACGTGAACACGAACTTATGACACCTATGTGATATAGGTAACTACTAGCCGGCGAGCTACTCCGTTCTTGTACGAACGCACATCACTCAAACTCAGGTGAGTGTACAGTCCCACTTTTACTCTTTAACTGTTTTACTTAACTATTGGGGTAAGAATACTAAGCAACTGTTTTAGACGTATGATTGGTATGTTGTAAAACCATTTTCGAGTGTAACTATTATCGCATTAAGCCCTCACTTATCCTTACCGTTAGTTGTAACAAACGAGTCGTTATTACGTAGTACTACTGGGTTTGACTAACCCCACTCGGCACCAATGTTGACTGGAGGTCATAACGAGTGTAATATCGATGTTGATGTTGGGTTCAACGATGACCCGCGGAGGCAAACGGAAACAGTCGAGTTTCGGTAAGATGAACTGACACACTCCACGGATCGTAGTATCCAACAGCTAAACTTAACATACCCAGTATATGTCTGTTTACTTTTTCTGTCTGTCTAAACCTGTGAACTCACCAACTTTTTAGTTGACACTTTTCGCATGTATTATCAGGTAACTGATGGAACCCAAGCTAGGATGCGCACAAGGAAGCACTAAGGATTCTGGCTGGCATATAGACTCGTGTCCTAGGCTTATGTTTGAATTATGTATTTTAAAACAACATTAATCATGTAGTGTCTTAAACAATTTACTTTCCGCTGTATTACTCTTTATTTCCGCTGCTTTTAATATTAAGCATTTTCCGTTGCGTATTATTGAAACTTGCATTATTTTACAAATCTGTGTGATTGTGTAACTCATATAGAGTCGTTCTATATGACCTTGAGCTGTGATCCTGGCCATGTCACACCCACGTGGACTGACACCACGAGTGGGAATTTGGGGGTGTGACAAAAACCAGGGGGAGCCTACCGTATGTGCATTGATAGCAGGGCGGTCAACAAGATCACGATCAAGTATAGATTTCCCATTCCCCGATTCGAAGACCTCCTCAACCAGTTACATGGGGCTGCCGTGTTTTCAAAAATCGACCTGCGAAGTGGTTACCATCAGATTCGAATGAGATCAGGAGACGAGTGGAAAACAACATTTAAAACCGAGATGGCCTTTACGAGTGGATGGTCATGCCCTTTGGCCTTTCCAATGCGCCTAGCACATTTATGAGGCTCATGAACCAGATCTTCAAGCCCCTTATTGGTAAGTGTGTAGTCGTGTATTTTGATGACATCCTGATCTTTAGCCACGACATACCCGAACACGTCAGCCATCTACAACAGGTTTTCACCATCTTGAAGGAGCAACGGCTCTATGCTAATCGCAAGAAGTGTCACTTCCTGTCCAGCGAGGTCCTTTTCCTGGGCTACTTGATTTCACAGCAGGGCATTCGCATGGATGAAGCAAAGATAGAAGCAATTACATCGTGGCCAACACCCAGGTCCATCAGTGAAGTCCGAAGTTTCCACGGGTTGGCTTCCTTTTACCGCAGGTTCATCAGGAACTTCAGCTCCATAGTAGCCCCTATAAAAGATTGTTTGAAAGGCAGCACCTTTGTTTGGACTGAATCAGCAACCCGAGCCTTTGATGAATTGAAGACACACGTCACTCAAGCTCCTGTCCTTGCACTCCCCGACTTCAAAAAAACCTTTCAAGTTGAATGTGACGCCTCCGGGTGCGGGATTGGAGGCGTTCTAAGCCAGGAGAGTCGCCCTATTGCCTTTTTCAGTGAGAAACTATGTGAAGCTAAGCTGAAATACAACACCTACGATAAGGAGTTCTACGCACTCATACAAAGTCTTGAGTATTGGCGCCACTACTTGCTACCTGCTGAATTTATCTTATTCTCGGACCATCAGGCGCTACGGTTCATTAATGGGCAACACAAGCTCAACCCACGACACGCGAAGTGGGTCGAGTTCTTACAAGACTTTTCTTTTGTCATTAAACATAAGACGGGTATCTCGAACACAGTAGCAGATGCCTTAAGCCGCCGCAGAACCCTCTTAACATCATTGCAGATTCAGGTGGAGGGATTTGAGGTATTTATAAGTCTCTATTAGAGTGACCCGAACTTCTCCAGTCTTTGGGAAGCCTGCAAAGCAAGCCCCACGCAGGGGTATACCCTTCTGGAAGACTTTTTGTTCCAAGGAAATCGGCTGTGTGTGCCCCATTGCTCTTTCAGGGATGCAATTATTTTGGAAGCTCACCAAGGAGGGTTAGCCGGCCACTTTGGAAGGGATGAGACACTCAAACTCATCCAGGAAAGGTTTTTTTGCCAAAGCTGCGCCGTGATGTAGCTCGAATCATCGATCGCTGCCGAGTGTGTCACATAGCCAAAACCCACCGCACCAATGTTGGATTGTATACTCCGCTAGTGGTGCCAGATGGACCATGGGAAGATGTAAGTTTAGACTTTGTTATCGGCCTCCTGCGGACACAACGACAAAAGGATTCAATCATGGTCGTGGTTGA
This sequence comes from Mikania micrantha, assembly GCA_009363875.1. Taxonomy (NCBI): domain Eukaryota; kingdom Viridiplantae; phylum Streptophyta; class Magnoliopsida; order Asterales; family Asteraceae; genus Mikania; species Mikania micrantha. Next base: position 13,223,836 of record CM018691.1, read on the forward strand.
CCGTTTCTCCAAAATGGCCCACTTTGTTCCTTGTGCCAAGACGTATGATGCTAGCCAAGTAGCCCGGTTGTATTTTTCCGAAATTGTGAAGTTACATGGCATTCCAAAGTCGTTGACATCGGACCGGGATGTTAAATTCATTGGCCATTTTTGGAGGACATTGTGGAAACGATTGGGATCACAGTTACACTTCAGCAGTGCCCACCATCCGCAAAGTGATGGACAAACGGAAGTCATAAATCGCACCCTTGGAAATCTATTGCGAAGCCTTGTGGGAACTCATCCTCGACAGTGGGATTTAGTTCTAGCCCAGGCTGAGTTTGCCTACAACCGCTCCACCCATCGGTCTACCGGCAAAACCCCCTTCTTTGTTGTTTATGGCAGGAACCCTTTCACTCCTTTGGATCTTACACCCTTACCAACTACAGAACATTTTAGTGTTGATGGGTCAGACCGAGCAGATCAGATTAAACAGATGCATCAGCAGGTTAGGGAACAAATTATCAACAACAATATTGTCTATCAAAGGAGAGCTAATGTGCATCGAAAGAAGGTTGTTTTCAAGGAAGGCGATCTTGTTTGGATCCACTTAAGCAAAGAGCATTTTCCTACAGGTCGAGGGGGAAAGCTCCAACCCCGTGCAGATGGTCCTTTTAAAATACTCAAGCGTATTAATGATAATGCTTATAAGGTGGATTTGCCAGGTCACTACCAAGTTTCTGCCACCTTCAATGTTGCGGATCTGTCACCTTTCTTGCCTGAGGATGAAGACCCCTTTGACTCGAGGACGAGTCCTTTCGAAGAGGGGGAGTATGATGCGGATCCAGGAGCTGAAAACCAAGGAGCCGATCCTGGGGATTCGGGAGTTTGATCCGTATTATTAGAAGCCAACTATTTGTTTTATCTTTTAATTTAATTCCATGTTTATCTCTTGTTTTGTTTCCACGTTTATCTCATTAGTTGTTTCCTTAATTTTTAGATGTTGAGATTATTTATTTGGGGTTTATTTTGATAATAAAGTTGGCTGGATTTTATTTGATTTATGTAACATCAGTGCCGGAAACGTCACCGGAACAGTGATCTTAAACAGTACATGAATAGTAATCAGGTACGAACTCTATACAATTCAGTGTATTTCATATTCATGTCAAGCATCATTATCATTTCATGTTATCATAACGCAAATTCAGAATCAATTTCAGAGAAACAAGTTCAGATCAATGGTTCTTGAGTCAGATAATTATCTGGCAACACAGAACCATCATGGGATTTATTTGTTAGGATTTATTATGTATGAACGTATGTGAGGCTTTATAGAACAAAACAACACGGATATCGTTATGTGAATGCTAAACCGACGGATTATTCGTATAGGTGACGATCTTTACGAATAAATCTGGAAGTTTAACGTTCTGAATGATATCCGATAATTAGAAAATCATATTGAAAAGTATAGTTATCGTCGTATTTGATCGGGTGACGATTCGAACAAATACGCGCGATGACCGTGCAATTCGATTTAAACGTTAATTAAATATTTTTGAAATTAAATAAATAAAAGATATTAGTTAATTTATTAGGAATCACAACCTAAAATAATTTTCTAACTTCTATTGTAAAACCGGATCGTTTCGCTACGAAAACGGTGAGAAACCGACGTTTTTATGTAAAACCACCCGAACATACCCGGGTAAAACCCAAGCCATTTATTATGGCTTTTAATGCCATTTAAACCACACAACCACCAGCCACCAACCCATCTCGTTCACTCTCTCTCTACACTTTCTCTCTCTAGAAACCATAGCCCGATCTCTCTCGTTTCTTCACCGATTCGAGCGTTTTTGGTGTCAAAACGACCACTACAACACGTATATCACGAAAGTACAATCGATACTTGCTTTGAACCATCTGAATCGAGGTAAAATCACGATTTTTGATGCGATTTTAGTGTTTTCTAACCCTAGGTTCGAACCCACTTCTTGGCCGGTTATATGCCATAAAACCTTAGGGAAATTCCTCACTAAACTCTTAGAATGTGTTAGGAATGAGTATTGGTTCATGATTTAACCATATAGCTCGAAAATGGGGGATGGAGTTGTTGCAGATCGTCGGCCGAATGACTCCCAAGCAGAGGGTCGAATGGCCTAGGCGAATCCTCATTCGGCGAATGGCTAGCTGCGAAGCAACCCTTATTCGGCCAATGGGCAACCATCGAATCAAGCCTCTTTCGGTCAAGCTCATTCGACCACATACCCATTCGGACAACCACATTCGGCAGACCCCATTCGACCATCACCTCCATTCGGGCTCAAGACTTATTCGACCAAGCATTCATTCGACACCTTTCTCATTCGGTCGGCACTTCAGGTTCGGCCACCACCCACATTCGACCAATCTTTCATTCGGTTCCTTCATTCGATCGGCCAAATACACGGTTGGCTAGGCTGCATTGTAATGAAATGAATAGGATGGTTGGTTGATTCGAGTGGAGTTGTGAGTACATGAATTTTAAGGGATAAGCATGTGTGTGTGCATGGGAACACCCACGTAAACCCCATGCATGGGTGGGAGTGAGTGCATAATGAAATATCAAGGTTTTCATATTAAGGACTAGGACATCGATAAGTTACTAAACTTACATTTTTCTATATCACATGGGATTGAGGATAAACAATGGATTTCTGCAACAACGCTTAGGGTTTAAGCTAAAGACATACAACTAAACTAGATGTTTTCATAAACTATCTAGGCTTAGTTTAGCAAAGAATTATCAAGAAATCGTTTAAAGAGCAAAGTCTAATACATGGGCCCGAGAGTGGCCCAATGGACTTAACCCAAGCCCATCATGTTAATTATACGCTACTTTTAAATAAATTACGTTTTAATAAAAGAAATTAAATTGTAAACTTTATTAAATTAAATAAAATGGTTTTTAAATAAATGCCTAACTTAAAAATGTTGAATTAAAGACTTGTAATGTAATTAGAATAAACCCTACTCACCTAGGGTTTATTGATGAATAATCTTGGGACATGGGAGACTTACGGGTAATAAGTTAGATTAAGTTAGATGAATCCTAGAAACACATTAGCATTTAGGACACGTAGTTGCACAACAAGACCAAACCCTAGATACGATGACTACTATATATATGCTTATCGTATTCGAATTCTCTTAAAACAACTCAGGTACTAAAGATACATAAGCAACCATCAAAGAGCGCGCATTATCTTTTGTGATTCAATTGCACAGCAACACAGGTGAGTTCATTGCCCCTTTTCTAACATTTTTGTTTTAAAACGCGGGGCTGAGAAGCATGCGTAAACTGTTTTATTTTAAACTGTTTATTTAAATGCTTTTATTTATTATATGTTTTTACATATATATGTTTGTTGATACTCCTAGACTCCTGTCTAGGTAATTAGTAAACAGATCAAATTATCAAGTTAATTAAAGTACTCTTATGAGTAATACTTTAAATTTAAACTTTAAATAAACCCTTAGTCCATCAAGCTCAAATTCAAGAATCTAAATTCAAAGTGAAATCAAAGGAACTAAATCAAAAGATCATATTCAAAGGAAACCAAATTCAGTGTGAGATCTGAGAACAAAGAATCATAATCAAGAATCAATTATCATTGTGAATCATGGAAATTCTAAAGATCAAGATCAAGAGGCTCAAGGAATCAGAAATCATAAATGTGTGTGAATCATTCAAATAATGAAATCATTACAATCTAATGAAATCATTAATACTCAAGTTAAGGTGGGTGTCAGTTGTATAGGGAATCAAGACCATGTGTAACACACACATAAAGTCCCTTCAGGTATAGAAGACTCTTGTAGTCAGGCTATACGGGCAATAACATGAACTATCAAAGGAAATCAATATCAAAGTCATATCAAGAGAATCAAAGAGATCAAGAACCACAGGATATCCTTAAAGTCCCCGCATGTACAGAAGACCATTGGGTCAAGCTGTAAGGGCAAAACATTAAAATCCCGCTCAGTTCAGGTGTACTCCTTGTGAGTTATGCCTGACATGGGTCACGTGTGAGAGGTTACAACTTGGACAACCACCAACAACTAAGTCTAATTGATTGAGTCAAATAAGGACCAATCATCATGTCTTAGTTGTATATAAATGTTTTATTTAATTATTTAATTAAATATTTAACATTTTATTTCTATCACTGACTTTTGGGAAATCATGTATTTATGATGAACTCAAGAGAATCAAAGGTAAATCAATTTTTGGAAAGCATAATCTAAATCAGAGGTGTGTAGGGTAAAAACGCTTAATTATCATTAACAACAGTGTCATATGCGTATTAGTATGTGGTGGGATGGCGTCTGGGCGGGTTTGTTGGCTCGACCCAGGGGTATGCCCTATATATAAGCATACCGATATGGATATTACATGTGAAGTTAATGAGGTTAGGGTGTTTACCGAAGGAGGTTTTCAAATCATTTCCAAACACTAAACTATATGAACTCACCAACCATGTGTTGACTTTATTTTTGCATGACTTCTCAGGTGACGAACAGGTCAACTGAAGAGTTGTTTCTTTTGGACTAAGGTTACAGATAGAGGACCTAACTTTTGGACCTGCATACTTTTGAAGACATCATCATACAAATTATTTTGAATATCTTGTGTAAATACAAGATAGAAATTTATGATGTTGATGGTAGATTTACATTGTTAAATTATAAACAATACTGATGTAATTTAACTTTGTAATTCTATTATATTTAATATTTCTCATTTATATCATGTGCAATGTAAACAATCTGATCATCACGATTATCACTCACGATATCGCGCCCCGGGAACCTTCCGCCCGTCGGGGAAACCCGATCCTACCCCGCCGGCTCGGGGTGTGACAATTTATGCATACTTTCTCATTGTCAATCTTTGTTTGTGTTTCTAATCAACTACCCAACGTGATTACATGCAAGATTGCATCAAAAAGCTAGGTAATTTTGCTTAGGTTTCATTCCACAACCTTTCCTTTCTCTCCTTAAATGAAACTCGGGAACACAACGTGTTTTATTTTCTTTTCCCTTCCCACATTAAATGAAACTCGGAAACACAAAAATTAAATATTTCTCCTTTCCTTCCATTTCCTTTCTTTTCATTTTTTATCTCTCCTTAAATGAACTCGGGAATAGAGCGTTAGGGCCTAGGGGTGCTAGAGATGTGACCACACTAGACTTAATTTTCTAAGGGACCCAAAATTTTGAATTTTTTAATGTATTTTGAGGGACCTAATTTTGAATGTTTTACTATATTTAATTTATATTTTTTTGACTAATTTTTATCCTAATTATTATCGATTTATGAATTTTTATCCCAACATTAACTCCTGGCATGTCCTCATAAAACAATGGTATCTATGGGTGTGAATATATAATAGACCTGTTTTCTTATATACATTAGTAGATTATTATCCCGTGTATTACATGGGTTTAATATAAAATAGTAAATAGTTAATAATAGAATTAAAAAATTAAAAAAATTTAATTTACATATTAATAAGTACTTTAACTAATAAAATAATAATTGATGATCTTCTTGATTTGTAAGAATTGATATTATTGAACTAATTTATATGAAAACTTTAGTTTATATCATGTCAAAATCTAATTTTTGTAAAAGAAGAGTATAATGTATAATTTATGTAATTATTAAGGTTAAATGAGCCGATTTGAAAATATTAACACAAAGGACCAAAAATGTAACTTTTTTAACAATTTTATTACTTTGGTTTTTAGAAAATTAATAAATATCATTTGTATAAATATCACATTTTTTAAAACTCTAATTTTAAGTTATTTTATTTTTCAAAAAAAATAAATAAATCATTTTTTAGGAAAATAGATTTTTTTTTCAAAAAATTTTGTTTTCCAGATATCACATAACATATTTCTTATTTGAAAATACTTTGATTTTATTTTTTTTATATTTTATAAACTTTTTTAATTGTGCTTTCTAATAAAAAGATTTGATTTTAATTTTTTTAAAACTATTTTGCATATGTAAAAGGAAAATAAAATTATTTTTTTATTAATATTATTATTCTTATTTAATGTGAGAGAGTATAATTATTTAATGGGGGAGATACTTGAGTAGATCGATCAAAAAGTGACATGTGACAATGCTTTTGTAAAAATTTGATAAGTGGAAAACAAATATGTTTGTTTATTATAATAGCAAGATATTATAATGCATATTGAATGAGTAGAATTATAATTTAACCAAATCTCTTAAAATTAAGAGCTTTACAAACATGAAATACATAGTAACTCAAAAAATTTTAAAAACCATAACCTAAAGAATTGTTTTTAACTTTTTAGTTGTTTCACATAGGTATCTTTAACAATAAAAGAAAAATACCCTCAAATCAATTGAACTGTTTCTTGATCTTTTTAGTACATTTGTCATTCTTAACATGTTAAAAATATTCAATTTTAATTAAAATATTAAATTAAATTGAAAATGTTGACTTGGCGAGTCACGAGCTGTCGTAAGCTTTTTGCGAGTTAAAATCATGTCACTAACATGTTTTTATACGGGTCATTTATAATGTTAACTGTTAAAATATTACATAACATATCATTTCGTGTTTAGTGTTTTAAACGATCATGTTCGTGTTTGGAAAAACACACACAATAATTTTTTGTGTCGTGTTCATGTCTACTCATTTCATGCTTCGTGCCTTCACGTATCGTGTCTTATCGGATAGTGTCTGACCTGATACGTGATCTCTACTAAAAACTTAAGTACCAACAAGACAGTGCCTCAGCGGTACCCCAAGATTTTTCCAAATGTGAGGTTTCGGGATCGAAACTCTCTCGCAGCGAAAAGAGCTCTGAGGGGGGTTTTCTCAGTGAGGTTTCCTCCTTAGGTGGCTGTGAGGGCTCATGATAGGTCCAAACAACTAGATATTCGTGACATGAAATGAAAACAGTGAGCTAACATGATTTAAAGCTTCGCGTTTAAGAAAAGCTAAAAACTTAATTTACGACTTACGAGGTTAGATAGGCTAGTGAAAAGAGTGATACTTATTCAATTATACATGCGTCATTGCTAACAAGCCGTGCAACGTCATTCGCAAATTCCCCACTCTCATGTAAGCGCGTGCAACATCACGTGCCTCTTATTTTGAGCAGTAAGCATCTTATTAGCGCGTCGATGTAGAAATCTATCCTTTCATACTTTCCTTGCAATGCTACCACTTGCTACTTTTAACCATTATATCTAATATTTAATTATAAAAATACACATTATTTTGTATTTATATTATTGATATATGTGTTATCTAGCAATTTAGATCTCATTTCTCAACCAAATATGATAATGGAATCATCCTCTTGGCCGGAAAATTTGCCAAGCAATCGGATCAAAGCCATTAAAGAGCTCACACAAGGCAAAGTATTAATCAATCGGCTTCAAAAAATGCGCGATCAACCACAAATGATCGAATCGAGTCTCAAGTTACTTGACGATACGACGGCTCAGATCTTAAGGATGTTTGAAAACACCATTTCAATCTTGAACTCAAACTCGACTAATTCCGACAAGATTCCTGATCATGATACGAGTTTTCCAAACAATTTGGATGACCAGAAGGTGGAAGATTCGATCGAAAGCGTTAAAACCCTAGCACCAATCAAAACTAAAAGAGGGTGTTATAAAAGAAGGTAATTAATTTAGTGTTATGTATGAGATTGACTTTTTATTTGTTATCTTCATCAATGGTAGAACACTCACTTTACTAGTGAGAGGTAGGGGGTTCAAATCTCACTACCATCAATTTATATGGGAGATATGAGGGATGACCCTGGCTTGCCAGGGTTCGAGTCCTGATCTCACCCGGTTTTACCGGCTCCTCGTTGTCGTGCCGTTTGGCGGGCGTGGGGGTCGGGTTTTATCCGGGGAATCCCTCAATTGGTGGATCGCTAGGGGCTCCGTCCGTCCGGACTAGTGGCCGGCTCGGGCTACCTTTAGCCAATTGGGGCCGCGTACGGAGTACCCGACGTTTGCTTAGTTGGTCATTCCAAAAAAAAAATTCAAGTCACTAATGATTAATTTATGTTGATAAATGCAGGAAAAATTCTCCAATATTTACAAAAGTAAGTGCTAATTTGATTGATGATGGATATGCTTGGAGGAAGTACGGTCAGAAAGTAATCCTGAACTCAACACATCAAAGGTATAGCTTAATTTTAGCTCTATAAATGTAAAACTTTGAACCATTCTAGTTTAACCAGATTTTGTAATATAATAAATTTTTTTATGTTTTATTTACTACAAAATAATTACAAGATTAATTTAGACCTCACAATCTTGACTCAAAACATCATAAATGGTTTGTTTTGAATGAACATTTATCGTATTTTGCATTGAAATAAGTACCAGATAACATATAATGAGTTGAAATGAGTAACATCTTAACATAATACGGGTCAAAATATGTATCATAAAAGCTATGTTAATATAATTGATTCAAATATGTAAGAAATATTAATAATATGTTTGATGAAAAACCACTAAATATTATTGAAATAAACTAAATGAAACCTATTTTAACATGTTACTCAATCCAACCCGCTTATTTTGCCAGACTTAAATTAAACTATAAAAATTGACAACTTTAGATACTCTTAGTAATATAAATTTGGGTAAATTACTGAAATAGTCACTCTGGTTTGCTAAATTTCACTCATAGTCCTTATGCAACATTCTCAGTTTAGTTTCCAAATTTTAAAAGTTTGAGACCAATATGTATGATTTATTGTTCGGTAACTTATTCTAGATGTAAGATTTATTGTTCTAGTTTAACATGTTTTGTTGATTTGTTAAAGTAGACATATATATCAATGTGTAGGAATTATTATAGGTGCACTCACAAGTTTGAACAAGGATGTCAAGCAACCAAACAAGT